>JANRMT010062833.1:20546328-20562112 GCA_026402145.1 Polypterus bichir lapradei | reverse complement strand
ATCTATCTATCTATCTATCTATCTATCTATCTATCTATCTATCTATCCTCAGAAAGTTACCATTTCACTCACTGCCATCTACTTGTTGTTTGACACTTCCAACTACAGGCAAACTATCTAACACCTGTAATTCTCTTTGAGTTAAACTGTCAGCTAAGATCTGACAGCGTATACTGTAGCTGGTGTACATAAAGGCCTGTGAATGGCTGGTTCATAATACATGTACTGTATACAAACACATTTGTAAAATCTCACACAATAAATACACTGGACATTTATTTAGCATAATAAATATAAAATGTACCTTGACACTCTGTTATGATCCAGGCCCTGTGATCAAGTGTCCCATCCAAGGCTGATGCCTATGGTTGCAGGAATAGGCTGCTGCCCTGGGGATATTGAAGTGTTTTTAAATATGTTTTAATAATATTCTTATAAAAAATCAATTAAACTTGTATTCCCTGTTTTCCCATTCAAATTTGTATTAAATAGAATAAAAGCCATGTGCTTTGCTAGCCATTGTTATAAATTGTACATCCGGTCATACAGACACTGTCAAAGCTGCTTAATCCGGTTTGGGGTCATGGGAGGCTGAAGCTTATCCCAGCAGCACTAAGTGCAAGGCAGGAAAGAACTGTGCATGGCACACTAAACTCATAAGTAGTACTGACTACAATAATGAGGTGTCTACAGGTTTTTTCGTATATTAGCATAGTTATAATGAATGTAGAATGCTTATGAAACTTTAAAAAGCATTTATTAAATCTGTATTAAAACTTATCAGAAGTAGAGTATTTGCTCACGTTAATTTCCCTTGTAACCTTCCCCTGCATGTCCTGTCGGATTCCATTGCTTTTCTGCATGAAGCACTTTGTGAACTTTATGTTCACTGCTGACTTTTGCTGTTATGTTACTAAGGAGTGGATTCCTGAGTAAGTGAGGTTTTTGGATTCTCATTAGATGTCATTTGCCCCGCTGTGTTCTAATACGCAGTGCGATTCTCAATTTTGCCCAGTGTGTGTCATTGGTCTCTGGCATCCTGTCCTGGACTGGTTCCTGCTTTGCCCCCGTTGTTTCTCATATGGGCTGCACCACCCCTGGCCGTTTTGAGAATGTTATGTTACGTAGCATGGTGTGAAAAGTCTATTGCATATTTCTTACAATAATCCAGCACTTTTTTTGTGGAACTGTTGAACAAAGCATCTGGTGTAGCGTTAGCACTGACTATGTTGATTAGGACAAGTTAAAGTGGAATATCAAATATGCAGATATTGTGAGATATAGTTGGTGTGAACGTTACCCGGGCACAGACAGGCAGACATGTTGTTTTTCCACCACCACACGTTTATTTACAATATATACAAAGTCAAAAATCAGTGCACACACAAACCCCACAAAGTCCTGGGCACACAATGCCTTCTTCTTCGGGCACCTCCAAACTCTCTTCTGCTTCGTCCTGCTTCCACCCGACTCCAGCCTCGAATGAAGGGAGGTGGCCCCTTTTATCCACACCCGGATGTGCTCCAGGTGCTCCCTGGCAATCACCCTCCGACACGCCCCAGTGTGGTGGAAGTGCCGGCTGTCCTCCCAGAAGCACTCCGGGTGTCCCTGTTTCTCTTCTCCCCAGCACTTCCTGGTGTGGCGGAAGTGCTGAGGTCCAGGGCTCACAAGGCATCGGGGCGCCTCCTGGCGGTGACCACGGGCCCCTACAGGGTTGGGCTTCCAAGCCCTCAACCCGTGGCCCCCAAAGCAACCAGGGTGGCGGCCCCCACGTGATCCCAGGTGGGCGCACGCCCTCTTCCGGTCCTTCATGGCATCCCGGCCGGGCCGTCGCCCCTGGCATCCCTGACATTGGAAAATATGAGTGCTGGTGAGTCAGATTCCAAAAAACAGGAAGTGCTGACTGCTTTATGTACTCCCGAGTCTTCTAATCACTGTACTGTAAAATACATAAAATAGAAACTTTATAGTAGGAGGACATAAAAATAGAGGAAACAGAAGAGTGTGTTAGCTGTGAATCGAGTTGGTGCCAAGAGAGAGAATAAAGAAGTTGACACAGCCAATGCAGCCAGACTGGGGCATCGGACTTCAGTAATGTTTGGTTACAGAGGGTAGTGCCAACAGGACAATGTGACAAAAACCTTTACTTCTACTAGCGTTAAAAGATCAAGTTTGTGTCCCTGTATTCTTAAATGCAAGTTGAATGAAATTCCTTTTGAAAAACAGAGACCTCCTCTTTTTACAGTTCATTCCCATGAAAACTTTACAGTAACTTAATGCCCTATTAGCTTGTATCTAATATTAATTTGCTCACCGAAAGGCTGACTTTACTTTCTATGAGGTTAATATTACAATTTTGCTTTATGAGATCTGCCTCAATGCAAGTGTAATTTTTCTAATTAGTAAATATTTAGTTTTTAAAAACTAATGCAAGTCATTCTGATCATTACTGCTATTTATTAATACACTGAATTTCTCCAGGAAACATTTTTAGAGGAATTGCAGATGAAAACATCTTATAACATATAAAAAAGTTAAATTCTCTTACAGATCAGTAATATTGAATCATGACTCTTTGAACCTGATTTCAGTTCCTGGTATGGCGGCTGTCTTGTTGGGTGAATTAGCGACTCTGGCACTGGAGGAGTGAATGTTGGTGAGCAGGCCCAGTAAAGGATGGCATTCTGTTCTGCAAATGTTGCCGCTGTGATACGGAAATGCAAAAGTCAGTTTGGCAGAATTAAATGGTGGATTAATGGGTGGATTCTACACCCTCTTTATATTTGCAGGGTCCCAGGTTGGTCTTACTGTATTCCAGCAACATAGATGCAAATCTGAATACAGCCTTGCAATCCACTTCAGGATTTATTGCACGGTTGCACACACACACACACGCACACACACACACACACACACTTGTCTTTAGGACTGGGAAATCTGTAGAGAAAACCAGCACAAACATGGGGAGAACTTGCTAAGATCACACAGGATGGCTCTGGATAATAATACAAGTTGAAACTGGTAGCTGTTCATACTGTCAGCTGTGTCGGCCCTTATAATAATTGTTATATTCAGATGTACATACATTCTCAGAGCTGAAGCAGGTAATACATCTAAATGGAACAATAGTTCATCACTGAGCACATGCGTCATTTTCTAACACACTTAATCCAGAGCAGGGTCATGAGGGGCTGGAGCATATCCCAGCCAGCATCGGGCACAAGGCAGGAACACATCATAGGCAGGGTGCCAGTCCTTCATAGACAGAGCCCACATGCACAACCATAATCACCTACACTAAATGCCAGTTATAAGTTGTCAGTTAACCTGACTTGTGCATATTTTGGGATGTTGCAAAAAGCTAAAGTTCCTTCAGGAAAACCCGTGTAGAAGCAGGAAGCACCACTGAACTCCACAGTGACAATGACTGGCCTGGGAATTCAAAATCAAGATCTTGCTGGATCCAAGATGTATCAGCCTTAACCACAGCACCACTTTGCCTCATTATAAATAGTAATTAATACAAAAAGGACATGACATACAGTAAAAAGTTCCTGATTATGAGTATGTTAAAGAAAATACAGTACATGAGTTGTTCAAGAACTCTGCTAAAGGAGAGAATGGAAACTGACCAGGAGTTCCATTTATGAGAGTTTGTACAACTGTACAATATGACGGAACAATATTTTGTTCTTCTGCATTCGGTTAATGCATACAATTTCACATATGCACAAATTGTTTTTCTCGTATTGCAACATTTACCAATTTTTTTTTTCCCACTTTACATAATGTTGTTCTTGATTGCAATCTGAGTTGCTGTTTAACCACTTTGAAAGACACCAAATAAATGAAAGCCTGATTAATTAAAATGTTAAAGCTAACGATCATAACATCCTACAGCAGTCTGACAATCTGCAATGTACTTTTCTGTTAATTATTGAAGGAAGAATGAAGTAATTTGTAGTTGTAAATTATAAGCATGTTAATTTTAGCTGGGAAATGAATAACAACCACCTACTTATCCATTTTCGACCTGCTCTGAATTGTTCAGGGTCATGGGAGAGACAGAGCACGCAATAACCCTTACAAGGTCCGTTTAGAAAATGGTCAGTCAACCTAAAAAGCACATCTCTTCAAATGTGGGTAGAAAATTTGAGAATAATGAAAGAAATGATAGGCTGGCATTCAGACCTAGGAAGCTGTGAGACAGCAGCACCAACCATGAACAGCATTACAAAAATTTGCATTATATTTTAGCAGCTTGTCTTTCAGAAATTAGTGATGTTTTGACTTGTAGTTATTGGAAGCTCTTTTGGTTGTAACAGAAGAGAAGATGAAGAACAACTAACCTCCATTATAAATATTGCGTCCCACTTTCTTTATGACATGAGTTAATGAATACTTGTAGGCATTGGATTACTGTATATAGCAGAAGTATATTAAAAATTAAAACTGACAAATCTTCTCTCTAATTTTAGATATTCTGTAGAGTCACAACAGAGGATCCTCAAACTCAATTATCCTAGCTCATGAACACAGCCTCCCAGAATCTATTTCAGGAACACCAGATGAAAGACAGAAATTAGGATTAGAAAAGGTGACTGTCCACTGCAGGACGTGCTTCTGTCCATGGGACCAATTTAGAATTTCTAGTTCCCCTAAAATGTATGTCTTTGGGGATGTGGTAGGAAAACCGGAGCATACAGATGAAAATCCATACAACCACGGGGAAAATGTAACATGCAGATTCACACATACAACAATTTGGTATGGGATTCGAGGTAAGGGGGCTGTATCTGTAAGATAACAATGTTGTTTACTGCACCTGCCATGAACTGGAGCTTCCACCAAACAAAATCACAAAATGAGGCCTCCAAAGTAGTTAGGGAGCTGGCCCTCAGAATGGATAACTGCCTAATATGCTTTAAAGTCCCAAAAAGTGTTGCAAAAAGCCCTACAAGAAGAAAAGTCGGTCAACCTTTGGCATGTGTAACAGAAAGAGCAAATGAATAATCTTTATAAAATAAAAGATTCATTTCACAAAATAGTCTGTAATAAAATGAACTCCAAGTAGTACAGAAGTGCTTCTAGTGGCAAACAGGTGCCAAATGCACAAATCCGGAGAGTGGTCAAAGAACAGGGGCAAAAATAGGCCAAAATCTAGAAATCCAACAAAAAGCAAAGCAATAATCACAGAGTACTCACTATCACCAAACGCATACAGCGTACTGCAAGGAACTGTGTGTTCCCTTGGCCTTTATAGGGCTGAGGGCAGTCCCTTGATAAAGATGGACATTGAGAAACCGCCCACAACATGTGGAACATGGATACAGAGACATAAAATATTACACAAAACTAATAAAAACACAGAATAATGTCAAAAATAAACTTAAACAGCAATACAGTGGTGCCTCTTATTTCAAATTTACTTCGTTTCAAGGGTCTGTTTGAACTCTGAATTGTTCGAAGTCCAAATCAATTTTCCCCATTAGAAATAATGCAAAGTGAATTAATCTGTTCCCAGACAATAAACAATACCCATTTTGATAAATTGGTGATGTCCCATGTGGATGGCATGATTAATAGATAGGGGTGTCAAGCACTTGGGTCCTTAACAGATAAATCTGGCAGACCGCAAGTCCTTTATACAGGGACCGGGGTCTGTGGAACAGTAAGAGATGCCGACACAGAAATGTCATTTGAAAAAAAAGTGCAATTTAGTGTGCAGTAAATGCCGCAAACAGTCACAAAAGTTGTCCATTGCAATAAAGGCAAAGAAATAAAAAAAAAATCCTGTAAAAATTGCACCCATCCAATTGTTCCCTCAGGGTCCTTCTCTCAAATATAAATTTATTTTATTAACCTACTCCTGTTCTGCAGCAACACCGTACCTCCTCCTGCTCACCCAGCCTTTTCTCTCTCCTTACACTTTCTCGATAGACCTTTATAAGTTCTCCCAGCAATCACCTGACAAGGGACCTGGACACCCATCCCCCTTCACGCGTTTCGGGTACCTTTAAATTTGGGAGGTATCCGTGCTTGCACACTCAACTGATCATCAGATGGCGCTAGTTCTCGCCCACGCACACCTCCATTGGTCCTCCTCAACTGCGCCTCCTCAGCGAACAGCAAAAGCAACAAAACAAAAACCATCCCAAAAACAAATCCAGCCTTCAAAGACCCATTGCTGTGCCCTATCTTGCTGCCTTGAAGCCCTAGGCTGCAAGCAAGCATCTCCCGAGGACACAGACAAGCGGCCGCGACTTAACTCCCGGAAAGCCCACCGAGGAGAGACGCCACCCACACCATCCAAAATCACCCCAAGACGCGCCATCCAGCGACTGCTGACACCGCCCCACACCCCCTCACGAACACCAGAAAGGGTGCAGGTATGTGTCATTTCTCCATGTTTAATTTATAATACAGCGAAACTGTCCTGCCTGAAGTTGATAAGGCCTTCTATGTACCTACATTGTGTTAAAGGGAGTTGCATCTTCAGAATATACAGTATATATATAGACAAACACACCAAAAATAAAGTTAAAAAAGCACTGAAAACTTCTTCTTCTTTTGGCTGCTCCCATTAGGGGTTGCCACAGCGGATCATCTTCTTCCATATCTTTCTGTGCTCTGTATCTTGTTCTGTTACACCCATCACCTGCATGTCCTCTCTCACCACATCCATAAACCTTCGCTTAGGCCTTCCTCTTTTCCTCTTCCCTGGCAGCTCTATCCTTAGCATCCTTCTCCCAATATACCCGGCATCTCTCCTCTGAACATGTCCAAACCAACTCAATCTCGCCTCTCTGATTTTGTCTCCCAACCGTCCCTCTAATGTACTCATTCATAATCCTATCCATCCTCATCACACCTAATCCAAATCTTAACGTTTAGCTCTGCCACTTCCAGCTCTGTCTCCTCTTCTGCCACCGTCTCCAACCCATATAACATAGCTGGTCTCACTACTGTCCTGTAGACCTTCCCTTTCATTCTTGCTGATACCCGTCTGTCACAAATTACTCCTGACTCTCTTTTCCACCCATTTCATCCTGCCTGCACTCTCTTTTTCACTTCTCTTCCACAATCCCCATTACACGAGCGTAATGCAAGAGATGCTTTCACAGCAAGAGCGAGAGATGACTTGGGAGCACAACAGATGACGTTTGTGTTTGCTGTATTTGTGGCATTTTTTGCACTGCATGTGCAATTCAATCGTAGAAGCATTGGTCAAACTCCAGATCAAATTTTCCTCAAATTCAGCATTCAAACTTTGGAACGTTTGAAGTTAGAAGCAAACGAAGTACAGGGTACCCCACTATTAGCATACATAAAAGAATCAAACATGAAAAAAGAGACATAAAAAAAAATTGAACACAAGCTGGAGAGAAACCCTGGCTAAAGCACATCAGCAACATTGTACAATAAAACCTCATTACTCAGAGTTCACTCCTTTAGAGGTAAAAAAAAGGGAGAAAAAATATTTAGAGATTTCGAACAAAATTGTTCACGCTGCATGAAGCTTACATGAAGAGTAAAGGCATTTGATAGTGGCCAAGGCTTTATTTCCCAGAAGAGACCACATCAAGGAGCATCTCAGTTGTCTTCTTCAGGACACTGGAATGAAAAAGAAAAATGAGTGTAACACAACTCCGTTCCAAAATCTGCTTTTCCATGATCGGAGTGTGCTTGTGAAGAACTTTGTTTATTAAAACAACAGTCTCATGCAGAATGTGGCAGTGAGCCATGCAAAGTTCATGACACCATTTCCAAGGCTACACCACATGAAAAGCCTTTCGACTCAGTCTAACACTCCAGCTGAGCTGTACGCGTTATATCTAAAACATCACCGAAGATAATGGTGTAATTATGTTAAAGCCAAGTTTCCAACTCTCTCGTGAAGTACCATGGAACTCTGTTTCTTTCTGTGATTCCAGTATAAACATGCAGCCAGTTTCCAACTGATATACAAACAGTGATGAGTATGTAACTTTTGTTAAAAGACTGGGTTAAGCTCTCGTAAAAAAAACAAAACAAAAAACTGATGTTCTGCAAGCTCCACACATTTAAATAACAGCAGCTAAATTAGGTGTAAATGATTACCATGTATCTCTTTAATTCCCAGACTTGCAGCTATGAAGAGCTATGATTTTCCTGGGTACAGTGAAAACCATAAAATATCAAAAGCTAAAGTCTCCTGAGTACAACATGCCTTGTATTGGAGACTCACAAATGTTATTAATGCTGGCCTACTCAAAGCTTTGAATTTTAAACAGTGATATATCTAAAATGTGCAGAAAATGTATGTATTGTTGAAATCAAGTGGGAAAAATATTAAAGAAATGACTATGACAAAAGCTTCCTATACCTGGCCTATGTTTGTGCGCAGACATCAATCACCTTGCCTGTTCAGCAGGGGACTTGAACAGCAATGAGTTTAGCTGAACTGCATTGTCCACAAGCCACCTTTAACAAAACAAGCCTGCTTGTCTTGGCCATGGCAGCCCACAGATTCACACTTATCTGAAAGTTTTCTTATTTCCAAGGATAGGCAGCATGGCAACAAACACAGATTTTATTTTATTTTCTTGAGACAGCCTATAAGTGTTCGACAAGCTGCCAGTATAGAAACACTACTGGGCCTTCAATCTGAAATTATAGGCAACAACTATGAAGTATAATAAAATGACAGAATGAAGAGCCCACCATACAATTTATTTACTTGTGAAGTTTCAGTTATGAATGTTCTTTTGTTTTTCACTATGGTTTAAAGTTGGCAGAAGAGTAAAAAGAAGAACAAAAAAAAAACACACTAAAGAGGCAAAAAGAGACAAGCACTTTCTGCTCATAGTGCTCTACATATTAGTTTATTTGTTTCGGCAGTTATAGCAGGTATACATTCAGCTTTCCATTTTCAAGCACCACTCTTTCTTTTACAGGGTTATGCAGAGTGGGTTTGCACCCAGCAGCATTGAGCACAGGGCAGTAACTAAATCTTCAGCCAGACTTCAGGCCATCAGGGGACACACACCTAACATTCATTTATACAGGGCCTATTTACAGTCACCACATAACAGAGATTGAAGCCATGGTGGAAAATGAAGTACACAACAGCTAAACAAAACTATGGAAAATGAGCAAACTCCAAACTGATATTGGCCACGTCCCCACTATTATGTTTTCATTTTTCTTCAAACTGATCTCCGTCCAAACTAGCCTTTTCATATTGTTTATGAAAGTATCTTTGTCCGCACTTAAATGAGCAACGCATATGAATTAGACATCGCCTATGCTGGGCATGTGCACTTTGGCAGAAAACTTTCTTGAAGGCATTGAATAGCTTCTGGACACAGGATTTATTGCAAAACTTTACTGACCAGTAAATGGTTTGCTTTTTGCACATGTATGCAGTTTTCAGATTGTAAAAAACAATATTTAGATACAGGTAAGCAACACAACAAGTGCCATAGAAAGACCTTTTCTTTGCCTGCTATGTTGGGATATGTTTTTCTACCACAAAAGGTGACCAATCAGATAATGAGACATTGTAATGAGCAGGACCCAATCAGGGAAGAGTCACATGAAAAGCATAAACCAATCAGAATGTGATTAAAGTCTGCTGTTCCACACTGAAGTCAGCATTTTCAGATTTATACAGTTCTGGAGAGCTTTTTCAAAAGTCCCAGTTTTGTGGGCTGAAGTGTTGACGAATGTCTATGTTTTGAAACGATAATGTAATAGTTGTGGATGGTCGCCTTTGTCTCAGCTGGAAATCAAACCCTTGTCCATATACAGGGTGAGACAAAATTATGTTAACATTCAAATGGAGGAAACAGTTTATTCACAAAACATACTTCATATGTGCAAGATGCTTTACAGGAATGTCTCAACCTGTTCACCATCATATTCAACACATGTACCATATGTGGCACATAGATTGTCCACAAAAATTGTATCTATATAAAAGCTAAATACCACTGAGTCACTCATCACGAAATCTCCCAAACCATCAGGACTTGGGACTTGAAATTTGGAATGTAGGTTACCCTTGGCCCATAGGTGCTTGCTAAGAAACGGTTTTAAAAAGTTTGTGGTCCAAGCATGTTCTGTCTGTATGTCTGTCCACTTTTCACGAGAGAATTACTTAATGGATTTAGCCCTTAGCTTCCCTACCAAGCGCACGTGTGTGACAATGGTTACATAGAGTCTTGCGTTATATTTTAAACCTACAAAAAGATGAATATAATATTTTACATATTAATATGACAAAATGCAAGAAAACACCAAGTAGTTGGAGATGCTGAATCCCACAGGTGGATTGTCTCATCTTTACATGGACATGCACACCCAGTGTTATAAATGGCTTTTTGTCAGTACTGAGGCTGTGTGCTGCTATCTTGCCCAATAGCAATGAGTGCCGTGACGTAATTTAGAATTGTCTGCAGCCAAAAACTGGCAACCTCTCTGCAGCTGGTTCTTGCTTTGCACCCAGCTCTTCTGGGAGCCCAATAACCCTGAACTGGATAAAGGGGGTTTGGTTTTGAATGAATGAATAGAAATGTTGACCACGTCCCATATTGTAGTTGAAAACTTACTTAATAATTGTAACAAACACTAACAAGGAATAATGCTTATATTGAGAAGCAAATTCAGTTTACTCCCCAACCCCTTTTCTCTTTCTCTCTCTTTCTTTCTGTTCTTTTTTCCTTATCCTGCTGATTCCATCAAGAATTAGACTGTCATGGGAGTATCAATTTCTGCTTCTATTATACTCTTTTTTGCAGTTTGTATGTACATGTGACCCTGAAATAGATTAAGCAGAATTGAAAATGAATGGATGAATGATTTTGCTTCTATTGCTTCACTCATGGGTCAACTCCCATCACTTACCATTTGGTTATTTATTCTGTTTATCAAGCTTTACTTGACACTGAACTTCCATTGTGGCCATCTTCACGATGCAGTGTATATGTCACAACAAGTGCATAACAACTGTTCATACAAATAAGGTGCACAAAGGTTAAGTGTCTCATTCAGTGCTGTTAGTGGAGACGCTCGTTTGAATCTCTGAGTCCATCACTGCTGCACTGCCTTTATGCTAACAGTCTATGCTTATGTTTATTCATATAGGAATGATAATAACAGCAATAGTCTCCATTTCTAATTATACTTTGATTGGTATAAAACCCGTCTAGAAAGTGAATGGGTGGGATTGATTGCTTAATTACATGTTTTCTTGCAGATCAAAATCGATTCCTGTCTCTTTAAAAGCTGACCGATTCCTTTATCAGGTAAGTGGTTACTGCTTTGTCCTTTCAAATTTAACTCATGGATTTGACAGCTAATCAGCCCCTCTCTACTCTGTGACCTATTCTTTTTCATGTAGATTACATCAGCGGAAAGAACAATAAACTTGATGGTTTAACCCAATTTACAAAAAATGTGAGGCAAAAAAGAAAGAATGACGCAATGAGAAAAAGAGCCCCTGTTATAGTGAGTACTCTATAATAAGCAAACAGACGATAAGTCTGAAATTGGTTAACGAAGACCAACCAGAAGTTGTATTGTTTCATTTAGTTATTTGTGTAGGAAAGACAGCATATTTGCTAGCAATGCAGAATGGATAAACAGATGCCTGTCAAATATCGTGTTCCATCCATCCATCTTCCAACCTGCTGAATCCGAACACAGGGTTATGGGGGTCTGCTGGAGCCATTCCCAGCCAACACAGGAAAGGCAGGAAACAAACACTGGGCAGGGCGCCAGCCCACCGCAGGGCGCACACACACGCCCATACACCAAGCACACACTAGGGCCAATTTAGAATCGCCAATGCACTTAACCTGCATGCCTTTGGACTGTGGGAGGAAACCAGAGCACCGGGAGTCAATTGTAGAAATACAGAAGAAGTGCAGCACCCATTTCAGAGAAAGAAAAATTTACGAGAATATGAAAAATAACAGGCTGCTGAACATCAGGACAAGACATTGTGTGATCATCCATCAGTACCATAAAGAGCAACATTTTCCCAGTGAAGATTTGCCAGAAAAGTGACCATGCATCAGCACACTAACAATATAGCAATGACGAGAAATGGTAAGACTGTAGTCCTACAAGGAAAATATGGCAATAAGAGCAATGAATTTGGTTTAGAATAATGAAACTACACAGAAGTATCTCCTGAAAAATCAAATGCAAGATTTCCTTAAGGAAAGAACATTCTCTTGGTCCTGGTGACTAAAGATATTCTTGATTTGACAAAAATGCAGAAATATCACAATTTTGTTGTGTTATGGAAGCTAAACTGAAAATAAAAGAGGCAAATAAAACTGAAAAACTGAAATGTAACTGCTCAACAGCCAGAATAATAAGAATAGGGTCATGAAAGACAGAGAAATTGAAGTGGAATGATTTTGGTGCAATTTTGACTTTCAGATTGGGTGGGCTGCTTAACCTGATAGACGAGTGTCAACACTCATATACTGTTAGAATGCCCAAGGATTACAAAGTTGTATGGGTGAGCTCTCCCTGGTGTACTCCTCTTCATTTGCTCTATTTTGCTAATACAGCCACCATTTTTTTATACTTTTGGCCTTCTTGATGTTATACTAATGGTCACTTTGAGAGGTGACTCCCCTGTCATTAAATCTTTTCAGATTACAGGCAGAAGGCTTATGTAGTCACATAAATGTAATAGTTGATAAAATCAATCGGTAGCAGAGGTTGCCTTCTGACTAAGACATTATTTGGGGTGACAACATTAGGGAAACGCTCACTTATGGCACAAAGAAGGTGAAAGTCATCAAACTATATAGCAGTGACAGCCAAAAAAGGCCGAGCTAAGAGACCAAATGATCCAATGGACTGATAAAAGGCCGAGCGATTTGTTTGTTTTTGTATATTGATTCATTCTTTTTAGAAATGAAAATTAAGGATAATCATATTTTCAGTAAAAAGAAAACAGACATATTTAATAAAATTTTTTAAATAGTACTGTTAAAAAAGTGGACTCTTGTAAGCTTATTGTCAGTGATATGATCCAGAAATACAGATATTGACCAAGGATGAAAGAAGCATGTTGGAGCTATTTAAATTATGGACATGGAGGAACTTTAAAGGGATTATGTTGTAAGACCATAGAATAAGTGAATGTAAAGAGAAGTGTATGTGAAAATACAGTAGAAAACATCTGAACGCCATTCTGTGTAGAATGAGGACATGGCTCAAACAAATTATAATGGGGAACGTCTGGTAAGGGAAGTGTTCAGGGACTGATAGGAAGTAAAGAAAGCAAGAGGATGATAAAAATGGCTTTGTTAAATGTCATAATAGGAAGACACCCATATGCTGATGTAAAGTGAAAAGCTAGGGCCAGAGAGAAGTAGAAGACATTGATGGGGGTGACCATAGGGATCACATACTGTACTCTCTGATATGGAGTACTACAGTGGTTACTTTACAGAGTATACTTATTCAACTTTGCACATACTCTGCTTGTTAATTTGAAAACATTTAGCTTTTCCAGTTTTTCAAAGTATGTAATTATTGATATAATATTTATATACAGTATTTACTGTACAAGTGAAGGACAATTTACATTTCACAAACAGTATTGAATGGAATGATAATGATCACATCCATGTTAATTTTTCTTAGTGTTCTAATGAACTAATGGGTGGTCTTGATAGCTGCAGGTCACTTAGTAGAAATCCAGTACAGTAGGTGATGGTACACTGCACTACAATTGTAATAATTAGTGGGTTGGGGAAAAAGCCTTAAAAACTGTGTGCAAAATAAAAATTTTCCCAAAGTGCACTTTAATAAACACTGTGATCAAAAATCATGTTGTGGTTGAAACAGCTGAAAAATGACAGATAGCAATTAAAGAAAAGTGATTACATGGGAAAGGCCCACTTAGAGCGATGAAACCTCTGCCAGTGTTAATGCATTTTGTCACACTTGATATTTATCAGGCCACTCAGGCGCATCTGTTTGTCTGTCTGTCTGTCTCTGATTTATTGTTGACCTGAGTGATTATGTACATTATCCAGGTTTACTTGATAATCTTAATTTGTTTTGTAATCTATACTAATAAAAGGCAAAGCCCTCACTGACTGACTGACTGACTGACTGACTAACTGACTCATCACTAATTCTCCAACTTCCCGTATTGGTAGAAGGCTGAAATTTGGCAGGCTCATTCCTTACAGCTTCCTTACAAAAGTTGGGCAGGTTTCATTTCGAAATTCTATGCGTAATGGTCATAACTGGAAGCTGTTTTTCTCCATTTACTGTAATGGAGCTGAGCTCGAAAGCCGTGGGGGCGGAGTTTCGTGTGACATCATCACGCCTCTCACGTAATCATGCAGTACGTAGAAAACCAGGAAGCGCTCCAAAAAGCGCTGAAGAAAACATGCATTATATAATTGAGAAGGCAGCGAAACAATAAGAAGCGAGCGAGTGACATATACAACCACATTCATGAGTGCTGCTACTACGGAAACAAAGCACGGTGTAAACCTAAACTTTAAATTAAGTTCATAGACAGGCTGCTGCTAGCGTTTGTAATTTAGTGCCTGCCCATATAAGGCTGTCCGTCAACGGCAATCCAATAGCAAACTACCACTAAATATTCACGGGTGAAGGACTGTGCTTATGCAGAGGAAGATGAGATGGTCAGGGTGGTGTTTGGCACAAACTCAGCGAAACTGCGAGAGAACCTTTTAAGTGCCGGGTCTTAGCTGACATTACATACAGCCATGGACATCGCATGAGATGGCACCAGCACAGCTGGGAACCTTTGATGCAAGAACACCAAGTGGCTCACGTGAACTGATGCAGTGCACAGACAAAAAGCAACAGTTCCAAAGAGCGCTGAACAAAAACCGAATTACACAATTGAGAAGGCAGCAAAAAAATATGAAGCGTCTGATACATACAAGCATATTCATAAGTGCAGCTACTGCAGAAACAAAGCACACGGTGCAAAAAGTGAATGTCCCGCTAAAGGAAGACAGTGTAAAAAAAAACCCGTGCATGCAGTGTGTCACATCTCAGATAAAGAGGAAGACGAGCTGTTTATTGATGCAGTAAGAAATGAATCGATAAATGAAACCTCTTATCTTTACAACGATTGACAAACACGGAATGTAACTTGAACACAACACATCGTACAAATACGACCCTGATTGAAACAAATAATGATAATCGAATCCTTGATGACAGCAACACTCAATAACACTCACAAAACAATTACTGTATATTGACAATCATGTTACGTTATTTTTAAAATGTTCCCTTTTTTTTTTTCATAGCTTCTTTAACACACTACGTCTCCGCTGCGAATATATATATATATATATACCCCGATCTACATACTCTCAAATAGATAAGCCACACACCGTGGCGGAATTGTGCCTACCTCCGAGGTTCGATTCCCGAGAGGGGATGTACTGAGTATGTACGCGCGCTTCTCGGTTCATTTTAACCTCGCATCTGCTTGGTTTGAGACGTATGAAAAAATATGCGGTTAACGCAGAATCATGTTACGTTATTTTTAAAATCTTTCCTTTTCTTAGCACACGCACAGCTGAGAAGCTTCGATGCATGTACTCCATAACAAAAAATAACGCATTTAATCACACTTTCAATTCCAAGCAAAGGGGAACTTTTGTCAATGCATGATTTCCTGGTACATCGATTACACTGATGCACACATCACAGCTACAAAAATGTTAGAATTGGAATGAAGCGCGTTCCTACGACTGATCGGAGGAAAATTTCATTT
>JANRMT010062833.1:20523150-20538495 GCA_026402145.1 Polypterus bichir lapradei | reverse complement strand
CTATCTATCTATCTATCTATCTATCTATCTATCTATCTATCTATCTAGCTATGTAGCTCTGAAACTACTCCAGTTCTAATGCAGTGTGAAGCTGAAGCCTATCACATTGGGATTGGGTGCAGAGAAGGAACCAACCCTGGACAGGATGCTAGTCCATTACAAGCACACACACACACAACCAGTACAGCATCATCCGTTAACCTAACCTTCATGTCTACGGGATGTGAGCAAATTCCACAAAGACAAAGACCAGGGCAGGAAGTCAGTCCTAATTCCTGAAGGTGTGAGCCAGTAGCACTAACCGCTGTGCCAACATAATGAGCTATTCATTTAAACATCCATTAAATAAATATGAAATGCTAAGAGGTTGGGGCCAGCATATACACAGAGGTTTGTACTGTTGCCTTGCAGCTCACTGAGATTCTATTTGAATCCCAGACCTATTGTATCACTGTCCGTGTGTCAATCGCATGGTTTTGCTGTGTCTGTGTGGCTTTTCCCTGGGAACTTCAATCTTATTCAACATCCCAATAAAGTTAAAGCGTGTCCCTAAACAGTCTAATTATGGGAGTCAGTGTGGCTTTCTGTCAGTTTTGGAAGACTGCTGAGGGACTTTAAACAAGGTGAGGCATCTTTTTCCAATCAGTCTCTCTCACATTATAATTTTATTTCTAAATGTGTACAACATTCTGAGCTTGTTAATAGGAAGTTGGTTATGCATGTATATCAGAAAAAAAAAACCTTCCTGTGATACTTCTTGTGGTATTGTTTAAAAATAACCGAGTGGTAAGGTGCAGCAAAATTACATTTCTGAGAAAAAATAGACAGGGACTGTAAATGTGTGCATCAAATATGAATAAAAGATGGTTCAATAAAGAATATTGCAACTTCCATTTACTCACCTTACATAACAAGGCAGAAACCCATCCTGGACTGGAAGCCAGGGCATCACATAAATGGCACCAGTCACACCATTCAGGCTAACAGGGCGTGTTGGAGAAATGATGTGCAGTGACAGGCACAAAAGGCAAACAGGGACATTTTACAGGGTCTCTTACCTGTCATTAAAGCTGGGTTTAAAGCAGTGTGAAGTAACTCCATACTGGCTGTCTTCCCATCCATATTGTAAATGTTATTTTTCCAGTACAGAGGGGGTTAGTGGAAGCAGAAGATGACCCCAGCATTAGTGTGTACAGGGTAGCGCCCAAGGTGAGAAGCCCAAAATCCCTCAGTCGCGTCTAAGCAGCACTAACCAATGTCTGATATTTGTTCCATGCTGCTGAGTACATCAAATATAATAAATACCAGCTCATTCTTTTGTGCTTACTGATATAAATAGAAATGCAATAGCTAACTACAGGGCTTGAAGTGGTCCAGCAGGCACCAGAAAGGAGTACCAGCACGTCTTCATTTTTTGGAACTCAATACTGGCACACATAATGTCTCATGAACCCACCAACACCACACTCCAATCTTCTGTACAGATATATTATAAACTCATATAAAATCCAAAGGGGAAAGTCCCCCCAGCACCCTGGCACCTCCATTCTTCAATCCAAAGTAGGTACAGTAAATCACTGCACTTGATACTCCACAGGGTACCCCCAGCACTCTCTAATGTCCTGTTTATATATTCTAGTAGTCGAAACTACAAGGAGGACCACATCCCATGGTTTGATTAAGATTTTAAACTTAAAAAGAGAGTACCGGCTTTTATGTGTCTCCACTTCAGGCACTGGCTAACTGTTTATAGAAAACAAATTCTGTCACCATTGGTGTTTCAGAAAGAAGACATTTGTTTGTATTTATAGTTGAGGTGAAGCCACAAGGCAAACTGAAAACTAAGGTCATTATTGTTCAGAATATTTTGAATATCTACCCAAAAAAAGAGTGACAGATTGTGTCCCTTGTGATTTTATCAGTTTGTAGCCTGGCTGTCTTTGGGTTTATAAATGATAAGAACACATGCTGTAGATTCTGCACAGCAGAGGTCAAACGTCTTCTCACAAAATGGCTGAATTGGTCATGTTTTTGCATTTCGTCAGTAAAAAAAACTCCAACATGTCAGGAAACGAGATTTCACATATTTGTCCCAAGTCAATGACTTCCCTTGTTTTGCAATTTCCTGAGTTGCAGCAAAGCCTGCAGTAGTTGTGTTGTCTGACTGGTTCACATTTTCATTGCTCTGCATTATGCTTCACTCATGATCATTTTGATGTAGGTTTCCCACATGTCTCTATTTATTTTAATATGAGGCTCTTTGCTTTTATACCTCTATGTGCAGTTCAAAAATGCATAACCAAGCTGAAGTCAGTTCTTTAACAAGGACCTTGGCATTATGAATGTGCTTATGCCTCAAGTAATCTTAGAGATATGCTGCTCCTCATAAGGGAACCCATGGCAAATTCTATAGGCATCGGGGTGCAAAGAAAAGTCTAAGCAAACATCAGATGAAACAAAGATTCTGTGATTACGTCCTGAACCTTTGCCTGGGGATATTGTTTGCCAGTGAGCACCAGAAGGCCTTCATAACCAAATTGGGCTCAGTTCAATTCAGCCACATGAACCCCCTGTGTTAGTGACCATCCACAGGTTGCAGGCTAAGGGTTTGCTGCAATAGGAATCAAGTGGCTGGTCAAAGTGGGACAGAACTGGTTATACCAGCACCCGGCAAGCAAAACTGTCTCATGGGGAGTGGAATATAGCTTACCATAACAGACCACTGTAGTTGAAAAACACCAACAAGATATAGACTCAGCCCATGGTAGTAACTTGGGAATGTTGGTAAAAAATTGCTTCTCTTATACCTGAGTACCTGAGTGGTTATAGAAATATTCAAAGTCTCCTGACTAGATAATGAACAATTGGAGTTTCTACTGGTGAATGAGATGTCTCCTTCAATCCAACTGTGAGTTGCAGTGTGGAAATGTTTGACAACTGTTTGCAGGTATGGGCCTAAAAAACATTTGTTATATTCCTCTATCTTGCAGACAGTAACTTGTGTGGTTGAAAGAGTACTGGCTACAGATTCTATAATCCTACTAGGAGACTTCAACACTCACATAGAGATTATTTGAGATACCCAAGCAGGGGTCCTGGCAGCCAGAAGTGCCTGCAGGTTTTTGTTCTAACACAGTTTTTTAATTAGAAGCCAATTACTGCTGCTGAACCATTTATTGCTCGAGTAAAATCTCTATGCTTCACTTTAATCAATTTACTTGTTAAGATTCCAAAACCTTAATTGCTTATTTTAGTCTTAATCATCTGTCTTCACTGTGTATTAACTGCTTCTTGTTTTGTTAATTAGCTGGCAATTAACAAGGAGATGTGAAAGACAAACTAAGCAGCAGCTCACCAGCTAACCTGGCCCCGTTTACACCTGTGTGTGTTCAACACAAATTATTTGTGTTAATAAAATATTTAGAAGGAAATATAAGAGAAAAATTTGAAGGACTGAAAATTATTATGAATAATTTCTGTTCCCATTCAAAAATGAGAAAAATTTAGAAAATGGATAACAAAAATCTGCAATATTACAACAACAACAACATTTATTTATATAGCAAATATTCATACAAATAATGCAGCTCAAAGTGCTTTACATGATAAAGAAAGAGAAAAAAGACAAAATAAATAAGAATTAAAATAGGGGAACACTAATTAACATAGAATAAAAGAAAGGTCCAATGGCCAGGGAGGACAGAAAAAAAAAAAAAAAAAAAAACTCCAGACGGCTGGAGAAAAACTGAAATCTGCAGGGGTTCCAGACCACAAGACCGCCCAGCCCCCTCTAGGCATTCTACCTAACATAAATGACCTCAGTCAGTCCTCATGTTATTCAGGGTTCTCATGGAAGAACTTAATGATAACGGTCATGTGGACTTCTGGCCTTTAATCCATCAATGTAGGGACATCACAGTGCTTTGATCAGGTGGTGGTGGTGTAGGTCGCCACCCCAGAAAACCGGAAAAAGAACAGAAGAGAAAGTAGGGGTTAGTATGGATTTTGAATATGAATACCATGAATAATAATGATAATTAATTGAATATACAGAGCATCAGAATTAAACTAAGATGAAGCTATGAGAAAGCCATGTTAAAGTAATGTGTTTTCAACAGTGTTTTAAAGTGCTCCACCGTATTAGCCCGGCAAATTTCTATTGGCAGACTATTCCAGATTTTAGGTGCATAACAGCAGAAAGCCATCTTAGTGACCATAACGCCAAAGAATTAGGTAACAGATTCTAGTATTGGCAGGTATTGGCTTCTAATTGAGAAACTGGGGTGAGACAAAGACCTGCAGCCATTATGGCTCTTCAGAAACTACTTTGAGGACCCCTAATTGAAGATATGATTGCCTGATCTAAATCTGAGAGGAAAACTGTTATTGGATTTCTGTACTGCTCATGGATAATCTGTAACAAACACACAACATATTTAAACATAATGTTGATGATAAATGAATATGGTACCAAATACCGAATGAATGTTACCAGTGGTTGACTTTTTGGTCTTGTCATCTGACTGGAGGCTGTGACAGATAGGGGGCGCTGTCGTCCCCTTGAACCCTCAGACTAGATGCCAGACACCAGATAAAAGTCCAGATTATTAATTTATTTGAACTGTACAGTGCACAAAGCATCCTCCTCTCCACAATACTCATAAATACAATACAATTCCACAATAACAATAATCCTTCACTCCCAGACACGTTGCCACCCTGCCACCCAGCTCAGCTCAACGTCTGGGATCTCCCACAGTCCTTTTATAATTCGTGACCCGGAAGTGCTTCTGAACCCTCAATCCATGTGACTTCCTAGCACTTCTGGGTCAGATGAAAACTCTTCTTCAACCTTCCAGGTTGTAGGAAAATACTCTTTGCTCCTCCTTGCAGCTCCTTCTAGTGGCTCCTGTGGTATCCAGCAGGGCTGTGGATAAAAACTCCATTGTCCATAATTCCCTGCTGGTATTCGGGGCACCTCCATGCTGTAGGGAGGGCTCCACCTGGCAGCCTGGGGTTATTGGCCGGGATGACTGCTCGGCCATAGACCACAAGGCCATATGTGCAGAGCTGTAAATTGGTGGTGAGTGTCAGCTGGGCAGGCTTGGAGGACCCAAATGTGTACTGAAGGTGTGTTCAGTATGACTATTATTGAGATGAATTCAAACTCGTATCCCTGAAAAAGCTTCTCTTGTATCCTGGGGCACATCAAGGGCATGGAGTCAGAACTAGATCCTAGACCCTAATAGTGGAGACGGGTGCAAGCCTCTGTGAAGACAGGGTTATTAGTGATAGCCATGGTAGCAACCCTAGGAACACCTTCGTGCACAATAGTGGCAAAGAAAGCTATTAATCTGAACAAAAATTACTTATGTGCAATTTTAGCGAGAGCTATATTTGATCAAAAAGTATTGGAAGGAGAAAAAGGTAGCAGCTACAGATGAAGACCTCCATGAGGTTCTGACAAACAATTCAACTTTTCAGGATGTGTATATTAGAAACTACCCATGTTGATCTCAGGAGGAATGGAGAACTGTTGGCCTCAACTGGTGATATCATCAAGAACCGGAAGAAGTACTCCTAAACTGCTAAAGCTACTGGCCAAGACCAGTGAAGGCAGTGTCCTTACATTTCGTTCAGGCGTATCCATTTCACTGTTCCTGTGATGAAGAAACACCATAATCATTGGTTTAAATGGCTCTTCAATTTTGATCCCTATTTTATGGATCATCAGATATGTCAGTCCTGTGTACAATACATATGCTCTGTGCAGTCTTGCTGTATTTATAGAGCAATAGTTGTGGTCATATAGTAGGCATTAATTAGCTCCATTATATGTGTAGGACTCCACCAGTAGTTTGTCTAATCTCCTCTTGTGTTTCTGATTTTCATGAACAGGCAATCAATGTTCAGTCAAGCTTAGGGAAAGTCCTGTCCAAGAATCTAAGGGTTGTATCTCTGCCTTTAGCTAATGGTAATCATCCTCTTAGCCTCATTAGATGGTTATCTCTGGCCAGTACTGGAATGTTTTGCAGCTGAGTGTGATGCAGTTGGGATGAGAGTCAGCACCTCCAGATCTGGCCCTCTCCTGGAAAAGAGTAGCTTCCTTCAGGTAAGAGTTATGTAGCTGATCCAAATGGAGTATCATGAAGTTGAACTGGTGCAGTGGCAGCAGTTTTGGAGACACTGTACCAGGCCTTCATAATGAAGGGGGACTGAAGCCCTTAGATAAAGTTTTTCATTTACCAGTCAGTCTATATCCCTCTCCGATACACAGAGATTATGACCTATAGTCATATAGTCTGGGCAGTTACCAAAGAAATAAGAATATTAATATAAGCAGCCGAAATGAGATTCCTGCTAATGGTTCTTGGGTAGAAGTACTCCTTCTCTAGATCATAGCCTGTTGAGGAGGTTTGGTCATGAAATTAGAATGCCATCTGAATGTCTCTTAAAGGGGGAGTGCCAAAATGGCTCATTGGGAGAAAGCTGAGAAACAGAACAAGGACACCTTTAGAAGGCTGCATCTCTCAGATAGATGTGGAGCCTTCCTTGAATAAATCTACCAAAGCAAGAAGATAGGATGGCCAACCTGACATTTTCGCACCGTGACATTCACTGGGAAACCAGATTGAAAGTGAGGTGAACCTCAGATCAATGTTAAGCTTTCTTTTTTTACTTTGCCTTTCTGGACTGGCTGTATTGATTTAACGTCTTAGAGAAAAATGATCAGTATCATATTGCTAAATCATTCTTGCCTTAAAATTTCAGATAAAATTTCAAATTTCCAGTCCCATCCGTTTCTTCCCAAAGGTATTCCATCTGTCAGAGTGACAGGGAGCATGGCAATTCTGAAGCAGGATTATACCCTGAGTAAATCCATGTCACACACTCCACAACGCCATAATGTTTGTTTTTATTGTAAGTAACAGCACAAGGTATAGAAGGAAAAAGAGGTCTTTGTCTTTATGATTTCAGGATGTTTACTAAGTGGCCAAAACAGAAACTTAGTGTTTACAGTAGCTAATGTATAACTATAATAAAAATCAAAGTGATGATTATAAGACATTTAATGGGAGAGTACCCAAGCTTTCTTTGTGACAGTATTCGGTCTGACTTTCATTGAGTTTATGACAGATTATACCATTGTGAGTCTTATAAATTAACCAAAGCACTCCTGCATCCATCCTTCTAGGCAGCCATTTATTTATGAACTCACTTTTTCCATTACAGAGCTGGAGCCTATTCATCCAGGAGGGGATAAACCAGGTATCAGTCTTAAATGGGATGTCAGGGCACACCCTCTAACATAACACCATCTTAGTCTTAGTGTTACCAAATACATAATCAACATGCCTTTGGACATTGGGATTTCACACAAATATGTGGAGAACAGGTTAGAATAAAAGCAGAAATGTCACTATGTTATCCTCCAGTCTAGGCTTCATGGCAAAAAAAAAAAGTTCTTGAGGCAGGAGAAAAGTGGGTACTGTATATTTCAGTCCATTGATTTAATAACACTAAGGTCTGAGATCCTTTCAAAATATATTATTGTACCAATCAACTGAGTCAGGCACATAGATTGAGTAATAATATGTATACTTGAACAAAGAAAATTCTTCTCAAGACGTGGAAACTATTAATATACTTTATGGTGTCTACCATGTAGAGACAAGAATATGCTAATTTGGAAACAAGCTGTAGTATAAGCCTCAAAGAATTACAATTTGCTCACCTATTAATACAACTATTTAAACACATTGCAACTGTATTATTCCAAATTATCCGTATCATTTACTATAATGCATTACTGTGGCCTGCAGGGGGCACTCCATCTCCCCAAACCCGACACAGACAGACACAGGCACAAGTATAGCACAACACACAGTTTTTATTGTTTTGTGGGATTCTCTTTCCCTTTGACAGTGTGGGTCCGGCTCCATACTCCTTCTTCTCATTTGTGAGCCTCTTGAACCAGACACCGTCGATAATCATGACCGAGATGAGCTGTACAAATGAGTACACCACATGAGAGGCAAGAGGAAGGTGCTCAAGTGCTTTGATTAAAAACAACTCAACATCAAAGTGTTCAAATGTTCAGTGCTCCGTCAAAAATAAATAATCCAATAAAAAAACAATGCTGAAGTGGAGGTTAAAATCACAATAAATAAATCCATTAAAACGAGGTTAAAAACAACTTGGTTCGTTCTTCTTCTAACATTGGCGGCACCTCTGCTTATCCCGTACGGGCCTTGCAGCAGACACAGCTGACCTTCCTCAGGCTCCCTCGCTGGAATGAGACTGGGGACCCCAATGGCTTTGGCAATCACGCTAGGGCTTTCCTCCCAAGCCTTCTTGACCCCTACTGCCTTCCCGGTCTCCCACGGTAGGACGCGCAAATTCCCGGTCACTCCTGCTCTTTGAAACAACTCAGCTGGAGCAACCCATGATAATCTGCCAGCATCCTGAGTGTTGGCCGCACACTCTTCTTTGGCGCTCACTTCCTAGCTGCCTGCTTTCTCACCCTGGAGCCTGCTCTCCTAAGCTCACTCACTCCCACACTGGCTCCTTTCATCTCTTGCCTTCTTCTGTCATTAACCTCCATTCATTTTCAATTCTTTTTTCGTTATTCTCCTCCTCGCACTCATGCTTCCCCTTTTAAAATGGGGATGTGGCACAGTAGAACTGCCCGCTCCCGCATCGCACCCGGGAGCTGCTCTCGCCACACTACCACGCTCCCTCCTACCAAGACGCGAGTACGCCAATTATTTAAAAAGATGTCGATCAGCCACAGATCTCACTTTACCACATTCCCACAATAGCAATACACAGTATAGGCACTAATAAGCACACAACGCTTGTCTTTTTCTTCTTTTGTATTCCTTCTGTCTTTCTCTCTGCCTTCACTCCTCCTCCAGCAAGCTTTGTCACCTTCCTCCCGACTCTGGCTCCAGGAATGGAAGCAGCAGCGAGTACTTCCTGTGGCCCATTAGCGTGGTCTGGAAGCACTTCCAGATGAAGCAATAGCCTGACAAGGTAGGGCTCTGCCATTCCTGCAAAACTCCATGTCCTATGGTGCCCTATGGGAATCCGAGACACCATTGCATCCCAGGGGGGCTGTCATCTAGAATTCCAGAGGAGATAATGCTCTCTTCCCCGATCCTAACACTATACAGGGGTCCCAAATGGGTAAAGGTGCCACAATACATTACATGTTCCTTATGACACTGAATTGGACTGAGTGGATGTGAACATAGGTCAATAATAATAAGTTAATATTAAAATGACCAATTTATTCAATTAGTCAGGAAACTCTCTTCTGGTTAAACAAAACAATAGCAGAATTGCAAAACAAGAACTTCTGTAGTGCCCATCTGTGTTCAAGTTCAAAATAAAAACAACCTTACCTGATATTTTTACAGTTTTCAGTCTAACAGAGCACAGAGATACTGTACAGTGAATCTTAAGCCATCAAAAGAGACGAAGGATTACATTTTTTATATGCTGTTACTATGTGTATGTTTGTAGCCAACACTTCAAATCTGACAAGTACATAAAACTTAGATGCTGCCTTAAAACTGATGCTGCATTGACACTTTAACTGGAACTACTTTGGTGTCATACTGATGTGAATATTGGCTTTTGAAAGGCGAAATTGCCTCAGAGTTAATGTGTGAGAATCTGATGGAAAATGGCAGAGCAAACCCCCTCTCAATGGAACACAGCTATGTGAGAGCACCTGCTCCTGGTAAGCATGCATAAGCTAACATTACTGCAATGTGATGAAATTGTTTTTTTTTCTGACTAGCAATATAAACTAACCAAAACTTTAAAACCATATGCAATGTTTGTGAGTTTAATGGCAGGAACTTAAAGGAAAACTCCACCAAAAAATGATATTTAGTTTAAATGTTACTTACCCTATGTAGTTTATAGTAATGGCCGAAAAAAATTTATCTTTTGTTTTCATGCAGCGAACAGGTAAGAAAGTTTATTATTCAATGATCACAGTAGGTGACCAACGCAGGACAACAGCAAAAAATTCAGAATGTTTATGAAAAATATTTTATGTTACTCATGTTGCATAATCTATATACAAAGTCATCCATTCATTTCCTCAAAGTCCCAAAGATGTATTCTTACAAAAATATTTTTAAATTAAACAATTATGAAAAACAATCTCATGAACAAGGATGAAATGTGCATACACACACATGAACAACCATCTGAATTGAAGACCTGCCTCTCCTCCTTATTTATTGGTCAAGAGCTCTGTCTTCATTTCAAAAGCACAGAACTGTGGGACTGCGCTGTTCAAAGTACGCTGCTTTATCCAAAAGTAAATGTTAGTTATATTTTAATAAAAAATGCATTCTTCATGCATGTTTTTATTATTCGACTGGATAATGGACATGAGGATTAGGTAATATAAATAGAGTAACAATTTAACAGCAGACGCAGCCGTCCTATGGCAATGGACAGGCTGCCTCGCCAGACTCAGACTCGGGTCCCCAATGCCCATGGCGGTCACGCTAGGGCTCTCCTCCCAAGCTTCCTCGACCCCCGCTGCCTTCCTGGTCTTCCACAGTGTGTCGCGCAAACTCCTGGTCACTCCTGCTCCTTGGAACAACTCAGTTGGAGCGACCCATGATAATCCGCCAACCCCCCTCTATAGGAATAGAGTGACAATTTTTTTTTCTTTTTCCATTAATGTTTTTCATGTCATTTTCAGTTGTTCACTGCTGGTAACTGTTAGGGTCCATTATATGGTAATCTATTTCCTCTCATTCTGCATGAAAACCTGAGATTATACAGTATGTTATTATAAAGTAACATTTAAACAAAATATTATTTTTGGGTGGAGTATTCCTTTAATAATCATTATACAACAAACATGAAAAACATTTGACACAACATGAAGATAAATGGTTGCTAGGCAAATACAGATCAAATATGTATAATTTATACAATTACAGCTAATTTACCTAATTTATTCTATACTGCAATATACTGATGTCTATCTGTTCAGAGCGAGCTCTACCATCTTTTAAAGCTTTTGTTGTGTACTGGTTTTCAAGAATACTTTTCTCATCATTAAAATCAATTTTTGGAAGTGAAAGGAGAGAGCTGCCATAAACACGATTCATTTCTGGCTCACTAACAGGAAGCAGGTTTACCCGTCGGCTGGTCACTTCCGAAATGTATGAAAAGGACTAATTTCACAACTCCCTTAAAATGACTAGAGTTGTGGAGACAAGGCAGACATCAAGGCTGGTGCATAATAACATAAAAAGAAAATGATAAGATTAGTCAAACAGGAGTGTTCTAATGTTGGAGCAAAAAGCAATGCAATAGCTGTTTTATTTTAACAATTTATAGACAGGTACATTTATATATTTACTAATTTATTATGTTCTTTCCTGCAAGGAAAGATACTGGTAATTAGTTGCTCTGATGTACTCATAAGTTTTATTTATCAATACCACTCTACCCAACAACAACATAAACTACCAAGCTAACTTCTCCATAAACAAATGTGCCCCAAATATGATTCTATAGAGATTTCAAACTACTTTTACCTACCACTCTTGAGCATCATTCCTCTCCGGGGCAGAGTATAGCCTAATGCATTTAAATCCATCCGTTTCTCACAACGATTTATGATCCTGCACATAAGTCCTGGGTGGGACTCCAGTCTATCACATAATATAGCCAGAAATGTTTCCATAATCCTTTGTAACATATGGAGACATGAATCAACTTAGCATACATGTCTTTGGGATGTGGGAGAAACCCTTAGAACCTCGAGGAAATTACAAAGAGCTGCAGGGCAAAATTAAAATAGATTAATAATATTCTCAATATAATTCTTGGAGGGGCGGCACGGTGGCACAGTGGGTAATGCTGCTGCCTCGCAGTTAGGAGACCCGGGATCGCTTCCCGGGTCCACCCTGCGTGGAGTTTGCATGTTCACCTGTGTCTGTGTGGGTTTCCTCCAGGTATTCCGGTTTCCTCCCACAGTCCAAAGACATGTAGGTTAGGTGCATTGGTGATTCTAAATTGTCCCGTGTGTGTGTGCACCCTGCAGTGGGCTGGCGCCCCGCCTGAGGTTTGTTTGCTGCCTTGCGCCCTATGTTGGCTGGGATTGGCCCCAGTAGACCCCCGTGACCCTGTAGTTAGGATATAGCGGGTTGGATAATGCATGGATGGATAATTCTTGGAACTTCTGGGTGTGCCATTACTATCCTTTTGTATAACTTTAATTAGGTATATTAAATACTTTTCGGATGACTAAGATTTTCTGGTGACCTGAATTTCTTGCGACATATTGTATTTGCTCGGTTCAGTTCTGTTCAGTTTTATGATTGAGGGATTAACATTCTCATTTTATTAATTTATCCTTTAGGGCAGTCAGTGGCAGGACACGCATGAAAGCATAAACACCCAGTGGTAACTTGGTATTACTAATGAAACTCACAGCATGCGTATGGACTGCAGAGTGCATTACAACCAAAGATAAAACCTGCATTCTTAACACAGAAGGCATCTCTGACAAGATTGAAGCCACTAGTAGGTACATCTGCACAACCATGGAGCTGCTTCCAGATTCCACATAGTTTTTTTAAAAATCTGACAACATTTGTAGTAGCTACGATACTGCAATGAGTATTTGCCAAATTCAAGAACACAAGCAAACCTCTATAAAGACAAGAATTAGCCTAAACGGTTTCCAAAGGTAAAAAGAGAATCATAGCAACGGGCAGTGAATGGTAGTGTTCAACCAACAATAAATAAAGATCTTCTTAATGCAGTGATATTCACCTTGACTGTCAGTGATCAGTAGTTGAGGCCTTCTCTTTTATCTGATTTTGTCTACCAAAGCCCCATACATATTGAAACAGAAGCAATTTCAAAGAGAGTGCAGCTGGTTAACCTTTCATAAGGGCTGCCAGCAGCACATTTGCATGCTTTTGCCCAGGCTGTTGATAAAAATGTCCTGCAGCATTTTATTTTTGATTAGAAGAAGTTGCGCAGATTGCTGTGTTTTCACTCAGCATTGTCTTTGTCTGCCCTAAAGCCATTTTTCAAATTTCACAAGAAGGACCACAGTCTTGTCAAAGCATAATATTTAAGCTATACCGCTATAAAATATGTTTAATGCAATTGAATGTGTTTTTAGCTAATTCACACAATTCCATAGTCTGAGGAAGAGTCTGTATTGTATGCATTTTAGTCACTGCCTGGCTCTGGGTACCATTTCGTTTATTGTGATATTGAATACTGTATTTATGAATGATACAGTGAGCTGTAGAAATTGTTATTATCTTTTCTCTGAGTTGGACATAGTTTTAGTCATTGCTTATTATTGGATATTGCTATGATCAGTGCTAAAGCCCTAAATGAAAACTTTATTTCTCTCCTACTTTTTCTTGGAGAATTACAGAAGGGTTCTATTAATGTGCATCTCATAAAGAAAATAATAGGTCAAAATAAATACCAAACTGAGAAATAAAAAGAAAGTGAGAAAGACTGAATTTGACATTGAATTGATAGATAGATAGATAGATACTTTATTAATCCCAATGGGAAATTCACATACTCCAGCAGCAGCATACTGATAAAAAATAATATTAAAGACTGATAAAAATGCAAGTATAACAGACAATAACTTTGTATAATGTTAACGTTTATTCCCACCCCTGGGTGGAATTAAAGAGTCGCATAGTGTGGGGGAGGAATGATCTCCTCAGTCTGTCAGTGGAGTGGGACAGTGACAGCAGTCTGTCGCTGAAGCTGCTCCTCTGTCTGGAGATGATCCTGTTTAGTGGATGCAGTGGATTCTCCATGATTGACAGGAGCCTGCTCAGCGCCCGTCGCTCTGCCACGGATATCAAACTGTCCAGCTCTGTGCCTACAATAGAGCCTGCCTTCCTAACCAGTTTGTCCAGGCGTGAGGCGTCCTTCTTCTTTATGCTGCCACCCCAGCACACCACTGCGTAGAAGAGGGCACTCGCCACAACCGTCTGATAGAACATCTGCAGCATCTTATTGCTTCCAGTAAAGGGTTGCAAGGGACCTGAAGCTATCTGTCAGGTTCCTATACTCATTTTCATTATGTATGTAGCAATAGATAAGTATGTAGAAGCGACATTGTTTTGGAATTTGAAAGAAAGGGTGGAAAATGCCAATGAGCATGATGAGAGTAAAGCAGGCTATCTGAGAAGATTAAGTGTAAGATTAAAAGGCTACTTGGTTGCCCAGTGCTGAAGAATTTGAAAATCAGCTTTGAGAGATGTTACTTTCCATTGATAGGTATCTTTGAATTCTTTTGATAGATTATATGCACACAGATGACTGTAACTATGACCAAGGGAATGTCCTCAGACTCTGACACGTTTCCTGAAAATGTCCACTTGTGTTAAGTTCTCTCCATAATGGAAGGTATATTTACTTACAGCTCACTGCTAATTTCACTATTAGTCAATGGGCAGTACTAAATGAAATGTTTGTCATGGCTCATATATGGGTTCCACTTTATTATTTTTCTTGAAGTGGGTTCAGTTTTTTCTCATTATTTAAATGTGGATGTGGTTTTGGCCATCACTCACAAACTGAGTACAACCTGTACCTTTGTTATACCTGACAAGAAAGGCAATAAAGGAAAATAAAAATAGGATCCAGAAAATAGACAAAATAAGAAACAGATTGATATGCCTGTCAAAAATTAAGGCAGATTTTTAATATAAATGACCAGAAGAAACTATGCCAAAGTTGATTACCCTAGAAATCAGTCCTGTCTTTTACTGAACACAAAACAGTAAACAAAAATAGTCATCAAAGCACAAAGTTCTTTAACTGAGGAACAAATATGAAAGCACACACCAACGAGTAGGTTGGTAAATATCCTCAAACTCAGATCTTCACGTGTCTAAACTGGCAGATTATCAAGCATTGCATTGTCAATCATAGAGAATCCACTGCATCCACTGACCAGTGAACAGTGTCATCTCCAGGCAGAGTAGTAGCTTCAGTGACAGACTGCTGTCACTGTCCTGCTCCACTGACAGACTTAGGATATCGTTCCTCCCCCACACTATGCGACTGTTTAATTCCACCCGGTGGTGGGGGGGGCGTGGTGGTTTGGGTTAAACGCTAACATTATTCTAAGTTATTGTCTGTTTTTACATGCATTTTTATTACTCTTTAATTTAATATTGTTTTTTGTATCAGTATACTGCTGCTGGATTATGTGAATTTCCCCTTGGGATTAATAAACTATCTATCTATCTATCTATCTATCTATCTATCTATCTATCTATCTATCTATCTATCTATCTATCTATC
>JANRMT010062833.1:20418112-20514708 GCA_026402145.1 Polypterus bichir lapradei | reverse complement strand
CGCTCTTCCGTTTTTCTCTATGTGTCTGTTTTTTTGTATATATATGACATCTTGCTGGTAGTCTGAACATTAGCAATATGCTCTAAATTGAGCTTGCTGCACTTTGGACTTCATTTTCTCCCAGTTTAGATTTACTGTCCCCAATAGCACTATTCTGAGTCCTCAAGGAACAGAACTATTGTCAGCCAAACAGAGGTCAATGTATAGCCATCTATCTTCTTCTTCCACTTTAAGTGACAGGACATGTTCTCATAGCTATATTTTGAAGGAGGCACAAACTCCCTAAAAATAAGCCCACATATGCACCAGCACACACACACACACCCACACACACATACCTTGCAACAGTGTCAAAGGACAACACACTTGAATGTTAGAAAAAGAAGCCTTTACTGTAGCTTGAATTTTTGGGATGATATAACTTCTTGAAACAAAAGATTGTAGAAGCAAATGAAGGTGACACCTTCATCAGAGCAAGGATCTCTGGTACCAAAGGATCATGGGTGAGTGTCTTGTCTATTTGTGAGTTTTTGGCTCTTCAGTTTTGTAATTTTGATTTGGTTCAGAGAAAAGGTTCAAAGGCTAAATGGTTCCAATTCCAACAAGGAAGTAGTTAATTAACTTGTTGGAATTAATGAAATGTGGTGACGAATTGCCAGTAAGCTTCAGGGGGTCACTTTATCATTATTTTCAAATGTTGTTTAGAAACATTAGTCCAATTAATGATACCATATCCCAAAGGATAGTTCTACTTGCTTTTGTCTATATCCAGAAACATTCTGACAAGCTCTTGATTATATTAAAGATTTTGTGTTTGACCTTCTTTGGTAGCTTATCTCTGAATGCTTACATTTCAAAAGGGCCTTGTAATTTGGCTTTTCTAGTACACACTAAAATTCTTTTTATGTGTAAATAAATGCATATGTAAATATGTAAACATGGCATAAATTCACATATAAGTCTACATATCTATTTAAAGCATAAATCATCACAATATACTGGTGGTTATTTATTACAATTTGCTGTGTGCTACAATAGCATCCCATCAATCAAGAATCATGTCAAAGAGTTGAAAACAAGTGTGTTTATTTACTAAACAGTGCATGGAGGGATTGTGGCAAAGTGCATGTTAGAGTCTGTGGTGCTGTACGTGTCATAAATGAATAATGACGGTGCACTTGGGTGACATTTGAGTGCAGGTGCATGTGGTTTTGTACACAAGCAGCCTGGGGCCTAAAAGAGGAATTGGCTGGCCATGCATTCATGTGGAGATGTATGCAGTTCAGTCACTTTCCATATTGGGGCTCCAGGCTTTGTGATTGCGACACATGTGCCCAATCGGTATTTTAAAGGAGCCTGAGCAGATGAGAATACAGAGAGGATGAAAATTAGAAATAGAGAGTATATAGAAAAAAATGGGAGATTAAGTCAAAACTGAAATTGAAACAGGAGAAAGCAGAAGGGGAGACGCCAGTGTGGCAGAGCGGAGTCAGGCAGACAGGAAAGTGAGCCCCGTGGTGGAGCATGTGGCTGGCGCTCAAGAGGGCTGAAGAAGATCACTCTTACTGAGCGTACTTGGCAGCATGAGTGAACTGTTACTCAGGAGGACTCCTGCCAGAGAGGCCAAGTAGGTGGCAACGGCAGGAGGCAAATGAGCAAGGCTCTGCTTGGCACGGCACCCTGTTGGGGGCCTGGGGTGGCAACACGGACCAGAGCCTAGATGTAAAAGGTTGGCTGCTCCTGTTGGGATTCATCTCTTCTAGCTGCAGGATCCCATCCTGGGGTAAGCAGAGGAAACATCAGTTTTAGAGGGAAGTAATGTGGCTCATTTTTAGATTTTTTACCTAAAAAAATGTTAACCTCATCTTTATGACTTTTTTTTTTATTTTAGCCTCCTCAAAGGCACGAGCTTTTATGGATTATTTATTGATTGATTGAAGCACTGCACTTTTGGAAATTTGGATTTCTGAATCTTTGCTTTGTTTGAGAATGAAGGCATTGAAGCACATTTGCACCTACTCTTGTCTGTTAGTGTCATCTTTGCCTGGCTCAGCCTTGGTTATGAATATTGATGGTTCTAGTCTTGAGAGCTACCAAGGACCATGGTGCCAACCTGGACCATCCAGGGACAAAATAAAGCCAAGCAAACTAAGAAAGCTGTGGCCTCCCTGGGCCCATCTAAAATGTGTCTTCTATTCATTCTTCTTCCCTTGTTTGTCTGGTGGGCCTGTTTCCCAGTAAAAATATTATACCAGGTACTACTCATTTCATCCTTTAGTACTTTCTCCTTCTCTCCTTTGCCTCCATCTCACACCAGTCAGGCACCTGCCACTGCTCACTGCTTAGCTCCACACTCCGCTGGTCATCAGAATGGAGTCACTTTTAAGCATCAATCCAAAGCTACTTCTCAGGTTGTTCTTGCAATCATTTTATAGGTCAGGAAATTCCCTTTGAAAGCACTAAGATCAGTCCCCCAACACTCCTTCTGTCAACTCAAGATACTCCTAAACTCTAATTTGCCATTAAATGGTGGGCCTGCTCTCTTTTAAAGTTACCACATATTCCTTGAACAGACTGCTAAGGGGAACTTCTTCTAATCATGTTCTAGTTCCTGCCTAATAATTCTCTTAAACTCTTTGGATCTATTTAAACATTCTGAACACACACCATCCATAAAATTTGGTATCAACAGTGCACAAGCACATTTTTTAGAAACAATGACATATGTCCCAGCATTCCAGAAAGTGAACAAACTGTTCATGAAAATGTACTCTGTGAGGACAGACACACACTCTCTACTCCACAACAAAAGGTCTCCATACAAAACACACATTTCCTAAGTAATGTGGGAGAGGTAGGAATATTCATAATTTGAACTGATGTTATTTTAGGTGAGCTTTGTTGATCTGAATGCCTGTTCTCATGACACATTTTCTGATTTTCTAACTTAGGAGTACAAAAAAGACATTTTCAGAGCAAAAACTGTGACTCAACAAACATATAATAATAAATACTAAAAATTAGCACATTAAAAAAAAAATAGGGCCAAATAAAATTTCACCAGTGTAACAATAGTCAGAAATATATTAATAAATTGCTAAATTATCTGAGCTTGTAAAAGAAATAAAAAGCTACAGCACTACTTAGATATAAACTGTCCCCAGCTAAACATGACTGAAGGCAGGCAAGTGGACGTCAACAGAACCAACCAAGGCAATGCACAACATTAAACAAAAATCAATATGATAAACTTTATATACTCAACTAGGGGGTTACCTCCTGCTTGCCTCGCTCGCCACCACTTTGCGTCTCTGCCACTCGTATTGTGAAGAGGGGGTACTGAACGCACTACAAGGAGATGCAGTTGCTCCTCCAAAATCCCCTCTTAAATGGTAATACAATGGGAAACAGATTCAGTTTTTTGTTTACCTCCTCTTTGCTCGATCAGCTGCTTGTTTGCTGCTGCTGTGTTGTGTGATCTGCATCTTGCACAGTGCTTCGAACATTTAAAAGCCTGTACACCAGCTCTCTTTGTCATCTACTCTTTGTCTTTTATTTATAGCCCCGGGCGTGGTTAAATGTCTTGGCACAAAGTCTCATGGGACATGAGTTCTTGATATTTTATAGTTTAGAATTTAAAAACAGAATAAGTATCTGAAAATCTAACAGCATCACATTAAAGTTCAATAAATTCTGAAAAGAATGATACCAAACATATATATGTAGGTTTTAAAATAAGCCCAATTTAAAGCATGACATAAAATCGTGACATAAAAATGTCACATAAAATCGTTGCACAAAATCATTGCACTTTTAGGTTTAGGAGTTTATATATAGAGAGTAGATATATAGTAAAAATGTGTTGTTATAAACTGGAAAACTGGAAGCACCTTAAAACTAGACTCATCACACCACATTTACAACATCAAAAAATACTCCAAGTGGCACACATAAAATTGCACACCCTAGAAAATGATAAATAGATAAAAAAACATTAAGCATTATTTTCCCCAATGGATTAAATGAAAAATGCTAAGAGAACTGTAGTGCATGGGGTGGTCAGTGCATGTTCCTCTACCACCCGACACATTAAAGGGGAGCCATGGAAGAAGAAGTTTCTCTCAGCCATCCTGGTATGCTGGAAAAGAAAGCTTGATGAATGTGGAAGTTGCACCAAGAAAGCCATCAGATGAAGTCGTCTTGAACCCAGCCTCCTGGAGCTGTTAGGACTCAAAGATACAACTGCAAAATGAAATTAAGGTAATGAATGGCATGAGCTGATTTGCTGTGAACAAGGCTCAAGTCAAATCAATATCCTTCCATCCTTCCAGAAGGCTGGTCTCAAGAAAATAAATCAGCTGGGAATCCACTGACTGACAAATATTTTACTAGGAAAGCAAAAGAGAGCTTAGTTGTTATTCAAGAATCTGTGATCTAAATAATGTGAGAATGTGTAAGAAAAAAGGTGACAATTGCCTTTTAGTTTCAGTGCATGTCATTGTAGCATTTCCCTACCACAGACAGGCTGTATAATCTCTATTCTACTTTACGTATAAAAGAAACAACACAGTTTCAGATAACAGCACTAGCTATTCTAACATCAATCAACCTAATTTTTTGTGGAATGTTTGGCTGGCTGGCTTAGTCAAATATATCAGGTTAAGCTTTTCATGGAATGTATCCTATATACTATATTTAAAACATAACAAAAACACAATTGTTCCACAGTCCTTAAAATTGCAATTTGCAACATGATCTCACCCCACAATCCTAAATAAGAATAACAGGCACAGAAAATGAACGGTTATATGACCATTATATCTTAACACCAGCCAAGAATGGATTTTTGCTTGCTCGACATATTACAAGTGGGCTAAATTTCATTATACTGATTTATTCCACTATAATGAAGGGTATTATGTGCATCATGGGTTAATTGGTGTTGCATAAAACTCCTTTTTTTCACAGAACAAATTCTTTAAGCAAAATTCACAAAACATAATACCTACAATATGCCAAAAGTTTAAAAATGAACTTGAAAGACACGTTCAGATACTGCATGAAACTCACTATTCTACCAATTAGGTTCTCATTCAACAATATGAAATTTCATACAAAAGTCGCACATGACTCAGTTCTGAGGCTGCGATATTATCACGTCTATTCAAATAAAGGTTGTCTTCAGAGCAGGATACATGTGCCAGACTTCACTGTTCCATGTTCTCCTTTATCACAGTATATCCATATTACCACAGTTACACTGTATACATCATGGCAAGGAGTGTTTTTAGTGATTTCATTTAGATTATAACAGTTGTTTTGGAAAATAAATGGATTTTTTTCAGCAACTTGGTTTACCCAAATGTGAATCTAGAAACAAAATGCATGAGAGGGTAAATATTTTATTTTTAAGACATACAACACTAATTTGATTGATGGAAACCAACAAACTGACAAACTGTAAATCTTGATTTGAATATCTGACATTGCATGCAGGGTTTGGAATTTTTCACATGAGGGTGATGAGAAAGTTTAAGAGAGTGGCAAAAGGGAAGGTGCCAGTAGCTGCTATTACTGCAAGTAGAATCTTTTCTGTTTTGCAGCAGACCTTCATCTTACATAGGTTCAGCTTTATGTGGACTGGCAACATAAAAATTAAAAACAGAATGCAAAGTTTAAGTTTGCTGCAGCCTGTGGATGAGCATTTATTAGCAGAAGACTCTTGTTCTGCCCCTCTCAACTGCTTTCTTGTACTCTCTGTCTCTCTTCCACCTTGCAGGACATAGTGAGGCAAGAAAAAGCATGATGCACTCCTATTGTACGATCACTTTGAATTTCTTCATGTTATAACGGATGCCAGATGTGTGTTGGAGTCTGGCTGGGATGGGTCAAGTTTCCTAAACTGGCCAGGAGGCCAGCCCATCGCATCAAGAAGAAGAAAGACTAAATGTCCTACCTTGACCAGGAGGCTAATATGAAAGTGGGTACACCGGTGTCCTGGTTGGAATGGACCAAAGATCCTTAAATAGGCAGGAGGCAAGTATAATTGAGAAACATAGGGAGGTAATTTGCTCTATCTGTTTGTTCCTCCAATATGTCAGAGGACAGCATCCCTCGGTGTTACTACCAATTTGGACACTCGCAGGGTAGGCTGGTAATTGTAGTGCCATGGAACAACCCTGTTGGGTTGCAGGGGTGCTGCCAGGGGTTGCTCACGCCTCAGAAGTGATTTGGCCAGATTAACTGAGCTTTAAAACAGACCACAATAATCCTCACTTATTTGATTTAAAAATAACGCAACTGTCATTACTATCATGGCATTTTGGACCCTCAACCCTTCCGCTCTATGTCTTTTGTGTTCTAACACTGTATTTTCAGGTATTGATATATAGTATTTGCTGTTGATACTTTAGAAAGTATATTAATGGTTACACAAAAAAACAAATCTTCTGTACTTTAAGCTCAATGTAAGTTTATTATGAACATTTCACTTTATATGATTTTTCATTGCATGTGATATTTAGGAAATTATTCTCTGAGGGTGTTCTGTACTTTCACACTTCCATGTATTTTCTTTAATTCTGTTTCAAAAAAGTCTTCCTGTGTTCTGTTTCTCTTTATTCTGTCGTCCATCATTTCTCCTTTCCTCTAGTTTGCTTTTCCCTTTTTTCTTTATCCCTCTAGCTTTTCTGTATTTAAAAAATGGTTTGGCAAAATGACTGAAAATTATGAAATTTTAGAAAACAGATGATGTGAGATGAGGGGCAATGGTGGCTCAAATTGCAAAGCAACCAGAATGAAAGCATAAGGAACACTTTTATTAAAATTATGTTCAGGCTAAATATAAAAGCTCCAGTAAATATTAAGAAGATAAAAGACAGATCCAATCTGACAGGAAATAGTAAATAATTTCTATTCCTTCCCCCATCCCTATGTTAATTGATTAATCTTTCTCTCATTTTTAATTTGGATACACCTATAGGAAATTACTAATATTATAAAATCACTACCAATCAGTGTCCCTGTATGCTTAGAGGAATACATGCAGAAGTTCTCAACACAATACAAATCAGGAAAAAAAGTAAAATTCTATAAACATTTTCAGAAGGTACAGTTTGAAATTAAAACAAGCAAAAACTAAAAAGTAGAAAGATATGGATTTCTCACACCATGAAAGTGTCTCTAGCAGGTTAACAGAAGCAGACCATCTAACCTTGCCAATGGAGGTCGCTGCACTTTTGTGCCTTCCATTCATTCAGGATAGAAAGCCATGCTGTGAGTAGACAGAGTAAGATGGCAACCACTCAGCAGGTGGAGGGTTTTATTGTGTGGAGGGCAGACCAGGACAAGATTATAAAATGAGAGGCATAACAAAAACAATGTTTTAATTGTACAATCTAAAAAAGTAGTTAAAACAGGCACAAAGTCATAAACACGAAAGGAACTAAGAATCAGGCAAAGGTGTCCATAAAAATAATCTAAGCCAAAATGGAAAAGTTAGTCTCCTCTTCAGCTTTCACTCCCCTCCCATTGATACGCAATACATAGAAAAGGGAGAATCAGAGGAAGCTGCATGTGAAAAGATGGCTTAGGGGGGTAATGTGTGGATTTAAGGCGACACAAACAATTAAGTCATCTGGGAGATGCACTATTGCAGTGTTTCTCAACCTTTAAGTATTTGTGACCCGAGTTTTCATAACAGTTTTAAATGTTTTTTTGAAAGGAGCCCACTAATACCAATGTGTTCTTTTTTAATTAATGATATATCATACATGCATATTTTATTATACCTACTGTCAGGGATGCCAGGGGCAATGACCCAGCCGGGACGCCGTGAGGGACTGGATGTGGGTCTGCACCCACCCTGGATCACGTGGGGGCTGCCTTCCTGGTTGCTCTGGGGGCCACGGGTTGAGGGCATGGAAGCCCCACCCTGTAGGGGTCCGTGGTCACCGCCAGGAGGCGCCCCAATGCCTTGGGGACCTGTTACCTCAGCACTTCCGCCACACCAGGAAGTGCTGGGGGGAAGAATTAAAAGGGCGCCCGGAGAGCTGCCGGGAGAACAGCCGGCACTTCCGCCACGCTGGGGCATGGCCAATGAAGGAGTGTCGGGAATCACCTGGAGCTCATCCTGGAGAATATAAAAGGGGCCGTCTCCCTTCATTCAGGGCTGGAGTCGGGAGGTGGAAGGACAAAGCAAAGGAGAGGTGTGGAGGCGGCCCGAAGAGAGGCATTTGTGTGGCCAGGACTGTGATTATTGGGGTTTGTGCACTTTATTGAACTGGGTCTGAGTGACCAAATCATTGTAAATAGTTGTAAATAAACGTATGGTGGTTGAGTAACAACATGTCCGCCTGTCTGTGTCCGGGCTGGGTCAACACTACTTAACTTTTATCGACATTTATCTAACTATATTTATTTTTCTAGCATCAGAATGTAGTTTAAGTTAATTTGTTTTGGTTTCAATAGTTGTATTTTTCATATTTTTGATTCTTGTTTTCTTGTTTTCAAATCTTCGTGCCCCCCTGGGGGGCCCGTCCCACAGTTTGAGAACCACTACACTATTGTGAATACACTTTATTCCCCATAAGGGAAGCGTGCAGGCAGAGGAACTCTGAACATGGGTATATAGCTTTGCTTGGTATAATGTATAAAAATATGCACTGGAAGCAAAAGTACTACACAAGCAGAGTTAAAATAAAGACATCATTAGGGAGATTGTTTTCTAGAGGTCTTTATAGAGGTTCCTTGTTTCTCTTATTAGGAAAATAACATTTAGAACTAATAATTTTCTTAATTAAGGGTGCTTGTCAGAGATTAAAAACATGTTTGGAAGGAACATTGTCAGATGCAGAAGTGTCTCAAAATTTGTAAATACCATACTATAACTGATTGCACACTCAGCTACGCCTTTATGATCTGTGATCAACTCTATTTTAATGTATTTTGTAATATATGTAGTAATAGATGCATTGCACTTCTCATTGCAACAGATGGCGCATCACAAACATTTGTAGTAATAAAATGCATTATGTGGCAGATGACCGGGAACCTTGCCCCACTGGGACGCCTGGAGAAAGAAAGGACTGGGAGAGGGGCAATATCTTTCCCGGGGCACAATGGGGCAGCCCTCCTGGATTACATCAGGGCCACAGATTGGGAGCTTGGAAGCTCAACCCTGTTGGTGTCTGTGGTCATCACCAGGGGGCACCTGGACGATCCCGGAGCTCTGGACGGCAGCACTTCCCCTACACCAGGAAATGCTGCATTAGGAGGAACAAAATGCACCTGGAGTGTTTCCGGGTGCCCATGCAGCACTTTGGCCACACCAGGAACTGCTGCAGGAAGTTCATCAGGGCGCACCTGGAGCATATCTGAGTGCAACATAAAATGGGCCGCCTCACTCTATTCAGGGAGCCGGAGTTGGGAGGCAGAGGACGGAGCTTGCAAATGGAGGAGTGAAGGAGGCAGAGAAGAAGGAAAATAAAGAAAAGGAGTGAGTTATTGTGGTGGTTTTGGTGCACTGTGTTGTGAGCTAAAGAACAGAAATAAACGTGTGTGCTTTTGGACTTGGGTTTCCTGTCTGTGATCCAGGCTGAATCTTTCAAAATTACTACAAATGTTTGTGCTGCACCATCTGTTGAAATGGCAGAGGCATAACAGACACTTGTCCTTTTATTATGGTGGACAGCTAAAAATAATTGCACCCCGTAGATCATTTCCATGAAAGCCTCCAGTGAAAATCCCCATGGGCAGGTATGTAAATTACAATTAAATCATGATTGTGTTTCTAAACTTTAAGGAGCTAAGCAAAAGTCAAAATTAATGAGACAAATCAAAAACACTCACCAAGATATCCCTAACTGTTTAAGAAGAATGCTTTTTGTTATTTCCTTCATCCAGTGATTAGGACGCTGCACGATTAGTGTCATTGTCTTTTATGGATGTGGTGAACATGGCACAAACATGCAGTGTCACAATCGCCATGTGATGACAACAGGTACAGCAGCTAGTAATAACATGGAAAAACAAACAGAATGGTACAACAGAAAATATTTTTAAAATGATCTTTCCATACATTGATCTAAGGAAAATGTTCTTGAATGCATTATTCACAACACAGGGTCATGGTTATCATGTATTCATGCACAATCATTCTGACAGCAGTTCTCATTTCATGGGGACAGCTTTACCTGTCAGTGATACCCGGGGAATATCCTTTACGTTTTGTTGCAGGCCTGTCTGGTGCATAAATAGATTCCATTTCCTGGACAAGCCCTCCCTAGCTGTCTCTGAAGTGTGTCTAATAAAGACATGATAAATATAATTGGAACCGCAGCATCTGTAGACCATTGCATTTATGGATGACCAAAGCACAATTCCTTCTTCATGTGAAAAGCATGTGCTCTATGTACAGTATGACTTTAGGCCAAAATGCATAGCCAATTCTATTGTCAGCCATAGTTTTGGAATATTTTCATACGCATGTGCCTCTGAGTATTGCATGTTTGTTTTTATGGCAGTTGGGCCATCATGCTTGGTAATAAATATATTGTCACAGTGTGCACAGTGTGAGAATCAGCACCTCCAAATCCAAGACCATGGTCCTCAGCTGGAAAAGGGTGGAGTGCCCTCTCAGGGTTGGAGGAGAAATCCTGCCCCAAGTGGAGGAGTTCAAGTATCTCGGGGTCTTGTTCACGAGTGAGGGAAGAATGGAAGAATGGAGCGTGAGATCGACAGGCGGATCGGTGCGGCGTCCGCAGTGATGCAGGCTCTGCATCGGTCTGTCATGGTGAAAAAGGAGCTGAGCCGTAAGGCAAAGCTCTCAATTTACCAGTTGATCTACGTTCCTACCCTCACCTATGGTCATGAGCTATGGGTAGTGACCGAAAGAACGAGATCGCAAATACAAGTGGCTGAAATGAGTTTCCTCTGCAGGGTGTCTGGGCTTTCCGTTAAAGATAGGGTGAGGAGCTCAGTCATCCGGGAGGGGCTCAGATTAGAGCCGCTACTCCTCCGCATTGAGAGGAGTCAGATGAGGTGGCTCTGGCATCTGATCAGGATGCCTCCTGGACGCCTCCCTGGTGAGGTGTTCCGGGCACGTCCAACCGGGAGGAGGCCCCGGGGAAGACCCAGGACACGCTGGAGGGACTATGTCTCCCGGCTGGCCTGGGAACGCCTTGGGATTCTCCCAGAAGAGCTGGAAGAAGTGGCCAGGGAGGGGGAAGTCTGGGCCTCTCTGCTTAAGCTGCTGCCCCCATGACCCGACCCCGGATAAGCGGAAGAGGATGGATGGATGGATGTGCATTTACAAAGATGATACTGAAAATAAAATAACCCTAAAATACTACAGCTTTATCTTCCATGAAGAAAAAAACTAACACAGATATGAAAACAAATGACAAAAACTACAGCAATTGTTTCTACAAGCTGAAAATGCTACTGTTAAATGAAAAGACCATTGAACAAATGATATTTCTAGGCACATATGTCAAGTCCGCAAACTTAATGGAAAAACCTTTTACTGCTCCTGGGCTACAGAGCAGCCAAGTGGTCAGATGGCCCAATGAGTGAGATCTGAGGGGCAAGCGATTTTAAATTGCCAAGAAGACCTACAGCGTCTTACGCAGTGCCTGTCTAAAGCCATTCATATCAGTCAGAACAATACAAAACTAATAAGAGTCTCTGTAGCAAAGTGGGGCGGCACGGTGGCGCAGTGGGTAGCGCTGCTGCCTCACAGTTAGGAGACCTGTGTTCGCTTCCTGGGTCCTCCCTGCATGGAGTTTGCATGTTCTCCCCGTGTCAGCGTGGGTTTCCTCCCACAGTCCAAAGACATGCAGGTTAGGTGCATTGGCGATTCTAAATTGTCCTTGGTGTGTGGGTCTGTGTGTGCGCCCTGCAGTCGGCTGGTGCCCTGCCTGGGGTTTGTTTCCTGCCTTGTGCCCTGTGTTGGCTGGGATTGGCTCCAGCAGACCCCTGTGACCCTGTAGTTAGGATATTGCGGGTTGGATAATGGATGGATGTAGCGAGGTGGCAGAGGTGCTGAGAGTGATAATAGGAAGTTGGAAGTACAGTTTTCACCACTGATGCTAAGCAAGTCACTAAACCTATGCTTATCATATAAATCATAGTAAACTGGCATTTATGAGTTCAGAAGTTCAAATAACTATCTATTGTTGCATACCTGATTCAAAAAGAAATGAGCATTTGAAAGTTTTTAGGAAACTTCTAGCTAATATTGCTGGAACTCCTCTCAATCATAACATCCCACTGAAAGGAGCGGACTGGGTCTCGAAACCTGCCCAGGCATCCTTCAACAAGTGAGTTGACGAGGTTGATCCACTCGGCCCATTATTCATTGTAATTTTCTTAAAATTTGTGATGAGTACGCGGCTCGCTACTTGCTATGAGCCTATGATATGAACTCTATCTAAACTGTTGCCAAACTTAATCTGTACACTGTTGTTTAGACACATCTTAAAATTTGACGACATGCTTAGAAATAAAGTTTACATTCTTTATAACTTTATTTCATCATACTAATAATTGCAGCTGAAAACCACTAATTATCACTCACGCCAATGACCAGAGAACAATAAAATGCATAATGCATACTCTAAACTAATTATTAGTACGGAAGAATTTAAATACTAGATATGTGATAAAATAAATTGTAATAATGTATATGCTAACCGAAATGTAGCGGTATTGAAACAGAAGTCGGCAAAAGGCAGTTTTAACCAAATTTTTCATTGCAATGTTGTGCACTGACAACTAAAACAACTTGCTAACATAATACAGTATATTATATAGGACTATATAAATCACAGTACTGGACAGATAATGCTTAGTATTTTAGAAAATTAATTTTAATGTCAAACAGTAGCCAGTACATAAAATTTATTTCATGAAACTACCGGCCCATGACCAGACCAGAGTCCGCTGCCCACTGAGCATTGCACAAATGTACTAATGGCCAGTCCGCCCCTGCCTACTCGCGTGATTGGAGATTCACACACAAAACTGTAAAGCTAGTGCCAACGACACAATGCCACCAACCTGAAGCATTAACCAACAGTTTAAGACAAAGACAAACGATGACTGCAAGTGTCTTACACATTATTACAGAATTAGCCATGATAATAGAATAGTTCTTAGGTGCAGGAATGAAAAAGTTTGTGTGTTAGCAGCTGGGAAATGATGATCATTCTACAGTATACAAGAATTATACAGGAAGCGAATGCACTTGATCTGGTGCAGGGTTGATAAAGCTATTAGCTAAATAAATGAGCTTGAAGGACTCAATGGTTTACCTTTGTTTGTCAACTTACTTATGTAGCTCTTATGTTAAGTTGGTTTACCTGACCAAATTAAGTGCTGCATTGAGTAGGATGCAAAACCCCATTTTCATTAATTCATCTAAGAAATTATGAAAGCACAGCACTTAAACTCAGGAGGGTGTAGGGGGCTGTCAAAAATGATTTCAAGGCTGCTGAAAGAAGGAGATTTGACAAACTGGCAAAACGAGAAATATGGAAAGAAGATGTCAACAATCTTAAGGTGAGGCAGAGGTCTCACAAGACACATTTCTACTTTGTTAACATTTACTTTCTTTTTAGTTAATTTTTCATTTCTCCTAATGGTGTAAGAGATGACTATTCATTTAACTTGAAATAAAAAAATGCTTCATTTTCACACTATGGATTCAATACCCAGAAAGATCATTTGAAATTGTTATAATCCATGTTGATTTGGTTCTGAAGAAGACACATCATAAGCCACAGAAACTTGTCATTCACATCTCTTAGTACATATGAGCTAATCGTTGGGCACTTGCAAAATCAGCACCATAAAGTACTTTTTCAAGTAAAGTACTGAAGCTTAAACTTTTTGATTACCTCTAGAGCATATCTGTTAGCATTTAGTGCTAATTCTGATGGTATAGAAACAGTAAGAATACAGTATAACGTACAACACAAAACACACAAATTACTAAACAAAGCAATGTAAATAACAGAAAAACAATAACTACAAATAGACGTGAATGTGTCAAATTAAGAACTGAAAATACCAGAGGTAAATTTACATTGTATATGAGATAGCTCAAGAAACAATCACCCAATACAAGGAGGTGAGCCACTCACAGTAACATCCATCCATTATCCAACCCACTATATCCTAACTACAGGGTCACTGGGGTCTGCTGGAGCCAATCCCAGTCAACACAGGGCACAAGGCAGGAAACAAACCCCGGGCAGGGCGCCAGCCCACCGCGGCACAGTAACATTAATCCGCTAAATCAAGTCATCTCGTTTGTGTGTTCATGCTGCATCCATTAACAGGATGGTTCACAAGTTCAGGCCCAGAGGACCACGGAGTTTTTATCTCAACCTATTTCACAATCAATCAGTCATTTTTCCTTGAATTGATCTAATTGTTTAATGTGCTAGTCTTTTATTTTTTTGTCTCTTATTTTGCATTAAAATAGTAGTGTGAGCTTTGTATTTATAAATTAAGCAATGACTAAATTTTCGCCATAGCACTTATCTCTCTTTTGTCATTTTCCTATTAATCCACCTTTTTTTCTCCCTTAATATCATTATAATAATGAATATTAAAAATGAATGGACAGACAACATAGAATGGTGAAAGGCTACAGCTACGTAACTATCAGACCCCCAAGTGTGCTTAGTAGGAAACAATGGCCAGGGCACCTTTAAAATAATAATAATAATAATAATAATAATAACCAACCATTATCCAACCCGCTATATCCTAAGTACAGGGTCACGGGGGTCTGCTGGAGCCAATCCCAGCCAACACAAGGCGCAAGGCAGGAAACAAACCCCGGGTAAGGCGCCAGCCCATCACAGTAATAATAATACGTTTTATTTATATAGCACCAATCTTAAAAATAAGGATAAAAACATGAAAGTATCTCCATGTAATATTCAGAATGCTTACTAACAAAAAGTTTTGTAAACACAGATTGTGAAGTAACAGCTTGTTTAATGAAGTTGGGAGTCCAATTAAAAGTAAAGTTGGTTGGGATGAAAACCAGCAACCACGGTGGTCCCTTTGAATTGAACTTGGGGACCACTTATTTAGCATGTGTGTTACTAAATTAATACACCGTTTCAAATATGGTTATAGTTTTGGTTTATCATTGCTCAGTGACCTTTCCGCAGCAGCATTACATTTTTGAATTGCAGAATTGAACAACTGCAGACATGTAATATTAGACAATGAAATAAACTGAGAGACTGTATGATTGCTACAAAGTTATGATTATTATACACAGGAGTGAGATTTATACTAAATAGCATTGTTTGTTAACAAAACATGCCATATTTCCATGCACTGCCTGAATGGAAAATGAAAAGTTGAAACTTTATAAATATTTATATATTTCAATGAGGCCATTTATCGTTGTCTGAGATTCTTCTCCACCTGTTAGAATTCTGAATGGCTCAAACTCAGGCAACTTGCTTCTTCACCTGCACAAAAAAATGACTTTACTTGATCTTATAGAAAGCATAAGAGTGAACAACATGCTTCAAAGCATGCTGAAGGGTGTACTGATTGCACCTGTATTATTATATGTTTTAGTTTTGGCATTTACTTGAACTTGATGTTTATTACTAGGCAACATACTTGCTAGGAATTTCTCTTGATGTTTTCATCCATATGCTAACTATATGCACAGAAATTAACAACACAATTTACAATACAAGACACAATCACAACATTATAGGCAGAAAATATCCAACCATCCATCCATTATCCAGCCCGCTATATCCTAACTACAGGGTCACGGGGGTCTGCTGGAGCCAATCCCAGCCAACACAGGGTGCAAGGCAGGAAACAAACCCCACCCCAGCCCACCACAGAGCGCACACACAAACACACACACACCAAGCACACACACACGGGACAATTTAGAATCGCCAATGCACCTAACCTGCATGTCTTTGGACTGTGAGAGGAAACCGGAGCACCTGGAGGTAACCTGCGCAGACACGGAGAGAACATGCAAACTCCACGCAGGGAGGACCTGGGAAGCGAACCTGGGTTCCCTAACTGCGAGGCAGCAGCGCTACCCACTGTGCCACAATGCCGCCCTGCAGAAAATATACAGTAGATATAGTAAAACTGAACACTTGTATAAAATAAACATCATTTACATTGAATGGAGGAGTTTAGAAATCAGGGAAAGGCAGTGATGAATCAGAGACTGTGTTTAACCATAGTGACTTCAGAAAGAAAGAAGCTGTTTCTTTGTCTATTAGTTCTTGCATTTAGCAACCAGTAACACTTCAACAATGGTGATAACTGAAGGAGATGGTTGCCCTGGTGAGAGCAGTCTTTGCTTACTGTATATGTCCAGTCCAGTTCCTAACCCTTGATGTATTCAAGACCTCAATGTCCAGTTTGGGCCTAAAATCATTCCTGATGTCCAAAGAAACATAAACATTAGAGCACTCTAGATGAGAACAGGCCATTCAGCCCAACAAGGGTCGTCAGTCCTATCAACTTAATTCTTCTAAAAACACATCAAGTCAAATTTTGAAAGTCTCTAAAGTCCTACCGTCTACCATATTGCTTAGTAATTTAATCCATGTGCCTATGGTTCTCTGTGTAAAGAAAAACTTTCTAATGTTTGTATGAAATTTACCCTTAACAAGTTTCCAACTGTGTCCCCGTGTTCTTGATGAACTCATTTTAAAATAACAGCCTCGATTCACTGGACTAATTCCCTTCATAATTTTACACACTTCAATCATGTCACCTCTTAATCTTCGTTTGCTTAAACTGAAAAGGCTCAGCTCTTTTAATTTTTCTTCATAATTCATCACCTTTAGCCCTGGAATCAGCCTAGTCACTCTTCTCTGGACCTTTTCTAGCATTGCTATGTCCTTTTTGTAGCCTGGATACCAAAGTTGCACACAGTACTCCAGATGAGGTCTCACCAGTGTGTTATAAAGCTTGAGCATAACCTCCATTGACATGACTCACTCTTTTCTGCTTACCACAGTTGCACAAAGTGGTCATCTGTGTTACCGTCAAACCAGTCTGACCTCTCTCATCTTCAAGGTGTTTCCATCCGCAGAACTGTGCTTACTGGATGTTTTTTGGTTTTCATACCATTCTGAGGAAACTCTAGAGAGTGTTGTCCACGAAAATCCCTGAAGATCAGCAGTTACATCTTTTCCCCACTTCTATGTGGGGTCAATGTACTTGTTCAGCCTTCTCCAAACAGCTTAGTCCTGCATCTCCTCCCCAGTCAAGCCCTTTCCTTCAGATCTTCATTTGGCCTCCTTCACTTTCTCTTTCCTTGTACTTCCATTCCCATCACTCTTTTGCCCACATATTCATTGTCTCTCCACATCACATGTCCCCACCACTTCAACCTACTTTCCTCTGCTATCTTAGATATAATACAAGTAAAATAACCGACGGCCATTAATACTTTTATACCTATGCAGTAGTATTTAAAATGAAATAGCTTGGCCTGAGCACCATTTTAATAATTGATTTTGCTTTTATAGCACAAGCCGTTAGGCAGAAGCAAATCACTTAAACAGATTAAGCAGGTAAAATCAATTGTACCTTAAAAATACTCTAAACTGAGATTACAAAAATAAATTGATGCAATTCGAAACAGTACATATTGCTTGTTATTTTGTTGTCCTATTTTTCATTTATGTAGCAATCATTTTTCCATGAAGATATTAGGTCAGGAGACATATAAATGACAAAAGGTAATGTAGAAATTGGTGATTCTAATTCCCAGAGATTGGTCATTAACTGATCAGGGCTCATGCTATTGAAGGAAATTAAAGATCATATCAGGACAGACTCAATGCTTTCTGGTTTTCCATTGTGAACAGAACATAAAAGCAAGAAAACTGCAATTGTAAATCTGGCAAAATTGTAAATTTGCTTGGCAAATACAATCCACGAGATTTGTTTTCCGACTTTACTCATTGTTTAAATTGCATTTTCTTTGAACCAACTGACTTTGTGGGTTTGAGGAATAACATAATAATCAGTTAACACTAAATAACTGGAATTATATGTTGCTGTCATTTTACTGGAGTTATTTAAAGGTTAAACATTTCATGTCATCTAATGGCAATAGTTTGAATACCTTTTTAAACAAGTTTAATCTTTTTTTAACAATCTATACATTGAAGGAAAAGAATATTTAAAATATCTTGTCAGTGTATTGCATTAAATATGCTTTTAATTCTACAAATAGGCACACAAAAACAGCCATGTAGCCACAATGTGGTTTACTTCTTAACAGCTCTTTTTTGTTTTCTCATCTGCTTTGCAATTCTGTATTCAGTGATCTGAGATTTTCTTCCTATCCCATGAGAGATGAGGTACAGACAGAAGGCCTGTAACAAATCTGCCTTCTGGATAATAGCAGAATAAACACAAAGTGGGGGAAACACACATATTTTTTTTTACCAGAAGGCTGTGTTTTTATTAGTTTTTTTTTTTTGATTACCTTAAATATATTGAGTAAAAAATGACTGATCATAAATATTCACACCAGGAGGGAATGAGTCTGTAACCTTAAACATATTTGATGTCAAGGCACAATAATGTTATTATATTGTGCATTATGCATTATCAACAATCTGAGAAAATATTACTTGAGCCAAACTATTCATGCAGTCTAATATAATTTGCTACGGAAGACAGGCTGAGCATTAACTGTTTTGTTAGAAACAACAGAAAAGGGCTTTAGATCTGAGAAAATTACACTAGTGTGTAATAAATGGTTACCCTTTGCTATATACTTTTTGATTTGATTCCTACTAACAAAATAGTACTAACAACAGTACATATAAGTCACACATGCTTCTTTGCATATAAATTGCACACTAAGATACCATAAGAAGCATTTAATAGGTCATATATGGAGGAAATCAAAGAAGAAAGAAGCTCACAATCAGTTACGTCCCAGATTTTTAAATCCCATTACATTATTGCATAACAGTTTCTGCAGATCCAGGTTATAACAGTGGGCCCATGGACTTGAATCCCAGTCCAGGCAAACTGTCTGGGTACTTTGCATGTTCTATCAACGGTTCAAGATCCTCTGGTTCTCCAGCAACTTATCAAATACAGGTCGGTTCAGTAAAGTGAGACTCTAAATTGTCTGAGGTGTATGACTAAGAACAGATGCTGTGGTACTGATGTGGCCATCAGATGGATTAAGCTGGTTTGATAATCAGTGGATGTCAGGATGGTAACTGTGGTCCGATCACTGCCAGAATACCCTCCACAATCAAACAGGGGTTCCTGCCAGTTTCCTTTTAACTAGGTAGGCCAAACAATAGAAATAGCTATATTTATTACTTAGTACTGCTTAACGTGTTCAGTAATTGCACAAGATCTGAAACATTTTGTGCTCAGTGTAAATACTTAAATATTGATTTATGTTTAATATTTTAAATTGTAGTTACTTTCACAAATTAACTTAGTTGGTAAAATGACATTTGGCCTGACATTCATGTCTTGTAAAGTAAGCAAAACATGAAACAACAAAACATTCATACATTTTATTAAAATATACACCTCGAATAGAAATGAAGTCTAAGCAGATTTTATGCAATGTGAAAACGATGAATGATAAAATTCAGGGAATAATTTTCAAGCCTTGAAAAAATTTGATATGGAGTTAATTTGATTTTCATTTTCTTTTAAATATTGATAGGTAGCACAGTGGAATGATTCATATTGTACTTTGGACAGTGGCTTCATAGTCATATTTTGAACATCATCTAAATAACTGCTATAGTCTTGTTTTGTCAACTTGCAACTATAAAGTTAGACTGGATCCCTGTCTAAATCTTTAATCTTTCTTCTGAAATGTGCTGCTACATTGACTACTAAGGCAAAACCTGCAGTCCAAATTATCCCTGCGCTTGCTGCCATGCACTGCTTGCCAGTAAGATTTAGAATACCTTTTAGCTCAGATTATGCTTCAGAGTTGTTATGCTTTTATGAGACTCACAGACCATTTACAGCATCAAATCAGGCTTTGTGGGCTATTCTGAAGTCTAGGTGGAAGTATAAGAGTGATAGGACTTTTGCTGTTAAACACCTGGTGCATTTTGCTTGAAAGGTGTTATATAAAAATCAGTATTATTATGACCAAGGAACTTTATCTTATTTCCCCATTTGAATTTTGTGCTTTTCACATAACTTTCCTTTAGAGGCTGCTTATCATTGCCATTGCTATTCATCATAGTCTATGAGAAAGCTTACTGAATGAAGTTGTTTATGCACTAACAGGGATTCTCATTTATTCACTCTGTTCTTGCTTTAGAGTTGTGGTTCTCAATCAGGGTGCCACAGTCCGCTAGAGGGCTCCATTAAACGTCCATGGGGGCCACGAGATGCCTAAAAATAATTATAAAATAGCAGCAAAATATTTTAATCACTAAAATTCAAGCTAAAGTGGGGTGTTAACCTTATATACTGCTCAAAAAAATTAGAGGAACACTTTGAAAACACACCAGATCTCAATGGGAAAATAAAATCCTGCTGGATATCTATACTGATATGGATTGGGTAATGTGTTAGGAATGGAAGGATGCCACATCATTTGATGGTAATGAAAATTATCAACCTACAGAGGGCTGAATTCAAAGACACCCCGAAAATCAAAGTGAAAAAATAATGCGTCAGGCTAGTCCATTTTGCAGAAACGTCATTGCAGCAACTACAAATCGTACTCAGTAGTTTGTATGGCAGCCTTATGCTTGTATGAATGCCTGACAACGTTCGGGCATGCTCCTAATGAGATGACAGATGGTGTTCTGGGGGATCTTCTCCCAGATCTGGACCAGGGCATCACTGAGCTCCTGGACAGTCTGAGGTGCAACCTGGTGGCATCGGATGGACCGAAACATAATGTCCCAGAGGTGTTCTATTGGATTTAGGTAAGGTGAGTGTGGGGGCCAGTCAAATGGTATCAATTCATTCATCCTCCCGGAACTGCCTGCATACCCTTGCCACATGAGCCCTGGCATTGTCATGCACCAGGAGAAACCCAGGACCCACTGCACCAGCATAGGGTCTGTCAATGGGTTCAAGGATTTCATCCCGATACCTAATGTCAGCCAAGGTGCCGTTGTCTAGCCTGTAGAGGTCTGTGTGTCCCTCCATGGATATGCTTCCCCAGACCATCACTGACCCACCACCAAACCAGTCATACCGAATGATGTTACAGGCAGCATAATGTTCTCCATGGCTTCTCCAGACCCATTTACGTCTGTTACAAGTGCTGAGTGTGAACCTACTCTCATCTGTGAAAAGCACAGGGCGCCAGTGGTGGACCTGCTAATTCTGGTATTCTATGGCAAATACCAATCAAGCTTCTCGTTGCCGGGCAGTGAGCACAGGGCCCACTAGAGGATATTGGGCCCTCAGACGACCCTCATGAAGTCTGTTTCTGATTGTTTGGGCAGAGACATTCACACCAGTGGCCTGCTGGAGGTCATTTTGTAGGCTCTGGCAGTGCTCATCCTATTCCTCCTTGCCCAAAGGAACAGATACAAGTCCTGCTGATGGGTTAAGGACCTTCTACGGCCCTGTCCAACTCTCCTGGAGTAAATGCCTGTCTCCTGGAATCTCCTCCATTCCCCTGAGACTGTGCTGGGAGAGACAGCAAACCTTCTGGCAATGGCACGTATTGATGTGCCATTCTGGAGAAGTTGAACTGCCTGTGCACCCTCTGTAGGGTCCAGGTATCAACTCATGCTACCAGTAGTGACACTGACCATAGCCAAATGCAAAACTAGTGAAAAAACAATCAGAAAAGACGAGGGAAAAATGTCAGTGGCCTCCACCTGTTAAACCATTCCTGTTTTGGGGGTTATCTCATTGTTGCCCCTCTAGTGCACCTGTTGTTAATTTCATTAACACCAAAGCAGATGAAACTCATTAACAACCCCCTCTGGCTACTTAACTGACCAGATCAATATCCCAGAAGTTTCATTGACTTGATGCTATACTCTGATTAAAGAGTGTTTCTTTAATTTTTTTGAGCAGTTTATTTTAAACAGACCGCATCATCAATATTCCAAACTTATTACATATGGTCCTCAATCACTATCAGTTTTCTCAAAGACCGCCTTTAAAGTGTGTTTCATATGTAGTTTAGCTGGATTACATTTACCCTTGGCATTGAAATGTACCTCCAGTGTCTGGGCAGTGATTGGATGGACCTCACACATACGCACAGCAATTCAGAGTTTAGTGGATACTCACATTTATCTGCGCAGCTACTAACATTTAGTTAGAATGGGAATGGGCTGCTAATATCGACCATGACAAAAAGTGAAAAGAAGGTGAAATTCTTCACTGTCATAAATGACTTTAGCATTTTAGCACAACAGCAAAGATTTAACAGTCTTGTAAAGGAGATGGTAGGTAGGCTGACTTCACACATGCAGCTAACAGCACTTTTTAAAGACACCCAGGTGTCACAGCTGGTCCCCCTTCCATGACCTACCTGGCTGCTGCCACCGTCCTACATGATGCTTTTGTCTTTCCTGCTGACTTGACTATTGTATGTGAAGAGAAAACACATTTGCATTTTCACATTAATATTAAGTTTCACTACCACTGTTGGAAATGCTGCAGTGACAAATCAAGAAGTAGCTTCCATAATTAAGTTATGAAAAAATGTCTGCAGCCAGCAACTAATTATACATTGTAAAAAATTTATTTTTTTATTTTCAGAAATATGTAAACATGTTATGCTTATTTTAAAAAGCAATGCTTAAACCAACTGAGTAGTGATTAGCTTTAGTTGTGATTAAAGATATCTGCAGTGACAATTTCTGTGTTTTGGTAATCACTGGTTATTATTTATCCTTAAGACATGCCTATTCATTTTATGTCATGATTAAGAAATTCAGGCGCTAGCAAAAACTTCTTTTATTTAATAAAAACATGTAGGCTGTTTCGAAATTAATTTTAATATTATCCATTTAAAAACAGGCAGTGTAACAGCACTAGCAGGAAATAGGATTTTGTTAATAAATCTACATTCAAAAACAAGTACCTTTGTCAAGAGTGCAACAATTGTACAAGAGAGTAAAATATCATGATCTTTACTGTATATAGAGGGACCCTGAACTGTTTACTTGGTACATTAGGGGATGTTAAAGAAATAAAGGTTAAGGACTACTACTTAGGGGCATTTCAGCATCTACACCGTCTTTCCACTGTCTTCTTCCACTTCTCTCCTTCTTCTTCTTTAGTTATTCTTCTTTTAATACTCAGCTCATTAGAGCCTTTCCTTACACCTTGCCTATCATGTTTCTGTGTATCTCAGTTAAGTTGATATTTTTCTTCTCAGTGTCTCTTCTTTCTCTTTATTCTCCACCTTCTCTCAAACTTTTCCACTTCTACCTCCAATGCTTATGTTCCTTCCTCTCTTGAGAACTTCACCCAGCTCTCTGTCAAGTCTGTGCCCGGTGTTTTCTCTTCCTTCCTCTTCTCGTCTGTTGTCATCTTATTTGTCATCTAACTTGCACCCCGCCCACTCATTATTGGCTAAAATCCTCTTCATTCTGCAACAGAAAGCAGCATGCAGTTAAATGTGTCCGAACAAAGACAAAAAGTGTATTTTTTTCAAAAACTCAGCAAAGAAATACTGTTTTCAGTTTGTCATTGAAACCTTCAGAAAATAATCTTTGTTGTCCGCTCTTTTCCACTGATTATCTTCTGGGCTCCTATGCTTTGCTGTCTGTTATTTTCCTCTGATTCTTCTACCTCATAATCAATCTCTCCTGAGGACTTCTTATTTAGTTATTGACATCAAAAAAAATTCAGGGTCCTCCACATGTCCTTCGACACCCCTCTCTCTTTCTACTCCTTCTTTATGATAACTGATAATGATTTACAGAGTACACTTATCCTGTATTAGCACATCTTTTTTAGTCCAGGCCTCCTAAACTGTATTAGTTTACTACTATGCCCATCCACAAATAATTTTTCGTTATTTCTGCCATCCACTATTCATTTCCACCAGTACACTACAGTCTAAATTGTACAGAAATCATTTTGAGGAACCCTTTTTACTTAATCTTTTCTATTCACAGTCAGATGTCTTTTGAAAACCTGTATCTAGCGCTGCATATTTGGAGCAGTTAAGCATTTAAGCACTCTGCTCTTCATAGAACTTGGGCAAAAAAACAAAAACATAGCCGAGTGCTAATCTGCCCTCAGCCTATTTTCTTGTTATTTGCTGGTTTCTTCTTCATGCATTTTGTGCTGTTTGCAAAGATTGGTTCCTTTTGTACTGTCTTGCCATGCATGAAACTGAACATATCCTTTTTCTTGTTCTTGCAGGAGAGGTACAGTATTTGTTAATTGATACTACTAGTACTATTACTACTACTAATAACAATAATAATAATAATAAAATTGATAGCTACCATATATCTTTTCAAAAACTGAAACATTTATGCATATGGCATAAGCTACTCAGACTTCCATGATGTTTCCATGATGTAAGCTAGATAGCCATATTTCAGGCATTTCTGGTTACATATAAACTTAACCGAAAACTTAAAACAAAAGCATAACGAGGTCCTTAGGAATCTGCACGTGACCTGCTCCTCCTCCTAATTTATATAAACAACAGGTTGACTTGGTGTTGTGTGTGGCTCACACCAAAGTAAGAGGTTTACAGATTTTAAAAGTAAAGGTAAAAACAATTTAAATGTACCTTCACAATACTGGAAATGGGGAAACATTTGTAAAATTCAATGTAGTACAGAATGCTGAGACACTTGTAAATCATAAGATTCTTTAACATGTTATACCATGCAGAAATTCTTAAAAACAAAAATATAAAATCAGAAACTTTAAACTACAAGAGGCAAAGATTTTTTTTTTTTGTGTGTTGACACAGTGTCCTCATACTGGATGCAACTTGCAGAAGTTGTAAAAATGTTGATAAAATGAAACGTCAGAGTATATCATAAAAAGTGGAATATAAATCTGGAGAATTTATACTCTGAAACATGATTATAATCTTGAGTTAAATTTGAAAACTGTATGTAAATATACACTACTAATCCCAGTATTAATAATCCACCAAAATGTGGAACATGCATTCATAGCCAGCTACAGAGAAACTCCATTCAAGGCAGAAACCAGAAAGCCTTCTTCACTCAAAGGCTAGAATGTCTGTGTGGACTGTAAGAGGTAATCAGAAGCAGAATGCAGGCATCAATGCAAGAGTAACAACAAAAATTAGATTTATTATCAAAGAAAGGAATACTTTAGCAGGGACAAAAAGCGATCAAAGTGTGACACATTAAACACTTACTGTATGCCATCCGTGGTCACTAAAAGACTAGTGGCTCCTAACTGGCTGGTTCCATGCTTACCTTCCATGAAAATAATGTCTTCATGTCTTTGACCTTACTTCCTTCTGTCAGTTGAGCCTTTGTCCACTGCTACCAGCCAAATTGAAGATACTGGCCAAGCAGCCGAAGGGAGATCTTGCCCCATTATTACTTTTGTATTACCTGTAGTAATCACTTCCGGTGTTCTGGGTGACATCATAAACTCCAACTACTGTTGAAATAACTGGCTTGCAAAACTGAAATAATAGTCCTCAACTGACCTGTACGCCCCCACAGGCCTGAAAACACAAAGTAACCCTCACCAGCAAAAAGTAAGCCTATAGCTATAAGAAAGATGGTTGCAGCCACAAGAATCAAGCACAAAATGGTGGTGCCTCTCAGAAAATATGTCGACAAGATGGTGACACAATGATTTTATTGTCATAACAATCAAAATAAAAACCATGAGAAATACTGCGTTAAATCAATATAAAACCATGATGATAACAGATGTAGCAGTTGTGACCACAAGACGGCGCCAGATTGCCCTGAACCACAGACCCAGTAATACACCATTCGTTAACAGAATAAAATAAATGATTTTTATTGTTCTCCCAGGCACCTTTCCACAATCCTCTCCCAAAAATAAGCCACAAATTACATAAATGATCAATAATTGATAATTTTATTCTTCCTCCTTCTTTGCCATTGCTGAGTTTTGCCTGCTGCCGGCTCTCCCATATATGGCAGCAGGCTTCCCTTTAGGCTGGACCCAGGAATGCTTCCGGTGCCATTCCGTCTCTTCTAGGAAGCACTTCTGGGTCATTGACAAAGTAGAGTAGTCCTCCCTTGACAGCGCCCTCTATTGACCCCAAGGGACCCCTAAAGGCCTGCACTTCTGGACTCCATTTCCCTAGCACCCCTGCAGGTGTCCCGACTGGGTTCTCATACAAGGACCACTGCCACCTAGCACATTGGGGATGGATCCACTCCCAAGTTCTGGCTTCTGCTGGTCCAACCATTATTCTATACTGGCTGGGCACAGAGTTATCTTTCTGCCCAGCTGGCCAATCCATATGACGTTCCTCTTGGGTCTCCCATCCAGGTAATAAGCTGTGCCCCTCTCTGGCTGGGATGCCCGTTCTTATCCGAAACTGTCAACAAATTTAGTTTCTGCAGGTCATGAAATGTGTTGCTACCTTGATCTCTTTTATAGCCTGGGAATAAAGCCACATTCTGCTGTTTGTTAAGAGCTCCATTTGTACTTTAATTTTTTTAACATGTCCAGCCCAGGGTAACAGTAAGTTGTTGTCTGTCTTGGTAGCATTAAGCGCAGCTACCACCATAAACTCACTCATACAAAGTAATTTTAATGTTTCTAGCTAATCTGGCTTAACTGGAAATGAATAAATTTCATTTACACATGTAAGGGTATTTATGGTATTAAAATGGAGGTGATGGCAGTGACATAAAAAGCTACCTATATCTAAACAAATTGCCAAAATAAAATCTTAAAGAAATCTCAAAACATATGGGAAATATTTAAAACAAATGTAATATGTACAATCATATAGATCAAAACAATTTATTATTGTTTGTAAAGAATAAGGAACTGATGAAAAACAACAGGTATATATATATATATATATATATATACTGTATATATATATATATATATACAGTATTGTCACACATGTGCGCATGGGAGGCAGCTAAAGGGCTTGAGTAAGGACAGTTCCGAGACATACCGGGATGTGGCAGAGTGCACTGACTCTTTTTCTCCCCTGCCTGCTGACCATTCACGGGAGATTCCACCTGGTCCTCTTGAAGTCACTTCTGGGACCGAGCCAATGGAAGGAGACCTTGCCAGCTCTGGCCCCTGTGATGTCAAGTCCGGGCTCGCACCAATGGCAGAAGACCTACATGAGCCCAACCCCTTTTGACTTCATTTCCTGTCTTCCCCTTTAAAAGTCTCCACCTTTTCCCTATTCCCTCAGTTCTGTTTTGGACTTGGTTCTGTTCGCATCAGTGCTGTATCTATTAGCTACTTTGCAGCCAGGAAACCAGATTACTGCCCCAAACCTTTATATGACTCTGTCTCTAGTTTGTGACAATATATATATATGGGACTGGAAACTGGTGAATGGAATGCTGAGAAGGAACCGAGGTGCTGTATGGGAGTCATGACGTCATCAGGAGGAAACCAGAGGAAGGGATGGAATGCGGAAGTGGCAGCGCGTGGTTTAGGGAACCTGGGTAAAGTTATGGTGGCATTGTTTCTGCCTTTCTGTGAAAATAAAAGAAAGAAAGGTTAGTACCCCGCCTTTGTCCCCTGGCACGATATTTTACGTTGCTCGTCGGGTCTTTACGCGGCTCCCTATGCACGCATGTGTGACTATATATCTATATATAATGTCTTCAAGGTAATTCCACTGTTTACCTTAAATTCAGTGAAAATAAAACCCACAATTTTCTTATTTCCCACAATTATCTATCCTGCCATCCATTTCTTGAGTCAATTAGTGCAGCATTGTCCTCCACGATCAAATGTCCTTTTATGAAAATGCATGAAGCCAAGTAAGCCATCACCAACTATAAATGTGTCTGGAGAGAACTTTTTCTTGATGACTCCACACTGGCCCCTGTATGAGGGAGTGTGGATGTTTGTTTGATTTGGCCAAAATAGGCAGTTTTAAGCAACAAATGGATGAACTGATAGATTTACATGCATTACTGTTATTTGAAATGTGCCATTTTTACCTAATGGTGTATTTACTTTTGACATTTATTGTTGATAGATTGTTCTTCCCATACCCACTGGTTGGCCAACTTCCTCTGACATCCCAAAGGTATGACTTTTAGGTGAATTTGAGGGCTGTAAATTGGCTGGGTATGCAAGTATGTGTCAATAATGTGACTTTCAATAAAATGTTATTTCATTTCGGGCTGGTTACTGTCCAGTGCTTAAATTTGTCGAGATAGATTTTGGCATCTGTTCGCCCTTAATGGAAAAAAATGAGTTTGTTATAAATGGGATGGCTGGATACAGCACACATTCTACATTTAGGATATTATTTATGAATAACATAAGCCACATGTTGCTGTAAGTCAATGGCTACAATTAATTTCACATTTGTGAATATCTGGAAAATACTTGAAACTACTGGCAAACTGAGCCCAGGAAAGGAGTTATGGAGTTACCAAGGCAACCATGATAACCATCTCACCATAGCTATTGAAAAATTAAATTCTTTAACCTTGAAGCAGGGAATGTACAGAATGCTTTAATCTGAAGCTTTTTCACTTATCTCAAGACACATTTCCCTGGACTTGACTTGCAGTATAAACTGATTAAAGTGTTGGGAATGTGCCTTGCCTCTAGATACTCAAGTGTGGAATTGGTAGCCATGTGAATTAACACTTTATCATCAGAATTTCTTTTCATGGAAGTGCTGAAAATAAAAGCATTCAGAATGTCACACCTCTGTGATGTTTGTCAGCTACTAGAATGTTAGAAGTTGGAATGAACTGAGAAAGCATGCTTGTACGTTTTAAGTTCAAGTTCAACTCTGTAGAGAAAAACTAAAAAGAAAATGATAATAATAATAATAACTTGCAGATATAAGTCTAGGAAATATTCAAACTGTTTTTTAACAAGTCAGATAATCAATATTTAGCTTTACATTAGCTGATTATATTATGCATAAATGACAAATGTTAAAGATAAATCTAAACACATGGATGGCTTTCCTTCACAGTCTCAGTCATGTGCTGCACACTATCTATTTTACTTTTTAACAAAAATGATTTTTTAAAGTTTATTTTACATTTTTTTATTGAACTAGTGTTGCACTAAGGATTATTCCAGTCAAGTTTTAACTTACAGTATATCACAAGACTGCTTTACAAATCAAATAAGGTTTAGAAATGGGAATCAATGAGATAAAGCATTGGCATAATGCATAATTTGCGGTGGGTTGGCGCCCTGCCCAGGATTGGTTCCTACCTTGCGCCCTGTGTTGGCTGGAATAGGCTCCAGCAGACCCCCGTGACCCTGTGTTCGGATTCAACGGGTTGGAAAATGGATGGATGGATAATGCATAATTTATGATACGGGACCTGGACTGGTTCGTTAGAAAAGAAAGTAATCAAACATGTACTTTAACACCAGGTCCCCTTCAGGTCCTCTATTATATATTATCTAGTGCCGATACTTGATGATTTTTGTATGTAAATCTTGTTTGATTTGTAAAGCAGTTTTGTGACTGTATAATCTGTGAAATGCACAATGTAAAATAAAAACTGATGGGTTATAGAACTAGTTTTATTGTGACACTAGTTCACTTAAAAACGTATTGTAAAATAACCTTTTCAAGATCTGTTGTGTTTGAAAGTAGAATGTATACTGTACAAATAGTGCATGTTTGATCATTCTTTTCTAAGAAACCTGCCATGCTGACAGCCTACAGAATCCATTTTACAACATCCTCATCCCTCTAACAAACCATTCTCCTTTCTTTGCTAAAACTCCATCCTTTCACGTACCTCTTCTAAAATAGCATCCATTTGCTAATGAAAAATCCCTGCACCCTGCGGCAAAACTCCTTCCTCCTTCCTACTTCTTTCAAAATGGCATTCGTCCTCTGACTTCCCACAAAACGCCACCCACATTCTGCCATCCCATCTGACAAAACGCCATCCCCCTCCTGCCTCTGACTTTCATCCAAATCAATTTCATCCCTTCCACCTGTGAAACAAAAATAGTTAAAACACAACCTGGGTGCTTAACAAGGGGCTACGGTAGGCAGAGGTAGGAAACAGGATGGAGCTTTTCTGGAAGGAGGAAGTCCTAAAATGGACATGGTACCAGCAGACCACGTCACATCAGGCTAATGGTGTGTTGTTTTTTTTTTTTGCTTTTTTTGCCCAGTACTGAATTATACAATATTACCATAAAAAAACTATTTGTGAAAGTGCCCATTCTGAGATAACAGAAGCATGATTTGAATGGACACAACAATTCCCCATTATCTTTGGAGAAAGTCAATGAATTGATTTGTCATCTTTACAGTTTGAAAAACACATTAAAATATTGAAACAGCACACGTGGCAAACCTAAGTACAAATTTATATCTATACCTTTTAGTATAAATAATGAATAATTGACAGTGTATTAATAGAGGACAGGGACACAAGTGGTAGGTGGAATGCCACTCAGATTCACAAGTTATTACACAGTGATTTATTTATTTTATGAAGAATTCCACGCTTTCTTCCACATCAGTCTGGCTTGCACACCTCCCAATGGAAACCAGGAACAGTGCAAAATGTATTATTATTAAAAATGAATAACTATGTACAATTACAGCAACTAAACAACAACTAAAAATCATAAAACATATGAATAGTCAAACACAAAGAACAATTTATGCAGATGGGGAGACTGAAATAAATTCCAAGGTGAACAATTCTTCCCCAATAATAGTAATCCTCCCCTATCATACAACTATGGCTTGCCAGAAATGATGCCTGATCCTGTTGGACGCGTGCTTCCTGCTTTGACTTGCCAACATAGCCACGACAATAACAGTCCTGAACTGTAGTCCCAAAAGGTTCTCAGAAAGGTTGTTGATAATCCTAACCATGAGGTTGATGCTGCAGCCCCAACACAAATGTTTCCTTTTCCTACTGATTAGTTTTTAATGTTGCGCTAAAGTGAACCTTCCCCTTGAGCCCTGGAGCTATATTCAGTGTCAGGTGACAAAGTTAGAGGGCATGCAGTAAGTAGTAGCAAATAGTGCAGTGCCATTGCCACACTTTTTTAAACTGTGCCACTAACTTGAATTAATTACGTAAAACTGACAATGGATACTAGCACATAGCACGTTGAGAAAGTCACATAACAAAGAAAGCTAGTCAGATTTTAAGAATTTTATAAAATTTATTGTTTCATTGATATAAAGGGGCATGTTTTTAAAGAGGCAACTTAATTAGTGTTGTGTATGAGGACAGGGCTCTTGATCTAATATGAGAAACCAAGCAATGCTAGTACTTTTATTCAAATTAATGTGTTGTGACGAATGGCTGGGGTTCTTGCCCAGCCAGGAGGCCGATATACTGGAAGGCCCAGGACAGCAGATGTGCACAGAACACTGCAGCCCCCCCTGGGTTGTAGCAGCACTTCGGATTCCTGCGAGGCTCCATGGGAGTTACGGTTTGGCACAGCCATGTTGGGTTTAGTGGGGGCCGCTAAGGGGGAGCTGCAGAGCCCTCCTTTGGGCTTTTACCACTCTTGGGAGTGATTCCAGACCTCCCTAATGAGCCACCTTAAATACTCCCGGGTGTGTGTTCAAAAGAGCCGCCTCACTTCATTTGGGGAGCCGGAGTCGGGAGGAGGAAGACAACGCTTACATGGAGGAGGAGGAGGCAGTGACCCAAGAGAGAAAGAGAGAGGAAGCTGTTTGTACTGTGCTGCTGAGGCAAACAACTAGAGAAGCATTTCCCCACTTAATAAATGTGTGTTCTGCATTAAACTTGTGCCTGGTGTCTGCTTGTGTCAGGTTTAGGCGGCTGGAGATGCCCCGTCTGGTCTTTTGTGAAAAATAGTTAATATATTAATGTTGTTTTTTTTATTTTGCATATAGTTTGATCCACATGTCTTTCATCTGTGAATAATGATAATTTTGTTATAGTTACATCATGGGGAGTTTCCAAGGAAAAGGAAAGTGAATGGGGCTGTTTTGTATAACATTGTGCATTGTGGCTTTTTTAAAAGCCTCTAGTCAAACTTCCTCCTGTTCTTAATATTAAGCTTATGTCTTGTGAGTCTGTCACATAGAGGCTTAAAATAGGAAGAGGCATCAAAGCAAATCACACAAAAGGCAAGACCTACACTCAATTCTTGTCTGGGCCAGCTGGATAGGCCTTACCCCCAGGCTGGCTATCCCTAAACTCAAATGGCAGGTTTTCCAGCTTACACAGGCACAAAAAAGGGCTTAGGCCTTAAATATTCAGAGAATTACAACATGTCCACTGCAGCTTTCTTTTTTCAGAGTTTCCAAAATTCTGCTGTTACACCTAGAAAGGTTGAGACATTGGGTGTGACACAAATACAAAAGATTTTGCAACCCAAAATATGTTTTTGTTTTAAATGTGTTAGAGGACATCAAAGCAAAAACAGTTCACACAAAGTGAAGAGAAAAATTGATAATACATACAAAAAAGGAAAACGCTTAGTCTATGATATTTCTGTTTAAGGCTTAAATTTCTTCATTACATTTCTTTAAGTTAAACCATTGTACCTTTCTATTTGCAATTAAACAATGTAATCTGTCTAACAGGCAATTCTTTTTAGCTAACTAGCAAACTGACTGACTGACTAACATTAGGTTATCAAATTACAAATGCAGCTGAGAAATATGGTTGTTCTATGACATGTTATCTTTAGGGGATAAAAGAATCTTCAATGTACCATATGAAATTAACATACTATTATCAAGTAAACACACTGTACACTATTAACATTAACTTTCTAAAATTGGCTCCTATATTCACAAATGTCAAGAAGAGAGAAAGAAAAATGTAAAAACCTTTACATGTATACTAATACTAGCTTTACATGTATACTAATGGGGCAGTCCCCCAGCTGCAAACTCAGGTGGCCCCACCTACATCGGGGTCCCCATCTCTGGTTCTAGTGGGCCCTTGTGGCTGCAGGTTTTCATTCTAACCCTTTTCTTAATTAGTAACCTGTTTTGTTGCTAATTGACTCCTTTTGAATTCATTTTAATTGACTTGTTTTTTAAGATATGTTTCCCTAAATTTCTTCATCGTTCCTCTGAATTGCTTCATTTCTTTCCTTAAATGGCAACCAAACAGAAATTAAATGTGAAGTGAGTGAGCCAACAGAAGACCAACTAAGTCAGGGCCTCAAACTCCAACTTTTTTCACTCCAACCAGCTGCTTAATGAGGTGCCAAGTCTTGTTGTTAACTAAACCCATTCTTTAATTCCATGGCCTGCTGCTGCTCTCATTGTGCAATAGCAGACATTTCCAAAATTGTTGATTTTCTCTTTTCTAAGAGATCTGGTAAAATGTTTTTGGGACCTGAGCAAATCAGCATTCCTGAGACCTTCACCTTTCTTTATTTTCAGATTATTGTATGATGGACAGTTTGCTGGTCCTGTTTTGGCTCATTTTGTATCTCATTATTGTTCGGTTGCTAATTAAGGAAAAAGAAATAAGGGGAGTCTTCAACAGCAAGTCAATTAAAATGAATTCAAAAGAAGACAATTAGGAGCAAAAACAGATCACTGATTAACAAAAGGGTTAAAATGAAAACCTGCAGCCACTGGAGCCCTCCAGGACAGGAGTTGGGGACCCCTGCTCTACATGCAGGAGACAAGGCAGAAAACAAAAACAGAGGAAACTAATGCATATAATGTTAATATAACAGAAAATTACACAATAATTAATCAACAACTCAATATCAAATAAATAAAATAAGGAAAGAACAAAGCCAAAAACAGAACTAACAACACAATACACACAATTATATTAAAAAAAAAACAACAAAAAGATTATATAAATGAAAAAAAAAACTTGAGGCGGGGCAACAACCATAGTTATGCCATAACATTATACATATTTCTTGCATTTTTTGATTTTGCTGTTTGTTTTTGGGTGTCTTTTCCTGTTTTTTTGATTGTTTAAGTGCATGTGTTTGACCATTCTCTCTTCTGAGTTACAGAGTACATTAATTTTTTTTACATGCTTCTCATGGCTCCACTGCTTCCTGCTCCTTTGGGTCAGCATCCCCAATTTGGTTCATGTTTCCTGCCTAGAATAATAAGGTATAGCTCCAGTGTCTTCACTCGTGGTTTGGTGTCCTTGTACCAAAGCTTCTGTCTGGAGGTCTCGAAGCGTGAGTGATCACTGATGAAAGCATTTTTGCTCTGTGCATGTTTGGCACCTTGTATTCCATCCATCCATTATCCAACCCGCTATATCCTAACTACAGGGTCAAGGGGGTCTGCTGGAGCCAATCCCAGCCAACACAGGACGCAAGGCAGAAAACAAATCCCGGGCAGGGCACCAGCCCACCGCAGGGTGCACACACACATCCACACACCAAGTACACACTAGGGACAATTTAGAATCGGCAATGCACCGAACCTGCATGTCTTTGGACTGTGGGAGGTAACCAGAGCACCCGGAGGAAACCCACGCAGACACGGGGAGAACATGCAAACTCCACAAAGGGAGGACCTGGGAAGCGTACCCAGGTCTCCTAACTGCGAGGCAGCAGCGCTACCCACTGTGCCACCATGCTGCCCCACCTCACTACAGAGACTCTTATTAGTTTTGTATTGTTCTGACTGATATGAATGGCTTTAGACAGGCACTGCGTAAGACGCTGTAGGTCTTCTTGACAATTTAAAATCGCTTGCCTCTCAGGTCTCACTCATCGGGCCATCTGACCACTTGTAGCCCAGGAGCAGTAAAAGGTTTTTCCATTAAGTTTGTGGACTTGACATATGTGCCTAGAAATATCATTTGTTCAATGGTCAAACTCCAGGCAGGGCACCAGCCCACCGCAGGGCGTGCACACACACACACCCACACATCAAGTACACATTGGGGACAATTTAGAATCAGCAATGCACCTAACCTGCATGTCTTTGGGCTGTGGGAGGAAACCGGTGTACCCGGAGAAACCCACGCAGACACGGGGAGAACATGCAAACTCCACGCAGGGAGGACCCGGGAAGCGAACCACCTTGTGGTTAATTTTGAAAGTATCATGCAACAGCTTTAAAAATGTTTAAAAACATACAGCATGAACAGTGAAGTTGAAATACCATGATTTGTGGATTCCAAAAACAGTTTTATTTAAAAGTATTTTTCTTGAAGCTTAACAGTTTATTGTAAAAATAAAACAGTTAAAACAGATGAATATGTATTCATTTTGCTCATACATTAACGAAAGTATTTGAAAGTTTTTTTCTTTTGTTCATACCAGCCCTGCATGTGATGCTAACTTAGTTATACCAGGAAGCTGTACCCAGATGTTAGCCCAATCCCTTGCTATTCTTCCTCCTCAACCTCCACCCAACCATCACAAAACAACAGTAACACTTAAAGAGTGATTTTCAGAACAATGTGGTTTCATCTTCAAATTTTGCCTCCTAATAGAAGCCAATAGATGGAACAGAAAGTGTTCACTTGTGTTGTTCCAAAACAGAAACAAGACTGAATATGAAAGTTTCACTAGGTTTGGCCACTCATAAAGACAAATGAAACTGACCATTATTTGTTCTCAGGTTGAAACTGCTTTCAACAGACTGTAGTTTGGGTTAGGAGTCTCCTGTACTCAGACCAAATCCACGAGGCAAAATGTGAACAAAAATGGTGAGGAAAGATAAGCACAGAGAGAGATATATAAAGCATCTGAACTAACGTACAAAACCATCTGACTCTCGGGGTGAATTAAATGCTGTCTGGTAGGATGGTTGGCTCTCCCACTTACCTTTACCTCTTGTCTCTATTTTTCTCTGTTTTTCTGAGCATGGCCTCTTTTTCTCTCACCATTTAAATCTTTAGTAGTACCACTTCTTTCAGCACCAGACTAAATTAACCTTTAGCTTTAAACCACATCATCCAAAGTCTGGGGTGTTAAGATCTGCAGATGTTTATTACCAAATATGCAGCTTGGAAATCATTTTTTTTTTGTGTTTAGATTCCTTGCAAACTGCTTTTGCATATGTTTTTATTAGCATCCTTGTTGGTAACGTCATGTGTAAATTGGTTGTGCTGGATTCCAGGAACTCAGGTCATTGTGCATGTATTAGTTACTTAAAGTGAGAGGGTACAGCTTCTTTCCTTTATGAACTTTGAATTTAATTAAAGCAACAGCACTTCCTGGCTCAATAAATAATAATGCAGGTTTGTGAATTATTCTTTTCATGATTATGAAATGAGTTTTGCCCTCATTTAACAAAATCTGAATGATCAATAGACTCTTTAAGTGGTTTATAAGTAATGATTCTGTTTAGTGATTCCAACTTTTGCCACTTGATCTCAAAGTTAAAGAAAATAATACAATGTATTTTTCATGAACTGACAATACAATTGGTCTCAAAGGGTGGTCTTACATTTGTTATAGAAAACACCAAAAAAGATAATCTTCTAGAAACCGCATCTGTCCTCACGCCCTGAGAAATTCAGTAGCAATTAAAGTTCTGGGTCACAAAAACATCTCTCCAGCAACATATTTCCACATAATTTCCTGTAAGACTATGTGCCTACTAGTGGCCAGAAAGTCTTGTGACCTCTTGGATATTATCCCTGCCCTCACTTTCTTATTGCTCAGAGAATCATCGCCTTTGTCTACAAATGGTTTGCATTCATCCTACCAAGGCCATGTCTGTCTTAAACTCATACTGATTCCCCGTCCTAATGCGCTTTCAGAGCATTTAGTGCACATACAGGGCATCCTGCCGCCAAGGATCTCCATGCTCCTACACTGTTTCTCTCATTGTCTCTCACTCACTGCCCAGAAGGTCTGCAATCGGATCAGTTCCTGTTCTGCCATTCTGGTGATACTCTTCTATCAGAACACCTCCTGCCAACTACGAAACCCACATATTGTAAAACTGCATCTTCTGCCAGTCACTTTATGAATAAAGCAGCTTTTAGCTGTTGCCAGTATAATTATAAGTATGCATTTTTAAGCCTGTGGTGAATTTATTTTCATTGACATCCCCTTTAAAACTGTTTTAGGATTTCTCTATTTATGTCCTTTTGTCTTTAAAGAGTAGTGCTGTAAAATATGTTATCTTTGTATAAACACACATATTTTTTGGCTAAGGCTGTCATTTAAAATGCCTTCTGATCCACATGAGCTTATTTGTCTGTTGACCTGTGGCAGATACAGCAGACCTTCACATTTTTTTTAACTCCTGACCACTTCCTTTCTGCACTTCCTCTATCCACTTCCACCAAAAAGAGCAGCTACTGAAAGGGAGAATATATCATTGCATTTTAGTCAGGTCCAATCTTAGAGGTGAACGAATGAGTTTTCTTTCTTAATAAATAATAAATGGATTCATATATATCTATAATTGAGAAGACTTCAGAATGTACTACTGATTAACCATAATCAGTGCTAATCAGAAATGTGACTGCTGTGCGCAGTTAAAAATTAAATAATGCAAGTGATTTGCCAGTTTTACTGCCTTTGATGTTTACTGATTTTATTCCTGATTTTATAGCCAGTAATCTTGATGTTGAATGAGTAATTAATATAAAGCTGACAGAAAGTACAGTACATGAGATTTAATTCACAGACGCATTTTTTTAACCTGCATATTTCTTTAGTAAAAACAAAATCACATGTTGAGGCACCCCAGCACAGGAAACTTTGTAATTCTGCATACAATATAAATTGTTTAAAAAAGTTCATTTCATTTTTACCTAATTCAGATATAGTTATAATTGTTGAATATCTATTGTAAACTACCAGATTGACTTAATTGTTTTGATGTATATGCATCTTAATAAAAAATGTTAACAAACTCTGGTAGCTGCTGTGGAATATTTAATGCTTAACTTGAATTTTATGATTTACCATAACCCAGTGTCAGGTAGAGACAGTATTGTTTCTTCCATTTTTTCCCTACAAGGGTTTTTTTTAGGAGTCAAGGCTGGGGGGCTGTCAAATGGCAGGGCCTGTTAAAGCCCATTGTGGCACTTCTTGTGTGATTTTGGGCTACAGTATATAAAAATAAATTATATTGTATGGTAAGTTCAGCCCGGACACAAACAGGCAGACACAGAATGTTCCAAATTACACACAGTTTAATTATAAAGTCCAGCACACAACACAGTGCCCATGCACCAAACACCCTTTTCCAGTTCGGTTTTTTCCCTTCCAGACTTCTCCTGCCACCTTTCCACCTCTCCTCCCAAGCGTTGCCTTCTTCCTCCCATCCAGCTCATCTACTTGAGGGAGGCGGCCTCTTTTATAGCCACCTGGATGTGCTCCAGGTGCTCTGTGACGGTCTTCCGGCCGCACTTCCTGGTGTGGCGGAAGTGCCGCATGAGCATCCAGAAGCACTCCAGGTGTCCCTGGAATTCCTTCCGGCAGCACTTCCAGGTGTGGTGGAAGTGCTGACATCCAGGGCTCTCCAGTCCTCCGGGCGCACCCCTGTGGTAGCCACGGGCCCCATTAGGGTTGTGCTTCTATGCTCTGTTCCCGTGGCCCCCATACCGACCAGGGCAGCTGCCCTCTCATGGTCCAGTGGAGGTATAGTCCCTCTCCTGGTTCTTCTAGGTGTCCCGGCAGGGCATGGGTCCCAGCCGTCCACCACAATTGTTAAACCTTTCAGTCCAGAGAGTCCTGCCAGGGTTTGCTTTTCTTAGTTCTCTCATTAATAGAGCAATCTACAGTATATATACCATGAAGGAAGGAATGGGAAGCTGGCCAGATGGAGAAAGTAAAGTACCTAACACTGACCTTGGCCTTAAGCTTATGCAATTCTATGTTAGGGTGTAGGGTGTAAAATGAGTGTAATATATGTATAAGAATATGATGCTTCAGGCAGTGATAATGAGGGAAATCAACAATAATAGACTTAAGTGAAAATGAAAATGGATTCTCTATCTTGTAGGAGATATTAGGGAAAAAGTAAGAGGTTATTGTGCTTGAAGTTTCCCTCAGCAATGTGGATGGAGGACATTTTGGACGGTGAGGCACACTATTACAACATCTGTCCATTCAGTATCCAACCCATAAATTCTAGTTCAATGTCCCAAAGCTGTATTTTATTTTTAGTAGAAGGCAAGTGTCAACTCTAGAGAGGATACCAGATCATCATAGGGCACATTCATGCTACATCTTCAAAGACAGCCAAGTAAAACATGCATTGTAAACTAACAGGAGCATTTGTGGAATGTGGAAGGAAAACATAAGCAGACACAAAGAGCATGTGCAATGCCTACACAGATCATGGATCAGGGATCTTAACTGCAAATTGCATTGTCATAAATACACATTTGGAGACTACTGAAGCGCTGGGGAAATACTAGCTGATTGTAGTACACAAGACACAGTCACAGATATGACCATTTTGGGCATCATTCTCATGCCAAGTGACTATTGTAGACGAGAAAGTGACAGAGAGACCAGACATCGCATGTCAAAGCTTTTGAGTGTGTCTCATTCTTATACAGAGAACAGAGTGGCATTGAAGACTTCTAGTTAGTAGCCCATTCCTTACTCTTTCCAGATGAAATGACATCTGCAATAAAAACTTGATGAAGACCCACATGACAACAACAACAACAACAACAACAACATTTATTTATATAGCACATATTCATACAAACAGTAGCTCAAAGTGCTTTACATAATAAAGAATAGAAAAATAAAAAACACAATATGAAAACAAAATAAATCAGCATTAATTAACATCGAATAAGAGTAAGGTCCAATGGCCAGGGGGGACAGAAAAAACAAAATAAAAACTCCAGACGGCTGGAGAAAAAAAAATAAAATCTGTAGGGATTCCAGACCATGAGACCGCCCAGTCCCCTCTGGGCATTCTACCTAACATAAATGAAACAGTCCTCTTTGGATTTAGGGTTCTCACGGAAAGGCTTGATGATGATGGTCACGTAGAATTCTGCCTTTTAGTCCATCCATCATTGTTGGAGCATCATGAAGCTTTGAGTAGGTGGAGGTGGCGCAGTGACAATGGTATACTAATTTTATTATTATAGCTTAAATAAACTAAATGACCAGTCTGTTAGTGGAGCATTGTGGTATTGCCACAGAGTTTCCAGAGATTCCAGATGTATGCTGAAAGAGGAACCAGCTCATAAATTTGTCTTTGTATGGATGTGCTACCATGTAGACACAGGAGAATTCATGTGGATTTTTTTCATGTAGTTTCTCATCTACTTTAAGAAATAACATTATTGTGAAATAAAACCCAGTGAGATATTATACTGTATTCTGGTACAGTATATTGCATATTGTTTTTGTGTTTTCTTAATTGTACATATATTGTGTAATTATGTGGTATATATAGTTTACAAGTATATGCCAGGGGTTACAGTAAGGGGATCTTGAATAAAAAGTCATTCTATGTATTATTGCTGTTTCAATAAGCTTTGTAAACTGTTCTCAGTCAAGATTCAAGTAAACACTTCAACTAAAACTGCTTCTGTTAGCTGTTCATATGAACTGCCCTTGACACTGGCCGTAAACAAAATGAGATCACAAAAACTTTCCTACAGCAGTCAACAGGCCTTTTATACATACGTATACAGTATTTTCTAAACTGCACCTTCAAGGAATTCTTCTTAAATTAGCTAATATTTGATAAATGCTACACTTTTTTAATTATACTTGTAGGTAACTATTACATTGAGTAGTGTGTGGCTGGTGGTAATCATGTTAAGATCATGGGAACAATCCACATACGGGCAAGCTGTGGCTTTTAGGCAGTGTGCTGCAGGGGATGTGGACTGTAAACCTCAATGTTAACCTCCGGCCCACTGTGTGACTCTGAGGAAGTCATTTAACCCCAGTTCGCTACAGTTGAAAATAGTTTGTGAAAACAATTATAATTTCTTATCTTGGTTTAGCATTGAATAAAGATATTTGCAAAATAAATGATAAGATGGATGGTTGTGTAATGCACAGGTGTTTTCCAGAGATTAAAGTGGCATCTTCGTGGTATGGGAGAGGGGGACTGCAACAAAAGGAGAGGAAAACCCCCGATACCGATAGGAGAACCTTTTTATAATGTTATTGTGGGAAAGCAAGTTGTACCGGGAGAGCTTTAAAAGTAATTTACCTAGGAGTTTCAGAAAGAGAGTTGACCCTGGGGTTTGTGGCAGGAAATGAAAGAAACTTTAATTTTAGTTATCTTCATTTGAACATTTCTTTTTAAAAATAAGGTAAATTGGAGTATTTTAGTAATTAAAGCCCTTGCTTGGGTTAGGTTCACGTCCCAATGATACCAATAATTTTACTGACACATGAGCCTTATTTTGAGCAAAATAACAATTACTGAGATGCAATAAGAGATTTTAGTCAGTAGAAATATGCTGAAGCCAATTCAGTATGTTACATGAGTTTTTATCACATTCTATACAGAGTAAAATCAAAGTTGGTGGATGAATCTTTGATCAATTTATAGACAAATTTAGATTTACTCTTTCATCACATAAAAGACCTACGCACTTTTTCCACTTCATTTGGAGAATAAGCCCTGCGATGGTTGGTGCCCTGTCCAGGATTTGTTCCTGCCTTGCGCCCTGTGCTATTTGGAATAGGCTTCAGGCCCTCCAGCAACCCTGGTCTGGATTACGCAGGTTAGAAAATCAAATGACACTTGTAGAATGAGAAACTAACACAACATAATGCGATTATAGCCAACAATATAGGAGTGAATCTGGACAAGATATCTTGTAAAAAAGCATTCCTTAAAGCTTTTCATGCACAATACTTAATGTATCAAGAATGAATGGACCATCAGTCCAACAACATTATCTTGTCAGAAACTCTCCTCTGATTGAAAATGAATATTCAGCTTTAGGGGCTGATTAGGGATGAGGAAAATCCTGCAAATTAACAGAAAGACCACTACTAACAAAAATAGCGAAACAGTTAATCAGATATCAGATATCAGAATGGAAGACATAAAGAAGGTTGCACTATTTTTATCAAAAAAACAAAAAGAAAAATGGCTAGAGGTACTATCTGTATAGAGAGTTAAACTCGAGCAATTAGAGTGTGTCACAGTTTGTTTTGCCTCCTCATACACCTAAGGAGTACAGAAGAGACCACTATGAAGAGAGCTGGGAACTCTGCACGCCTCAGTGGCTTTCATTGCTTATTTCCCAGAAAAGTAGTGGAAGTGTGTGAACCGGGGCATGTTCCAGAACGGAAACCAGAAGTACAGAGTGTGTAGAACATTACATGGGGTACGGCGGACCATTTCCTCCTGTTATACCACCTTTGAGGAATCTAAAAGAAGAGCAATTTGCCTGTATTGAGATTTTTTCCCAGGTGGACTTTTGGATAGATTGAGTCAAAGAGATAATGCATATTTGTTTTTGGGAGAAGTCAGAAGGGATATTTCTAAAAAGAGGTAGAGGTCAGATGGACTTTTGGATAACAGAGATAATGTGTATTTGTTTTGAGGATGTGTCAAAAGTGATAGAGGTCAGATACACTTTAGTTAAAAGCAAAAAATCAAAACCAAGTAAATACTGAGCTGATTGTTTATTTCTTTTTGTCTTCTTCTTAGGTTGCCCTAATGTTAGGCTAATATTTCTTGATCCAATATTTGGATGGCAATATGTACATGGGGCCATCTTTTATGGGAGCTTTGTGTTAACAACACATTTTGCATCACAGACAGCTCTTCTGGCTAGTAACAAGAATTTATTGCTATCAACAACACTGTGGCACCCATTAAAGGTATTGATGAAAATTTAGAACAACGGAAATAATTTCAAAATGAACTGAAATGCCTCAGAATTTTCTGTTTTAAGAGACAAACAATAATGGCAATAATAATTCCAAACAAATAAAAAAGAAAGAAAATGTCCTGTAATGAGATTCTAACATACTTATCTTCTACAGTGAAGGAGTAACTCTAGGTCTCGGAATCCTACCGGGAGATTTTTCCATGTTAGTAGTAGTAATAGTAGTTGTAGAAGTGTGAAATTCTTACTTGCATGTCCATCCATGCAACATGTTGCTATTCTCTGGTGCCGTAATAAAGAAAACTTGATTAAAATACATTTTGTTTTAGCTGATCTGATTATTTCCTTTAATGACTTCATTCTGGCTACAGTTTTGTCTAACCTTCAGGTACTTTATCTGCTTATTATTTTAATTTGCCCTGTGGATCATTTACCAAACAAAAAAAAATAGAGGCATAACCTGATTAAGCTTGCTTTCTAGTTTTTGATATGCAATACCAGTGTGAACAGTATAAAAATCTCTCCTTTCATTTAACCGATCAGTTTGGCAAGCTCCCCTTACTGGCCACAAGAGAGAAGAACACCATCTAGTCTGCCAGACCCTAATATAAAGTGCTTTAATGCTGATGATAAGAGCAGTCTATGTCAAAAGCAGCACGAAGATCCATCTTGACAGGTGTCAGCACTGCACACTGTTGGTGGTGTCAGTTTTAAAAGGATGTTTTCTTGGTGCGTCACAAGGTCAGAAATAATGGTCGACCTGCATTTGAATATATGTAAAAACAATGTTGGTGACAAGGCTAATTCCTCCATAGTCTTCTTTAAACCATTTATTAACAGCTTCTTCTAAGCTGATAAAAACAATGTCACAAAATTAGGTTTATCTATAGGAATAATTATCTTACTTATGAGTTGATGTAGAATGAGATGTAGACAGGAGAGATATTATACTACCCACCAGGCAAAAATGATGGTATGAAATAGTGTCCAAATTTGTAAAAAATGCAATTCGAAGGAATAATATTCTATATTATTAGTTGTAGTTCTCTGCAAGTCTGGATTGGATAATTGAATTGTGATGTTCTACTGAAAGTTATTTTTTGTCTAAATGGTTAATTTTAATGCTTAAACCTTGCAAGGAGGATGTTTTCAACATGTTCAAAATAGAATCCATACACAAACCCTTATTTATAGTACAGTATTGTTTACTTCCAGCACAATTTTAGCAAACATGTTGTGAAATCACTATTGAAATGACATAGGTTTACAATAAAAATGTAATGGAAATGCAGGATGATTATGTATGTGCCACAGCCAATATGTGGAATGGCTAATGTTGGTTGGAAGACACCAGTCTAAACTGCTTGCTTTCACATTCCAGTGTTTGCTCCTTACTGCCCTGAATGTGCTAATGCATTTTCAAATCCTTTAGTGCATACAGTATGTATACACACTTAGTGCATATCTACATCCAGCCAAGGCAGACATTCCATTATTTCAGGGAAACTGATAATCTAGTCTGCTTTTCCAAAAAGGGCTTTCATACGAGATCAACACACATTTTTCAAAAATGTTTACCCAATGCACTTTCAGAACAGAGCCAAATAACGATGCAAATTTCAGATACTTCTTGTTTTTGATGGAGATGTAAGCACCATTTGACTGTCTTAACTTGTGACTCTTTTTTTTTTTCTGATGGAAGGAAGTGACATGCTTTTTGAAATGATAATTGTTATTCGTTCTGACAGCATATTTGTGTATACTAAAAATCATTTTTAATGCTTGTTAGTCTATGTCAGTAGATGTTTAAATGCATTCTGAATTCCTCAGCCAACATAAAAAGTTAAAATATTAAGAGACCTCCCAAAATTAATGTATGCTGAATAAAAAAAAAAACCAGAAATTGTGAAAAGAAAAAGTAATTGCTTTTACCAAAATGTCAAATAATGTCACACTAAAATTATTAAAAAAAAGAAAAAGCACAGAGACTAATTAATGATTGTGGTTTCTGGTAACACGTTGTTATTTCATCTGTAGTGCCTTCCCATCCTTTACATGTGTTTGTTAAGTTATTTGAAGCTGAGTGACTGAGATGTGTGTGTGTGTGTGTGTGTGTGCACATGTGTATGTGCCCTGTGATGAAATTCTGCACCACCCGGGGCTGCTGCTGCGATGGGCTCTGATCCCATGTGATCCGAAATTGGAATGAAGTGGTTCAGAAGGTGATGGGTCACTCACAAAGCCTGATTGTGGTTGTCAGTCACAGGCTCTGGAACACTTGGCCTTTTGTTCAATGCAAAATGATTTTATGGTGCATATTCTAGACAGGAACAACATCTGACCATGTGAGAGTGAATGGCTGTAATTTTTTGCGAATACTTATATGGAGAAATGGAAGGTGAAATTATGAGCTAATTAACTAATTTAAATTACCTGTACAATGGCATGATGACACAGTGTTCAAAGGTCCTGCTTTACAGCTAAAATCCTGATTTTGATCCACGTACTAGCCAGTTTCTGCATGGAGTTAACATGTTCTAATCACTGTTGCATTGGTTTTTACCTTTAGTGTTCCTCCCATATCCCAAAGACATATGTGTGATGTCAATTGGTGAGTCTAAACAGGCCCTGTGCAATGAATAGGTGTCTTGTATAGAGCTGGTACCTACTCCCTGTGACCCGTTAACTCAAATAGTTAGTAAGTGGATGGTGTGGGAAGATCACCCCAACTGCAGACAGACACCAGGACACATGGAAGTCCAAACACACACATTTATTTTGTCCTTCCTTTACAGCACTTCACACAGTGCACCAATCGGCTAGAATTGCTGACAGTCCCTTCTTTTCTTGTCCTTTTCTCTATTCTTCTGCTGGCTCCACTCCTCTCCTTGTAAGCTCTGTCCTCTGCCATCCAGCTCTGAATGGAATGAGGCGGCCCCTTTTATACTTCACCCGGACGTGCTCCAGGTGCTCCCTGATGACCTTCCTGCAGCATTATCTGGTGTGGCGGAAGTGCTGCAGTGCATGGCTCCGTAATCGTCCGGACGGCCCCTGGCGGTGGCCACGGGCCCCAACAGGGTTGAGCTTCTAAGCTCCGATCCCGTGGCTCAGATGTAAACCAGGGCGGCTGCCCTCTCGTGTCCCGGGGGAGATATTGCCTCTCTCCTGGTCCTTCCATTCTCCCGGCGTCCCGGCCAGGCAAGGGTCCCAGCCGTACGCCACAATGGATAGATTAATTTCACAGTATTAATGACACTTAAAGTCAAAGAGAAAAAAAAGAATAAAAGACACTAGAAAATTATAATACATGAACAAGTTAATTTTGTGCTCAGCAATCCGTTTTCAGGTAAAACCGAGGAGCCGAAGGCAAAATGAGTGACCATCTGCGTTAGCAAGAGCAAAGTCAGACAGGTGAAAAGAAATGCATTTCTATGCACCCATCCACTTCTAAAAATATTCAAATTCAAAGTGAATAACATTTTGGAATATGTAGATACTTTTTGCTATTTTAAATTTTGTAAATTATATTTTTTGTTGTTATTAACATTGATCATTTCAAGGACATCATTGCAGCACCTTTTTGCAGTCAGCTCATGTTGTTGGTGACCATGGTGTCTGCTGTCATACATATGATTGCATAATATTATTGCGTAGACAAAACTTAAAATGTTTGTGTGCTGTATTCTTTTGTATACTTTACATAAAAAATCTTACAAAGCTGCCATGTAATTCATTTTGAAAGAGAAAGCATATTTGACATCTTTAGGATACTCTTGATTTGTTTTTAACAAAAATTTGTGGTCTCTCACTTTGAATTTTTGTCATCAGTTTTTCTGTTATTATTCAAAGTATTTTCTCCCCGCCCCAAAGACACTGAGTGAAACTAGTTAATAAATTGCAACATTGAGGTGGTGCTGACACCTGGCCTTGCATGAATTGTTACAAAGGGTAGCATCAGACGAGTTGACTTAAACTTTAATAATATGCTCACAGAGGCACATAACAAAAAATAATATTAACAGATCTCGTCAACAGGTAGGTAGAAGATAAAAAGAAACAAACAACAGCTCTCTATTCTCTCTGCGCACTATCTCTGATCTTTTCAGGAATGCTTCCATTATTTTGCATTTGAGCTTCTAGGTTTCACACAACAGAATGGTGAAAGAAGTAGTAAACTAGACAGAGAGTAGGTATGAGAAGGTATGAGTATTCCTAAATCCATCTAATCTGGGAAAATGTCCTATGGAAATTGCATTATGTACACGTTATGTGCAGGGATATTTTAATTACTTAGTCTACCTCCTTGGAGTTGGTGTAACCATTATGAGAAAATGCAAGAGCTTCAAAGTATATCAGTGTCTTCACAGTGGTAATTCAGGCTATATCATTCTCTCACAAAATGGGTGGCTAGATGCTCCTATTGTAAGGTGTTGTGGACTGTGCCTGTGTAGATGGTGTTAAGTGTGTGATCATCTGTACAAGCCCACTGGAGCTAAGCCAAGGAGTTCACAGTAGAGTGTTCTAGAAGAAGCCAGAAGACTGATGTTTCTAACTGCTTCCCATGCAGTTTAGAAGTCACTGACAAGAAAGGAGATTTCTGATCCCATAATTCACTTCACCTAACTTTCTGCCTTCATTAACTCTCACTGATAGTCCCTTTAAAATCATCTCCATCACACTCAAGAGGTGCCAATGATAACCAATGATCAAAAGAAGTTTTGGTCTAATAGTGATGGTGGTGGTGGTGATGGTGCTAGCTTCACACGCCTTACTATCTCTATATTCCCGTATTAAATGGGTTTTGCCCTGTTTGGGACCCCCAACCCATTCCCTGTTCTCATTTTGTTTTCTTTATACTGATCAAAGCCCCAGCCCTGATACTGGGAAGTTAATGCTATTTATTTGTTACTTTGGTTTCATAACATAATTACTGTCCATTTAATTTATGTGTATGTATCTAAAGTTAACAGTATATTGATAATAATCAATAATATGTTCATTTTGTAATCCACATATCCACTTCATGGTTAGTTAGATACTGTTGCAATCATAATGTTGCTTTTAATAATAAAATCGTTTCACCAAAGAAATTATTGTTGGTGCTTTTGAAAACGTCACCCTGTACTTTCTGCCAAGCCCATTTAAGGAACTTTTAACAACAAATTTAAAGATTTAAAGGTATCATTGATGTGAGAAGAGTAGTCATCATCTTACGTGGTTCACCTAAAACAGTCAAACAGCATAGCCCATGCTTCCTAGTGAAACCTAGTAATCCATTGACGTATTCACAAAACAATGAGAAAATAGCACAAAAAATAAAGATCAGGCATTCTTTAAACTCTGTTTTCTCTGCTCAGAAAGGTGATAGGTAATTGAATAAACCATTAAGCAAAGGGATAAATGTACTAGCGGATTAGTGGGTACACATGCTTAGTTTTATATGTGTCATACTAGGGGGCTTTGCCCCCTGCTCGCTTCGCTCGCTATCCCCCGGCGGGCGCTACGTACTAGCCTCTTTGCGGTTCTGCCGCTTGCGTATGAGGATGCGGATGTACAATTTAAACAGATTGTTATTTTCATGGGAATTGTTACATATGGATAATAGAACTAACTATTTTACATTGCAGCGAGTAATTGATCATAGTAAAAAACAGTAAAACGTAATAAATTGAAAGTAAATTATGTTTCATGTTGCGTTAGAGGTATTCATTGCGTAATATGATTTCATTCTGTTTGGCTTTGAAATTAACACACAAATACTTTTTAAACGTACTTTTTGGAATCAAATTTTCGTCAATATCGCATTGAATTTTGATTCTGTGTTTGGACTTTCATCGTGACAATGCAACGTATAACTGCCCGTGACTGAATTTAATTTCTCTCTCTCTATTAAATAAAACAACTTTTTCAAATGTTTGTCTCTGAGATTTGTAAATTGTCTTTGCAAAAGCTATTCTAACAGGAAACTGTAAACATTTTAATACGAATGGCATATCAAGATCTCCTTTGTTGTCTAATGTTATCCGCGGAAGATGTATTACATTACCTTCCAGTAATGTGCTATGGAAGACCGGAAGGTGTTAATGTTTGTAGATATTCTTCGGGATATTGTGAGTTTATGTTTTCATCTTCCGCACCATCACCACCAACTGTTTCAGCATAGTCTATTGATGCGCATTTAACGAATTTGCCGTGTAACCGACCAACCATTTTTGCGTTAATTCGTTTGACTTCGTCGTTTGTCGGTGCTAGAATTGCCTGTTGTAAGATATGGCCGGCTATGTACCCCGGCCAATACCCCCAAGCCGCCAGGTGGAGCCCTCCTTGCAGCATGGAGGTTCCCAGAAGACCAGCAGGGCATCATGGACAATGGAGTTTTTATGCACCGCCCTGCTGGATGCCATGGGGGCCACGAGAGGGAGCTGCAGGGAGGACCGAAGAGTTCTTCGTGCCCTATGACCCGGAAGTTCGTCATAGGAAGAGCGACGGGCTTCCGGGGTGAGAAAAAGCATTGTTTACCCTGACCCGGAAGGAATAAGGATTTGTGGACTGTTGGATTGGGAACACTTCCGGGTCGGGGGATATAAAAGGACTGTGGGAGCTCCCAGATGGTGAGCTGAGCTGGGTGGAAGGGTGGCAATGCGTCTGGGAGCTGGAGGATTGTTTATTGTGGTTTATTGTATTTTTGTGATTTATTATTGGAGTATTTGGGAGTGGAGCGTGCTTTGTGCACATTATTATTATAATAAATAATAATTGGACTTTTTATCTGGTGTCTGACGTGTGGTCTGAGGGTACAAGGGTGCGAAAAAACCCTAATCTGTCACACTGTGTACTCATTTTTTCTGTTCATAACCCTTCAGGATGAAATTATTCAATAAGATTTGGACATAATACGTCTTCTTTAATTGGGAACTTAAAGTGAGGAAAACGTTAAAATTTATAAGAGCTGAGAGAGCAGAAACTGTGTATGTCAAAAGCATTCACACAAATGAGAGGTGAGAGGACAGTATGCATGGTTGAATACAGTTGAGAGGAGGGTGTGACCTGAAAAATCTCATGGCCAAAGTCTCATCTTGCGGGACTTAAAAAATCTTGAAAGTCTTGTCTCGTCTCAGGATTTTTTTCTATAATAGAGAGATATGCTTATGTGTTATTAGCATTGTGCTTACTATCATGGTGGTTTCTAACAAACCAAGCAGTGTTTACCTACATATTGTTTACTTTTATGGTAGGGTCTCTGCGTCTTTATCATAGGCATATTATATTCAGACCAGTCTTTTTTGTTGTGTAATCACAACACAATCCATCCCAGGTCAGCCAATTTGCACTGTGATTACAGGTGATGGTCAGCTGCAAACCTTGCAACATGTGGATTACAAAAGCCCTCAGAAGCAGTTTCTCTAGAGTGAATGGAATAGAATAACTTCCATTCTCAGACGTGCAGTGACTGTCTGTAAGCCTGGTGAACTGTGCCTCACACTTGGCCTCTAATTTTCTGTGTAGCACCGCCACTACACTCCATATATCCACAGTACCCAACATGCCAACTACACCAGATATTTTGCTATGGAGTCACACCACGATCCTCCCTAGTTCACACATTTTGCATTTCAGTAGCTGCTGTTGGTCAGCCTCAAACCCACAATGTCTTCATTACAAAGCCATCAGAAGCAGTTTGTCTATGGCAGGAGCAAGAAGAGAACTACCATTCTCCGGAGCATAAAATCTGCCTTTACGTTCTGCCAACGTAGCACTTCCTGGTGACATCAGCTAAACTCAGTTTGTCTGTCACTCAGTTCATACCTTTCTGTGCAGCAGCACCACTATAAAATCTGTATTATCGTTTCATTTTGTATAGCATACTTGCACTATTTATTTATAAATTATAAAACTGTGGGTTCAAACATGCAGTTGAATTGATTTAAACATAAACATGTTAGCAGCTTGTAAGGCCTTTTGGAAACAGTGAGCAAGGAAATTGTCAAACCTGCTGTTCCCGATATTCTTATACCGACAGGTCATTACTAGACTGCATTCAAAGTCACCAGACTCTTTAGTGTTGGCCATTATCTCTCTCTCTGAGCTCTATTAATACTTATATACCTGCTTAAATGAGCATTTCCCTAATTACGCTGCTATGATGAAATGGCTGCTCGGTGTATCATTAAGTTTCATTGTAAAACTGCTACTACAGAAAATGACATAAGTCTGGGATAGAATTGTATCAGCCATCTTGTAGATGCACAGTACTTTGCCTTAATTAATCTTTACTGTTTTGCAAATCATTTCTTGTCCACAGCCTCACATTTAATGACTCAAGCAGCCATCCATTGGGATACAAATTTGGTTGAAGCACATAAATGAAAAATGCTTAAGGGAAATTTGCAGAGTGGAATCTGACCTTTGTGAACATTTACAGTTCTTAAATAATGGATGAAGAATCCATTTTTCTGTTACTTTTTTTAAATTGCTATTTATGCATTTACTGTTTCTCCTCATCTTTTGGACATATTGTCCTAGTAAATGCTTAATGTAGTAGTTACAAGCAATATAATATTAAAACCATGTACTGCCTTCTTTTATCTTTTGTGGCAATCTGCACTTCCAGCACATTTTAGTCTTGTATTCTAATCTTATTTCCTACTTTTGTAAGAAGACCTATGTTGACTTCTGCAAAAACTACTATATAAAGAATATATTTCAGTACACCTCTTCCTGTTAGCTTTCCAGAGGCATGACTGTGAACCATCTAGTGTCAGAGGTTTGTGCTGTGCCAGTGACAGGAAGACTTTTATTTAAATCCATGCTTTTTAAGGCCTTGAATGAAGAAGATAAAAGATAAATAAACACTGAGGAACATTCAGTATGCCAGTTTCTTTCTTACCATCGATTACTCTTGTTTTGACATCTTGACTCATTAACTGTGCATTAATATAGCAGTAACACTGAGCAACAAGGTGCATCTATTAGACAGCTAATGCAGCATAACAGGACAATAAAAGACTTTGTTAGGTTTTAATTAAAAGCGCCAATGACAACATTTTAAAGCAGGGCCTACTTCTTAGTTATGAAGTGATAAAAGCTTAACAAAGGCTTTGTTTCTGTTGTGCTTTATATGTGCTCTGTTGCCACCATATGTGTTTATAGTGTACATGCAACTTGCATGACACTTGGAATCTGTTATACTTAGAACTAGAAAGGAACTGCAGGCAACTTAAATTGAAGATTTCTAGCTCAGCAAAATGCATACTGTTCCACACATTTAACATGACGATCTACTTTTAAATTAGAGAAAGAAAAGGTGAGCAGCTTGTGTTAAAATGGTGATTAGTAAATATTGTCTGAAAGCATAATCAAAGAAGGTTTGATAGCATTCAAAACCAATGAACCACTGAGTCTTTCTAAAGAAAATTAGAATACAAAATGGTAGGTTCTGAAGAGCAAACCAGATGTATTTGTTTTAATCAGACGAGCAGCCAAAATGCACTTTGTGCTGCACAGCAGGTTGAAAGCGCCTGCATCCTGTGACACCTTGCTGCTAAAGGAAATATGCCTGCTGTTCTGCTGATAGATAGGAAGTGAAATAAGTTAAACAGGTCTTATCTGATCAAATATGAATATGAAAAGGTCATGCCGATAGGTCAGTAGTAGAGATGTCCCCACGCTGTTCATGAAGCCGTTGCTTCATTTGAAAGTTTAAAGTTCAACAGAAACAATAAACACCAAGCCTTTCTCTTGGGACAGAGTACACAATTATATTTTCATTTGCAAACTCAATGTTTTCTTACTTAAATTATAAATAAACATGTTTATTCCTGTTTGCAGTATTTAATAGATTTACTAAACCATTATAACCATACCCTGATGAAGTAACCAGAATTTTCATAACGTCTTCATCTTAAACTTTATTTTACTTCAAATTATGTAATGTTAACTCTTTGGAATTCACTATCCATTTTAGAGGCACTGTATAAAATTGCTTTTGAAGTACAGGATTCTCATATATACGCACATTTATTTCATTTTTTGTGTTTTCTGTTCCTGTTTCTTCTAAAGCTAAATGTACACCCTTCACATCTATTGCTAAGTTTAACTTATTGCAATGCAATTCTGAAATTAGTTCATGCTAGCTTTGTGACATTAAAAATATTTCTTAACTGAATAAGCATTTTAATTTCAAGAAACATACCAAGTCAGGCATCTTATTCTGCAAATAATAAGCTTTGAAGAAGCTTGGAGTATTACGTGAGAACTGGATGGGTTATTTCTTAGTTTCTGTATGAATTTTAGATCATTGCTATGTGCTCTTCCAAAACATGTATATAATAATAAATAAGTGAAAAAGATTCTCTTAAATGACTTGGAAAAGGTTAGTGAAAATGATTAGACCTTGCTACATACTTCAGTGTCTAGTAAAATAACAAGGAGGCTGAAACTTTCTAATGATACACAGTGCTTTTTTAGCTTATTGGTAAAGTTTCAGCAAACTGAAGAATGACATGGGTACAGAGAATATAAATAAACCATGCAGCATTTATTGCAGTTTTTAACTGATATCATTCTCTAATCAGGGAGTGTGTTGGCACAGCGACGATACTGTGCTGCGTCATGGATTTCTAGGCTTGGGATTACATGCCACTCACTCCTTTTCATGTATTGTTTGCCCATTCTTTGCTTCACAACTTGCAGGTTAGATGAAAAGGTGATTCTAAATTGTTGCCATGTAATGGACTGGCACATTAGTTTATAGCTTGTGCCAAATGCTGCCAGGAGAGAATCTATCCCACAGTGATACTGAACTGCATAAAATTGTTTTCTGAATTGTATACTGTTATTCACTTATGGTATTACTAAAAGATAATAAATGGATATGAAGGAGAATGTAGTAAATTACAATTAGGACTGCAAATTCATCAACTCTGTCTACTACCATACAGACACCAGGAGAATGGGCAAACAATACCCAGACAGTGACAAGGAGTGGCATGCAAACCCAAGCCAATAAATCCATGACAAGAGAAAGAGTTTTAGGGGTTAATCTGGACTTGTTTACCACATTGGGTGACACCAACCCTAGTGATGCAGCTGATGTGAAGTGATTTATCGTAGGCGTTGTAAGGTATTTAATTTAACAGCTCCAATGTTCTCCTTGAAATGGTCTGCTAGCTGCCTTTCTGTTTCACATATGTAGATGACTAAGCACTTCATACAAGAAATGCAGTAAGTAATTTTTTTAGACCAGCAAGGGGCCTGTTGTTTGATGTTGAATTTGCCAAAGAGACCAGATACAAGGGTATTGTTGGTGATGCATTTGCTGACGACACAGTGGCTCTTGTGACAGCTCAAAGTGCCTAGTGGGGAATATGGTTACCCTCTGTTTAGTGACCAGAGGTTTGCACAGGTCATTTAGGCAATGGAAAGAGTTCAAAGAAGAGTTATGGAAAAGGGCCTCCTGTGGAAGAATCAGTCTGCAAAACTGGGAAATTCTGTTTAATGACCAGTGGGAGAGGTGTTAGGGTGGAATGGGAGGAACAGTGGGATACAAGTTTCATTAATAGGGTTCCTTTTAGAGCAGATGTTACAAGGTCTACTATTTATACAGTATGTAATGTCTATCATCTGTCATCTAGCCCGGACAAGCCCTCCTTCATTCGGCAGAGTGGTGGCTCTGCTGCTAGGGATCTGCACTGGCAATCAGAAGGTTGCCGGTTTGAATTCCTTAAAGGCTGCTCCCAGGAAAAAAAAAAAGCGCAAAATTATGACACGAAGGCATAAAAAAATAATAAAATAGATAAATAAAAAAAAAAATTCAGGAAACCAAATAAAAATGAGACTGTTATCTAACACTTTTCTAATCCGAGGAGAGATGCCAGACAAGTTTTAGAGTGATCTCAAGCCCAGGTTAATACCGTGCTTAGACTTGTCCAGTGGCTCACTAGCAGGAGGATCATGAGAGAATGAGAAAGAGAGTCGAGAAGCGAGAAGGGGAGTGCTTGGTGCTGCTTTGAAATGGGTGAATCAACCACTTCTCAAACCTGTTTCGGAAGGCCAAGAGAAATCACAAAAAAATGTGAAAGGGATTGAATTCCCTTGTTTAATGCACATTGATGAGGATTTTTTTATAAAAGTATAATATCTGCAGCCCTGAACAATACTGATGTGTCTTCCTGTGCACTTTTTCATAGAAAAATCAAGGACATACACTGGAAGGCCAGAATAGGTTTGGTCAGAAGTAAGGTCAGTTCTCTCCTTCTAGGTTAGATTCTTTGGTTCTGATGACAAAACTGAATTTAGTGACTATCCATCCATCCATCCATCCATCCTCTTCCGCTTATCCGAGGTCGGGTCGCGGGGGTAGCAGCTTAAGGAGAGAAGCCCAGACTTCCCTCTCCCCGGCCACTTCTTCCAGCTCTTCCAGGAGAATCCCAAGGCGTTCCCAGGCCAGCCGGGAGACATAGTCCCTCCAGCGTGTCCTGGGTCTTCCCCGGGGCCTCCTCCCGGTTGGACGTGCCCGGAACACCTCACCAGGGAGGCGTCCAGGAGGCATCCTGATCAGATGCCCGAGCCACCTCATCTGACTCCTTTCGATGCGGAGGAGCAGCGGCTCTACTCTGAGCCCCTCCCGGATGACTGAGCTCCTCACCCTATCTTTAAGGGAAAGCCCAGACACCCTGCGGAGGAAACTCATTTCAGCCGCTTGTATTCGCGATCTCGTTCTTTCGGTCACTACCCATAGCTCATGACCATAGGTGAGGGTAGGAACGTAGATCGACTGGTAAATTGAGAGCCTTGCCTTACGGCTCAGCTCTTTTTTCACCACGACAGACCGATGCAGAGCCCGCATCACTGCGGATGCCGCACCGATCCGCCTGTCGATCTCACGATCCATTCTTCCCTCACTCGTGAACAAGACCCCGAGATACTTAAACTCCTCCACTTGGGGCAGGATCTCGCCCCCAACCCTGAGAGGGCACTCCACCCTTTTCCGGCTGAGGACCATGGTCTCGGATTTGGAGGTGCTGATTCTCATCCCAGCCGCTTCACACTCAGCTGCGAACCGCTCCAGAGAGAGCTGAAGATCACGGCCTGATGAAGCAAACAGGACAACATCATCTGCAAAAAGCAGTGACCCAATCCTGAGTCCACCAAACCGGACCCCTTCAACACCCTGGCTGCGTCTAGAAATTCTGTCCATAAAAGTTATGAACAGAATCGGTGACAAAGGGCAGCCCTGGCGGAGTCCAACTCTCACTGGAAACGGGCTCGACTTACTGCCGGCAATGCGGACCAAGCTCTGACACCGGTTGTACAGGGACTGAACAGCTCTTATCAGGGGGTCCAGTACCCCATACTCCCGGAGCACCCCCCACAGGACTCCCCGAGGGACACGGTCGAACGCCTTTTCCAAGTCCACAAAGCACATGTAGACTGGTTGGGCAAACTCCCATGCACCCTCCAGGACCCTGCTAAGGGTGTAGAGCTGGTCCACTGTTCCGCGACCAGGACGAAAACCACACTGTTCCTCCTGAATCCGAGGTTCGACTATCCGACGGACCCTCCTCTCCAGAACCCCCGAATAGACTTTTCCAGGGAGGCTGAGGAGTGTGATCCCTCTATAGTTGGAACACACCCTCCGGTCCCCCTTTTTAAAGAGGGGGACCACCACCCCAGTCTGCCAATCCAGAGGCACTGTCCCCGATGTCCATGCGATGTTGCAGAGACGTGTCAACCAAGACAGTCCTACAACATCCATAGCCTTAAGGAACTCCGGGCGTATCTCATCCACCCCCGGGGCCCTGCCACCAAGGAGTTTTTTGACCACCTCGGTGACTTCAGTCCCAGAGATGGGAGAGCCCACCTCAGAGTCCCCAGGCTCTGCTTCCTCATTGGAAGGCATGTTAGTGGGATTGAGGAGGTCTTCGAAGTACTCCCCCCACCGACCCACAACGTCCTGAGTCGAGGTCAGCAGCGCACCATCCCCACCATATACGGTGTTGACACTGTACTGCTTCCCCTTCCTGAGACGCCGGACGGTGGACCAGAATCTCCTCGAAGCCGTCCGAAAGTCGTTCTCCATGGCCTCTCCAAACTCCTCCCATGCTCGAGTTTTTGCCTCAGCAACAACCGAAGCCGCATTCCGCTTGGCCTGTCGGTACCTATCAGCTGCCTCCAGAGACCCACAGGACAAAAAGGTCCTATAGGACTCCTTCTTCAGCTTGACGGCATCCCTCACCGCCGGTGTCCACCAACGGGTTTGGGGATTGCCGCCGCGACAGGCACCGACCACCTTACGGCCACAGCTCCGGTCAGCCGCCTCAACAATAGAGGCACGGAACATGGCCCATTCGGACTCAATGTCCCCCACCTCCCTCGGGACGTGGTCGAAGTTCTGCCGAAGGTGGGAGTTGAAGCTACTTCTGACAGGGGACTCTGCCAGCCGTTCCCAGCAGACCCTCACAACACGTTTGGGCCTACCAGGTCTGACCGGCATCTTCCCCCACCATCGAAGCCAACTCACCACCAGGTGGTGATCAGTTGACAGCTCCGCCCCTCTCTTCACCCGAGTGTCCAAGACATATGGCCGCAAGTCCGACGACACAACCACAAAGTCGATCATCGAACTGAGGCCTAGGGTGTCCTGGTGCCAAGTGCACATATGAACACCCTTATGCTTGAACATGGTGTTCGTTATGGACAATCCGTGGCGAGCACAGAAGTCCAATAACAGAACACCGCTCGAGTTCAGATCGGGGGGGGCCATTCCTCCCAATCACGCCCTTCCAGGTCTCACTGTCATTGCCCACGTGGGCATTGAAGTCTCCCAGCAAAACGAGGGAATCCCCAGAAGGTATGCCCTCTAGCACCACCTCTAGAGACTCCAAAAAGGGTGGATACTCCAAACTGCTGTTCGGCGCATACGCACAAACAACAGTCAGGACCCTTCCCCCCACCCGAAGGCGGAGGGAGGCCACCCTCTCGTCCACCGGGGTAAACCCCAACGCACAGGCTCCAAGTCGGGGGGCAGTAAGTATGCCCACACCTGCTCGGCGCCTCTCACCGGAGGCAACTCCAGAGTGGTAGAGAGTCCAGCCCCTCTCAAGGAGATTGGTTCCAGAGTCCAAGTTGTGCGTCGAGGTGAGTCCGACTATATCTAGCCGGAACCTCTCAACCTCGCGCACTAGCTCAGGCTCCTTCCCCTTCAGAGAGGTGACATTCCACGTCCCAAGAGCCAGTTTCTGTAGCCGAGGATCAGAACGCCAAGGTCCCCGCCGCCGGCCACTACCCAACTCACATTGCACCTGACCTCCTTGGCTCCTCCCATAGGTGGTGAGCCCATGGGAAGGAGGACCCACGTTACCTCTTCGGGCTGTGCCCGGCCGAGCCCCATGGGTGTAGGCCCGGCCACCAGGCGCTCGCCATCGAGCCCCACCCCCAGGCCTGGCTCCAGAGGGGGGCCCCGGTGACCCGCGTCCGGGCAAGGGAAAACGTCGTCCACAGTTTTTACTCTTCATTGGAGGTTTGTTGAACCGTTCTTTGTCTCATCCCTCACCTAGGACCAGTTTGCCTTGGGTGGCCCTACCAGGGGCATAAAGCCCCGGACAACATAGCTCCTAGGATCATTGAGACACGCAAACCCCTCCACCACAATAAGGTGACGGTTCAAGGAGGGGATTTAGTGACTATGCTATACTCAAATATTTTTCCATGCACACTTCAAATGCACCCTGAAAAGAGTCATGCTATGCCCAAATGTATGACACTGTACTTGCACTGTGTTTTCTTCCTTTGTTTATAATTCTCATGTATGCTCGATATGAAATGACCAATTTCTGTACTTTTGGCCTGCTTGCCATCCACTTTTACATTTGGTAGGGAAATCATCATAGAAATGTAATTGTGAAATCATTTTCTTTTTCATTTTTCTCAGTTTTAAAAGTTTACTTTTAATTTGTCTGAACAGATTTATCCATCCATCATCCAACCCGCTATATCCTAACTACAGGGTCACGGGGGTCTGCTGGAGCCAATCCCAGCCAACACAGGGCGCAAGGCAGGAAGCAAACCCTGGGCAACTTGCCAGCCCAACGCAGGGCACGCTCGCACACACTCACACCAGGGACAATTTAGGACAGCCAGTGCATCTAACCTGCATGTCTTTGGACTGTGGGAGGAAACCGGAGTACCCAGAGAACATGCAAACTCCACTCAGGAAGGACCCGGGAAGCGAACCCAGGTCTCCTAACTGCATGGCAGCAGCGCTACCCACGCACCACCATGCCGCCTGAACAGATTTACATAGTTCTAAAACAGGACACAACACATAAATCAGTTCAAAGACCTAGGAGTCCCCTGTGCTTTAAAAAACGTATAATAAATCGAATAGCGGGTGAGATATTTGCAATGGGTTTGGCTGCTCCCTCTTGGAGTATTGTGTGCAATTACTACAAATATTTAAAACATTTACATTATTAAAAGCAGGGCATTTTGTTAAATTCTGGGATGCAATGCAAAAAAGCAGGATGTCAGATTATCCTACTTTTACTTCACATCTTTTCAGACGTCATTTTGGTTTGTCCATAGGTGCCACTATATTGCGGGGTTCGCGTTGGCCATTTCTATGACATATACCAGGGTGCATTGGGATGACACAGTGATGTTGTCTTGGCGTGGTAGTATAAAATTCACCCTAAAATGGTCACCACTATCCGAGAGAGGACCAAATTTAACAATTTACTTTCCTTAAATTTCTGATTACTATTTGAAACACGGCTCTGCCGCCTGACTTTAATTTTTTTGTTTACGATTTGACTCTGATGTTTCCTTTTTTTGACTTACGGTTTTAATCCTTGCTTTGACCTTTGACTCTGCTGTTTCTCCTGCTCCTCAATCTTTGGTTTTTGGACTGACTGTCCATTTTGCAGACAGCACACATTTCATATCATATCATATCATATCATATCAGAACGCATATCATCACTTGTTGTAAATATTGCACTTGGAAAATTGGATTTAATGTCATGTAATATAAATGACAGAAATGGCTATGAAGAACTAGAATGGGCAGAAATTTTATAACCATAAAACTGCCAATGATTCAAAATGTTTCAGAAAAATGTAGTGTGTATAGAGATGAGTATAAACTTTTTCACATGCATCATTGGGTGTTTAGTGTAGAACTCATGCTTGCAATACAGAGATGAAAATTGCATAATGTATGTGTGTATTTCTGTTGCTATTTTCGGCGTTTTCAATATCACTTATGCAAACATATTCTTGGTGGTGCAGTACTACGAGGCTTTTTAAATATTGCTTCTAATGATTTGTGTACCAAATTGGTGAAAGTGCTCTAGCCTAAAAACATTTCTTTTTCAGTTTGTGCGTATCGTTGCTGTGTTTCCGTCATTGCTTTTGATGCTTAAGCTACTGGTGCATCCTTCTGTAAAAGTACAGCTCACAGCTCCTTGACAGCCTGGCTAACATCATAGTATTTCAGCAATGGGACCTCAGTCAACAACGTCTTCAGCACCATTAATGCTATATTGTGTTTTTCTTTTCAGTGCCACGCCACCTCACCTTTAAGAGCTCTCGAAGAGGCGCTGTAATTTCAAACATATTAAAAATACATTTTCCAAGATAGGATGCCATTCCTAAGAATTTTTTTAGATCTTTCTTGCAGTTTGGCAGTGGCATATCTACTATTACCATTACTTTGTCTGGATCTGGCATTATTCCTTCACCTATCAGTATAGACCCCAGGTATGGAAATATATTTTGCACTTTTCTTGTGCTACTGACATTATTCTCTTAATAAGTCTCAGACTTTCACATGCTTTTATCCCCAATTCAGGTGATACTCTTTTATTCAACACAAAATGTAAGTTTTTGGGATTTACTTTTGCAATTTACCCTCACCATGCATTTACCCATTGTAGCTCTGCTTTCGCCAGGATATGTGAAAAGTTTCGCTTTTGTTTGTTCCAGCAGTTTACCTTTACTTATCTTGTTATACACAGCGTGAAGGCTTTGGGGGTGCCACAGATCCCCAAACCTCAAACCCCAACACACGAATGCACCAAAACATGGTCCTGTATTCAAATAAAGGGGTTTTGTTACAAAATACATTGTAGCAACAATAGACAGGTGTTTCTTCTTCTTTCTCTCTTTCTCACTCTCTCTACACTACACTGCTACTTCTCCAGTCAAGTGTTGCCCATCTCTGACTCGCCTGGACAAGGTAGTGTGGTCTCTTTTATTGAGGAGTACCTACAGTGATGTGACGTAGCCAGTTGAAAGCACTTCCAGGTTATGAAAATGCCAGGGAGATCCACCCCTCTCTATTGTCCACCAATGATCCCTATAGGGCTGCTCCTCCAGACTCCAACTCCCATGCAGCCCTGCAGATGTCCAAACTAGAACTCTATGTAAGGGACATTGACACTTATTAAAGTGGGGGATGAACTGCTCCCTGTCAGTTCTTTTAATTTTCGGGCATCCCACCCAGGACAGGGATCATCAGGCGTCCCGACTGGGTATTGCTTCCATTTAGTTAATCCTTCCATTGAGGCATCTCAGCTGGGTAAGGACTCCACCTCCATCCTGGGCAGGACACCACACCATCTTCTAAGGCATCTACTACAGTTAAAGGAAATACATTAGCTGACTCCTTGTAATTTCCATTGCCCTATATAATTTTATTGCTTTTTTGAGTGTCAGGTCACCTTTTCTTAGCAGCCTTTCTCTCAGCAATTTGGCTGAAACACTGCAAACAATCCTATCATGGATCAGTGACTCCTCCAGCTCTCCAAATTCACAAGTTTTGGCTTGCTTTCTCAAATTGGTTACATATTATGTTATGTTTTCACTTCCTTAAGTGCAGATAAATAATGCATATCTTTCATATGTTATATTTTTCTTGGGGTTACAGTATTCCTCAAATTATTTTTCATTTCTCCTAAATTTTTCCAGTGTTTCTCTCTTTAAAACATAGATGTATAATACACTCCTAAGGTTTCCGCAGCCACAACATGGACAGTTACTAAGGATGTTACTTGCATGTTTTTCTCATGGTTACTAGTCGCCATGATGTAACTCAAAGCACTGCTGAAATCTCCTGCAGTGTTCCGCCAAGTTTCAGTCAAAGCTGGTGGCTTTAAACCTCCATTGTGTCCCACAACTGTTTTAATGTTATTCAAGCTGTTCCTTTTCTCTTATTTAGGCTTTTGTAAGGTTAATTAGTTTGTTTCTGATACCATGTCTCGTTTATCTAGTGAACCACCAAGACATTGTCAATTGAATCAACTTTATTGTTCTTTGTTAACACTGACAAGCACTCTTTTTAGTAAATCATGACATGTTAATCTGTAGTCATTTTTCATTGAGGACTGCAGCATGGTGAGACTGTCTGCTTTTCCGATCTCTTTAAGAACTGCAACACTCTGTTTTTGATATCATTTTTACTAACATCTTAAGCATTTGTATGTCAATTCATTCATTATGCGCATTATTTATTCCATCTGTAGGTATACTTTGTTTTGATTGTTTTCAGTCCTGTAATGCTTTTTAACATGCACTGCTTCCTTTATTGTTTATCTCCTGATTTGTGCTAAACCTTTTGATGTTTCTGCAGCACCATTTTTGCATATTAAGTTGTATGCCTTTACATACCTGCTGATTCTGAGACATTAACAAAGTTATCTATAAATTTATGTAATAAAAGAATTTATGCTTTTGCTGAGTGTGAGTGGTTAATGCTGCAAAAATGTGATTGACCACTGTTGTACAATGCTGTGCAAAACAGTAAATTTACAGATCACTTGCAGGGCTACAGGAGCTGCAGATTGCAGATATTGTTATGTGTGCCAGCTTCTTTTGGCTTGTATAAAAATAAAGTCAGTGACTTGTCTTGCAGACACTTCTTGTTTTCTTTCTTATAAATAATACTTCACTTTTTTTTTTTTTTAAACCATGCTGAAATGTTATTTATTGGTTGGTGCAACTTTTAGTACATGACTGAATTACAAATGGGGGATGAAAGCTTTGCTTTAAAGTACTGCAAACAAAAAAATGTTCATCTTTATTTGTATGCAAGGCAATTTTTACTCTGTCATTACTATTGTAACCACTTTTGGTTAGGTTTGTAATTTCTGCATAGGACAGACATATGAAAACAAATATATTTTTCTAAAAAAGCATTTGAAAGAAATGAATAATCATGTTGTTTTACACAGTGCCATTCACTATTTAAGCACCTTAAGCTGTGTAATATATGAGAGGTACTGTAGACAAGCCTGCAACAACATTCACATCCATCAGTTGGCATATATTTTGCTGAAGTGAGATGATATTTTGAGAATAACAGGAATAAGGCTTGATGTGAGACATGCTATCCTATTCAGTTGCCCAAAAATCTACCTTATAATGAATATGAGTCTGGCCATCCTGATAATCAGTTTGTATCATTTGTAGGCTTTTTACATTTTTTTCTACTTTTTTTTTATCGTTTTTTATCTTAGTTTCAGCACCATTTTAGTTCACCCTTTGGACACAGCCAAATTGTTTATGGTTGCTATGCCCATTGCCATTCACATGGTGAGTTTCTTGGGTTTGTCATTTTCTGTTTTTATTACGAATTTATTAGATTTTTGAACTCTCTGCTCTGTATAATTGAGTATTCTTTGGATTTGTGATTTAGACTTATTTGTCTTGGATTTGCCTTTGCCCTTGCAGGTAATTTCTCTTTGCCATTTGTGCTCCACGGAGCTTGCTTTTTCTTCACAGCATTTTTTTAAGAGTAAATCTTTTATTTTATAAAGATCCTGTGTTTGCCCTTATTACTAGCTGAGGTTTGATGATAAATCCACCTCAAGTGGCCATTTTTAGAACATTTCTTGACTTTGTATTTGGGAGACTCTGACCTTGTAATAGTTATGAGCTGGCCTCCTGACTAGATTTGATTATTGATTTCTGCCAGTCCCTTTAATTTCTCCATTGAATTAATTCGTTTTTGAATGTGTCTATGTATGTGTGATGAGGAGCTCAAAGAGGGGAGAAAAAGAATATGACGTTTCTTACCTTAGAGACGTCTTTGTAAATCCAGTCCACTTTTTGGGCAGTGGTGTCTAATCTAGAAATTTTAATATCTTGTGTGCAGTGCTACCCATGTTATTTTCCATACTTAACTGATGCTGTTGTAACAATTATGAATGATTTCAGCAATATTTCAATGAGTGCTTTTCTTAAACTATTACATTTTTATCCACACATTTGCTTTTTGGATCCACGTAAGAGCAGCACAAAGTTTGCAGAAAGCTAGAATCTCTCATCACTCCTGGCAGCATCAAGCCAGTCCATTCTACTTCTTTACTTCGACACGATAACACTTTTATTTGTGCACACAAGCACACATGGTTGCTTTCACTGAAACAACAATGAAGGCCTTGAGTCAAATTATTTTTCATTTTTTAACAAGCCTTCACAAAAGCACTGTGCAGAAGGTCCCCCGTTAATTAAGTACATAGGCATCTCTTTATGTAAAATCCACTAACACATATAAATAGCATGCAAACTCCACACACAGCTGTGTGCTTGGGATTTGAACGCTGCAATATTAACCAATGTCCTTTTTAAAAACTATAATATTTACTGTATAACTAAGTTACAGCTATGTAAGAAATAAAAAGTAATGCTTTGAACCAGCAGGGAGCACTGCATTATATTAGTCTTGTAGCCATCACCACTATAAGGGCAATACAAGTACTTAAAAAAGAAAAAAGAAAGTTAAAATGTTTCTAAAACAACCACTTGTATTATTTAATTGCTTAGTTGCATGATTCCTTATTAATATTACTATCAAATGGCATTAAATCAGTATTTTTTTACTGTAACAGCAAGTGGTGTCCTTACTACTGTACAGTAAATACAATATTCTTATAAAAGAGTAAACATTATACAAAACCTTTTATGAATTATACTGTATAAACTTTACAATATCAGCAAAAGCATGGGTGGTTGTCCGAGGGAATGACAGCTCGTGAAAAGAGATAAATGTTGATGTGCCAACTTCGCTATCCCCTTTAACTTAAATGGTTCAAACAAAACAATGCACAATGGTATAAGTTCAACAAAAGTACAGCCTCAAAAAACCAAAGGCCCTTTATAACAGTTAAGGTCAAGTCATGAAGGAGCTCTGTCTCATCGTTCCCTCAGTTAAAGAGTGATGCCTCCTTCTAGATCAGGCATGTCAAACACGCATGCGGCCCGCAACAGAAATCTGTGCGGCCCGCATGACAGATCCTATTTAGCACTGAACTTGTACAAAATGATTACTATCGTTTGTGATTGAATCATTCTGCATCTTCGGCGTTATTTACTGACTTTTCGTACTTCTGCCTTCTGACAAAAGCACGTTTTCCCATGGCATTACGGTACCGGAAACGTCATCTGCTAGTATAGCCACAAGCCTTGACCAAAGTTAATGAGCCGCAATATCACAACTGAAGTGCTAGGCTGCAGCAGGGACGGCTTTAGGCATGTGCAAACTGTGCACCTGCACAGGGCTGCCAAGGCAATATATATTGAATATAAAACAGAAACAGAAAATAACAACATAGCTGACGACAATGTGGCCGAAAAACATTGTGTTTCTTGTTAATTAGTACGCTGTATTTACTAATGTCACTAGAGTCGGAGCAGTAAACTATATGTAGTATTATAACGTTCTGCCGCAATGAGAATATCATGGCCCGCCACTTGGTTTTGAAGTTACGGACACGCGCATATAGAAGCATGTCATGAGCACGAGGCGGCTATGCAGTGTCCGCAATGGACGTGGCCATCTGCCGTGCATAAAATACCACATTGACATTGGAGTGCAAAGGGGCCACCGATTCTTTCTCTGCCCAGGGCCTCCACGAGCCTAGAGCCACCCGCGCGCAGGCTACACTACTGGCTGGGCTGCTGGGACTGGCCACTGGGCAGAGCTGACCATGACAAGTAGTAATAGCCTGCATATTTTCACATTTTTTTGCTCTAGTTTTATGTAATTTTGTGCTAGTATTGTAACGAACAGTTAGTGCAGACTACAGCTGAAAATCTGAAGTGCACGCGAGAAGTTGGTGAGTTGTTTATTAACATATTTTTGTGATTTTGAGTTTGTAAAATTAGTGTAGGTCAGGAGGCTTTTTGCATATCGGCTTATTTTACAATATAAACTTTGAAGTAAACTTAATAAAGTAAAATTTGATTTTTGGAGGATTTGTTTTCCAACTTGAATTACTGAGCAATGAATTCAGTGAGCATTTTCGTGATTTCAGTTCACACGAACAGGACTTTGTGCTGTTCTCTTACAACGTTGAGAATGCGCCTGAGAATATCCAAATGGAATTGACTGAACTGCAGATTCTGTTCTGAAGGCAAAATACAATGAAGTTGGTGTGCCAGGCTTGTATGCTTACCTGCCACCCTCGTATGTGCAGATCCATAAGTTGGCATCGACAGCACTGTCTATGTTCGGAAGCACTTACCTTTCTGAGCAATTGTTTTCGTTAATGAAAGCTACCAAAACCCCACATCGCTCAAGACTTACTGTCGAGCACCTTTCATCCCTCATAAAAGTTGCAGCTGCACAAGATTTCAAGCCTGATATTGATGAACTGGTTTCTAACAAGAGATGCCAAGTGTCGGGACAAAAGAAACAGATCTCACACTGTAAGACTCCTATATAAGCAATGAATATAATATAATGAATATAATATAATAATATAAGGACCTAGCTAAGAGGCTAAGACTCTAATTGCACACTGTTGTACAGAGATTGTATGGAAATAAATTGCTTTTTTTTAAACTTTAAGTGTTGCATTTTTTTAAGTTTTCAGTGTTGGAAAGAAAGCTACAGTAACTTTGTATAATAGTATAATAGTATTTCTTACAGTGTGGCCCGCTGACGCACGTATGGCAGTCGAAACGGCCCACCAATGGTATGTGTTTGACATGCCTGTTCTAGATGGTTGCAGTTCGATGGTCTGCAGACTAAAAGTGGCAGAGTGAGTTGCCCTTGCTAGAATACAACATGTTGAGCAGCAGTGCCCCCTCTCAGGCCTTCAGTGGGATTACATACTTGGGAGGTACCCGGAGGATGACCCTCTAATATGCATGTCTGACACAGGTTAAAACCATTATCTATCGTACTGCAAGTCATGATGATGTTAAACAGTCTGATGTATAAAACATTTATAAAGATCATGGACTATGTTATGTATGTTTTCACAAGGAATTTAACTATAGGGTCACTACCTTCTACTTTTATGTTTTATCTTTTAATTAGTGCCTGAGAGTCTGTTTTTTTTTTTAATATTCTACTTCTAAAATTTACTTCAGTTTTTTTTTTCTGTGGGGAAGTAAGCCTGAGAAACACTTCACATTCGCAAGCTTTCCTATGACAGAAAAAAGAAAAAAATCAATAAAACTCTAACTAGTGTACAACTGAAATTCTACAACTGGAAAACAATTGTTGCCAAACTCTGACTCCGATTTGAACACAAGTCTTTTGTGTTGCAGCTCAACTCTTACATTTGCAATTTCAAGCTTACACTGCTCTTCCTGGTCATTTTATAAGCTAGTGCAGGTGCGTTGCTGAAAATGTCTGAAATTATGTTGTCTGGTGCAGGCTGTAATAGTTACAGTGTATCATGTAATAACAAGCAGAGACAACAAAGATTGTTGTGGAATGCATAGACAAATCCCATATATTGGATTTCAAAAAAGAAAACAAACACTAATAATATTACTAAGAGAAACGTCTTTTCAGACGGGATTCTGGTTCTGACTGCTCAAAAATGGTAGATCTTCCGGTAATGTTGATTTCTGGCAGGAAGAGGCAGGTTCAGGCAGTTGGACACTGGAAGTGACTTCGGTGGTGGAAAAGTCATCAATCTTCTGGTCAGCAGAGGGAAAAAAAGAGAAGGTGTGCCCTTTATTACCATCACCAGACGCCTTAAACCGTTCCCTATGCACACGCGTGTGGCAGTCTATATATAAAAGCAGAAAAAGACAAATATACAGCAAATAAAAAAAGCTAATCGATGAAAACAGCAGCAAAAGAGAATTCTTGTGTAACTCTTAATGTTTTATATATGAAAGCAAAACTCTTGAGCACCACTTCAATGGCTGTTCCTTTTTCATTTCATCACCCCCTATTATCACATGACTGCTGCATATCACTGCTGCCTAGCAACACAGGATGGGATACATCTTATTGAAACAGCCTGTGAAGAAGAGGTGAGGAGCTGCGCCAAGGACAAAACCTAACACCTAGTGCAGAGAGGTAGTGTGTTTATCTGAACTTGACTTTATTGAATACTCTAAATATTGGTTTGGGATTCAAAGATTATTAAATACTCTGGAAAGATAAATACCTAAGAAATAAAAAAGTGAGCATTTTTTTACTTGAAACAACACAGGATATGCAATGGTCTGGCGCCCTGCCCGGAGTTTGTTTCCTACCTTGCGCCCTGTGTTGGCTGGTATTGGCTCCAGCAGACCCCCGTGACTCTGTAGTTCGGATATAGTGGGTTGGGTAATGACTGACTGACTGACAACACAGGATAATTACCCTTTAATGCACAATTTACTGAAACTGAACAATTTTTTTCTTCTTATATAGTCCTGATATTTTTAAATTTTATTCAAGATAATTTTTTCTGTAAGCTAAAATCTTCAGGTTCCTCTTTTCACGTCAACTTTTTACAACTTGTGCTCAGTCGGGTTATTTGCATTTATATTGTACTACTGTAATTTACAGCTTTTATTTTTTTTGCTGTTTTCTCAGTAGGGAAATAAACCATTCTTCAGAGAATGGAGAAAAATCATACATTATGTGATTTAATTCAAAAGAAAAGAAAAATGAAATATCCGTCTTCATGGCTAGTACCGCACATGTTTGGAAGGTGTTCATTATTGGGAAATGTGGCAGAACAGCCATTCAGTTTTGGCAATGACTCAATCCAGGGACCATATTAACAGCATTATAGGCCCCTGGGCAAAGAAGTGCCCTGGGGCCCCTACCTACACAACCACTCAGCAAGTCACAACATAAATAGATTAGCAACTGCCCAGCGTACCCATGTGTTAAGATGGCCCTGACTCACCCATATTGTTTTTCTGGCGCTCCCTTTTTCTTAATTGCTGGGTTGTATGTGTTTAAAAATAAATATACCTGAGAAGTGCATTATTAATCAATATATGCATTAACTGTAGTATACAAAGCATAATCAATGACATATAATTGAAATTAAATAAGGTGCCTGGCCATTGATTCAGGAAGAGTTTTGAACCTTTAACTCAATAGTTTCAAGTCAGAATTCTTTAATTGAGAAAATGAGAATGAGAGCCAATGCCATTTACCAAATCACAAGTCAATGCAATAGGACAACTCTGAATTCATTGAATCAGTAACTTGCTCAAGATATTCTCATTTTCATAGTTAAGAAAGCTTTTAGTAAAGGTTATGTGGCCTGAGATGTTCCTGTAAAAGCTAGCACCATGATTTTTGCTCGTTCTAGATAATTAAATTCACATCATGGTATGCTTTTGGCCTTATGCCTGTACATCACTCCTGAGAAAGGAGGGATTAATAGATGGCAGGGCTTCCTTCTCTCACCACGCTGACGTCTATTATTTTAACCTTGATTCTACCTTTTGAGTGTACCTGTTAATCTTGCAGATCAATTACTTCTCCAAAAGTGAGTAGCCTTACAAATTCCCACCTAGCTGTTTCAGCTTGTTTGTCTGTTCCTAAATATAAGCAGGTTTCCTGATGCTATCTGTCACTGTTTAGCATTCATAACTTTCTCTATTTAAAAAACATCAACAGGCTTTGGCTCTGTGTTTTCTTCACATACACTGCATGGAGTCAGAACCTGTCTCTTAATCACTTGGTGCAAGGCAGGAATAAACTTTGGAGAGGTACACATACAGTGTGTCATATCATTACAAGTCTAACAGTTATTGTTATTATTCTATTATTTTGTTTTTCCCATGGGAGCACAGGAAGGTGGAGTAACTTGCTTTTGGTCACACAGTGTCAGTAGCAGGATTTAAACTACAGCTTCAGGGTTTGTTATCCAAATCCTTAGCCACCATGCCATGCTGCCTGTATGATACTTCAGTTTTCCGTCCCACATCACCAAAGATTTAAACAAATCTGAATACAAGTGTGTGTGAGAGGGACCACCATGCGCAAGACTGTTTCCTGCCATGCACTGTGAAAATATTATGGTAAGGTAACTGTGGTTCACTTTATCTACCATTAAGATCTGGATAAAGCTCTTAAAATACAGAATGTAAAAAATATGTGAAGATTAATAAGCATATAAAACATAAAAAGAAGCAAATACTCAGTTGCATATATTTTTTTATTAAACTGAATTTTCTTTTTCCTTGTAGCTAACTTTTAATTAGACATATTACATTTAATGGAATTTTCTTGTGCTGAAAAGCATCTCGGCTAATTTATTTAAAAATAAGTAAAAGGACTAATAATTCATATAGTATTGAATGCCTATAATATTACATTGCAGGCTTAGCTACAATAGGTCATATTGTATATTATGCTAAACATACTCATTTATCAGTTGATTTGGCCTAGTAAAAAGCTGAAATGTTAAATTCATGTGATGACATGATATTTATTTTACACACTAAATCATAACCAGTGACATCATCTTCTATAGTATTTACACCACCTTAGGATTCTACAGCCACAGACAAATGGCTCTCAAGTTATAATATGACTCAGACACATACCTTCTTCTTTGATTTCTTCTTCTTCCATAGCTACTTCCATTTTTATGTGGGATCACTGTTTTTTAGACAAAAATTCTCCAATAGGGGTTTTCTCGTGATTTTTACAGCTGGATGGCTTTCCTCCTGCCAACTTGCCTATACATTATAAAAGTGTGCAACTGAGCAGAATAAATTATGTGGCATTTTTGGTGTAAACTAAAAATGCAATGGACTCCCAAAGTAGGTTATTTAGGAAATATAAGTGAACATTCATTTCTGCTAATGTTCTGTTGTGCTATTGCATTTTGGTTAGCATTAAGGAGATGTATATTCTTCACTACAAAAGTGCAGAAAATTAAAGTTCATCTGAGATTAAAATGCAGCACAATTGTCACAACACTTTACATTTTGTAACAATATTACTTTTATAGACTGAATATAACCCTCCCACAAGGTATTATTTTAGGTTTTTGCAATAATACAGTAATAAACTAAAGTAGGAGATTCTGCAGAAAGGAGGGCATGTGCCACACAGAGACCAGTCAGGTCATATGTACATGTGTGGGATGTTGCTTGAGGTTGTACAGCATATGAGATAAGGAACACTTCAGGGATGACATTAATCTTGGCTACACCTTGTCTTATCAGGAGTGGCAGGCAGACGTTAGGAGAACTCCATCTTTATGTGCCACTTTTTAACACTGTTAATTTTTTTTATAACCTTTCACTTTTTAGAACATTAGGATAGTCTAGACCAGGCATGTCAAACTCACTACCATTGATGGGCCGCTTCAACTGCCAATTATACAAAATTCTTTCCAATACTGAAAACTTTAAAAAAATGTAACACTTAAAGTTTAAAGAAAAGCAATTTATTTCCATACAATCTCCATACAACAGTGTACAATTAGAGTCTTAGCCTCTTAGCTAGGTCCTTATATAGGAGTCTTACAGTCTGAGATCTATTTCTTCTGTCCCGACTCTTGGCATCTCTTGTTAGTAACCAGTTTGTCAATATCAGGCTTGAAATCTTGTGCAGCTGCAATTTTTATGAGGGATGAAAGTTCGAGCAGTAAGTCTTGAGTGATGTGGAGTTTTGGTAGCTTTGATTAATGAAAACAATTGCTAAGAAAGGTAAGTGTTTCTGAACATAGGCAGAACTCTCGATGCCAACTTACGGATCTGCACATACAAGGGTGGCAGGTAAGCCTGGCACACCAACTTCGTTGTATTTTGCCTTCAGAATAGAATCTGACTGCAGTTCAATCAATTCCATTTGGATATTCTCAGGCGCATTCTCGTTGTAAGAGTATGGTGATGTAAACAGCGCAAAGTTTATATTGTAAAATAAACTGATATGCAAAAAGCCCCCTGACCTACACTAATTTTACAAACTCAAAAATCACAAAAAATTGTTAATAAACAATTCACTAACTTCTTGTGTCCACTTCAGATATTCAGCTGTAGTCTACACTAAGTGTTTGTTACAATACTAGCACAAAATTACATAAAACTATAGCAAAAAAAAAGTGAAAATATGCGAGCTATTAGTACTTGTGATGGTCAGTTCTCAGCAGCCCAGCCAGTAGTGTAGCCTGCCAGGCTAGCACTTCAGTTGCAACATCGCGGCTCATTAACTTTGGTCAAGGCTCGTGGGTGGGTAGTGTCATGCCTAGGGTATCAAGGAGTTGACGCCGCAGCTGCAACTATACTGGCAAATGACGTTTCCGGTACCATAATGCCATGGGAAAACATGCTTTGTCAGAAGGCGGAAATAAGAAAAGTCAATAAGTAACGCCGAAGATGCAGAATAACTCAATCACAAACGATAGTAATCATTTTGTACAAGTTTAGTGCTAACTAGGATCTGTCATGCGGGCTGCACGGATTTCTGTTGTGGGATGCATGTGGCCATTCAGCCTAACAAAGCTCGCCAGTCTTACCCTCTTAATTCTTCCAAAATAACATCAAGTTTTGAAAGTCCTTAAAGTCCTACTGTCTACCATACTTATTAGTAACATATTTGATATGTCAATAGTTCTCTGTGTAAAATAAAAAAAAAAAACTTACTAATGTTTGTCTGAAATTTACCCTTAACAAGTTCCCAACTGTGTTCCTGTGTTCTTAATTAACTCATTTTAAAATAACAGTCTCGATCCACTTGCTAATTCCCTTCATAATTTTAAATGCTTCAATCATATATCCTCTTAATATCCTTCTGGTTAAACCATCATTCATCCCCTGTATCCCTGGAATCAGCCTAGTCGCTCTTCTCTGGACATTTTCTAGCGCTGCTTTGTCCTTTTTGTAGCCTGGAGACCAAAACTGCACACAGTACTCCAGATGAGGCCTCGCCAGTGTGTTATAAAGCTTGAACATAACCTCCTAGGACTTGTACTCCACACATCGTGCTAGATAACCTAACATTCTGTTAGCCTTCTTAATGGCTTCTGAAAACTGTCAGGCAGTTGATAGTGTCAAGTCCACTTTGATTCTATTAGGCACTTGAGAGTTCAGCCAAGATAATGGCATTGATAGCTGGAAAATATTAAGGGAAAACTCATTTATATGCCTCAATTATAAATTGAATGTAATAGTTTGAATACAAATTCAGACAGGACATTTAAGATATCCATCTCTATGTAGAAAGAAGTCTCTTTGAGGTAGGATTTATGGTATTGTGCCTTCAAATCTGTAAAATTGAGGTGATCTGTGCAGATAGAGTTAAACTCATGATATTTTTGTACACTGAGCTGAACAAAAGTTCAAAAAAGTGTTTACACATAAAATACACAAATAGCAAATAATATATTTCCAACAAGAGCCACATGACATGCAATGATAAAGTGATAATTGCCAGATCATCGGAATAGTAGAGAAACTAAAACAATGCCTCTATTCATTTGTTCAAACCATCAAGTTTTATGACCACTGATTTAATTACAGTATAGTACTTTGTCGTAGTTTTGTATCCTGATGCCAATCCCGCAGTGGTGTGTCGCCTCCCTTTGCACCCTGAGGAAGTGTTGAAGAATTTGCATACCTAGGTAAACAGTGAGCGACCATATTCCTTATACTATTTGAGATCTGATTTTTTTTTCCTTGCATTAAATTTACTTCTGAAGTCAACAATGAGGAACTACATATGATGCCCAAGTAAAAGAAAAAGATTGTTCTTTAGGTTCTTGAATGTTTCAAACTGAAGTAAAAACAAAGACAAAGAAACTAATGCATAACCACCTCATCTTACTGGAAACGTAAAGAATGTCAACAAAAATACCCTTGTACTATAATTTTATTTAATTGTTATTTTAATCACACCGAGACAACACAACTAATAACAACTGCAAAACAGTCAAACATCAATGAAAAAGAATGTCAAAGAGTATACTCAACCCTCTCCTTGCCTGCCATCTTCAATCACACATCACACCATAAAAAAATCGATAGGTTCCTTCCTTATCCTCCAGACCACCAATACATGTACAGTGAAGCTTTCATTCAAAAGCCCCCAATAGTATCATGACATCAATAGTTTATAGTATATGTACCTATCACAAGACAATGCCCTTTCCCTAAACAAAAGAGCTGACCTTCAAACTGAAGCACAGGGCCTTGACTAACACAGGGTTAAAACATTAGCTTAATACTAGATCTGAAAGCTTTATTTAATAAAAGGGTTCTGTATATTACAGAGTTGATATTACAGTAATTGTTATGTATAAAGCCAAAATCAGTTTGACCAGGAAATACAGCCATTTCAGCCTCTGCAAACTCAAAACTAAATTCAATTATTTTGGTTGTTTCAATTCTCAAAATTAAACACGTGACAAATCAGCAGCTACTTTGTACTTCTGTCTTTACCTTCTGTAAGGAAGCAGCTGGCTAATAGAAGACCTGCAAATGGAGTGCTTCAGTTAGTTGCATTTACTCAGATAATAAGCATACAGCAAATAGGTAAAAGAATCAGTCAGTAGCCCAGCTCCTTCTACAGGACTGGTGCTACTTGTAAATAAACATAAGTGATGGACTACAAAACATATAATTGGCAGTAGTTTACTTAAGGCAAATTAAATCCAATGTCTCCACTTCCTCTACATTCCATATTATTTCAGATTATAAATTAAATTATACCCTAAGAAGAATTTTACTTAGTGATAACAAGGAAAGAGACTGAAGGCCATCTCTTGAGGTGGCTTTACTGATTATCTTTAAACCTGTAATAAGTTAGAGCATGCAGTAGGCTTTAAAAATTATTCAAATCATATTTCTCTAACTTCATGTTGATTCTGCTTGGCTATTTGTGCTGTATATTGTGTGGTCTGTTGGTTTACCTTTTTCATTTAAATTATTCAGTTAATTTTTTTCCATGATTCCTACTGCTGGGAAATCATACACACTGGAGAGGCCACTTCAGACAGAAGCAGATCCCTTAAGGTAAAAGAGAGAGATTGTGAGTCGGGAGGCTTTTTGTATCAAGTTGTTTTTAGAAGGCTTAACTATGTGTCAGCTCTACTCTAACAGTGTACTCTTCCCAGTGAATTCTCAAGCATTTAATATTAGATTAGACACCCTACCTTTTATCATTGCAGAACAGTTTAAATACCTAGGGGTAAACATCACAAGTAAACATAAAGCTCTATATCAACAAAATTTCACCGTCTGCATGGAAAAAATTAAACAAGACTTGCATAGATGGTCAACCCTTCATCTCACACTAGCTGGAAGAATTAACACTTGTGAAAGCTGGCCCGGACACACACAGACGGACATCATATTTCACCAAACACACGTGTTTATTTACAATATTTACAGTGCACAAACCCCAGTGCCTCCAGCACCGACTCCCCCAATGTCCAGGCCTCACAGTCTCTGTGCCTCTCTTTCCTGGCCGCCTCCAGTCCTCACTCCAGCTCCAGCTCCAGCTGCTTCCCGGCAATCTCCTGCGGACACACCCCCGTGTGGCAGAAGTGCCGGCTGTGCACTCGGAAGCCCTTCGGGTGTCCCCTGTCTTCTTCCCCCCAGCACTTCCTGGTGTGGCGGAAGTGCTGGGCTCCAGACTTCTACAGGCACCGGGGCGCCGCCTGGCGGTGGCCACGGGTCCCTACAGGACTGGGCTTCCAAGCCCTTTACCCGAGGCCCCCAAAATAACCAGGACGGACGCCCCCTGACGGTCTGGAGGAGGCACAAGCGGTGGCGGTTCGTGGGGTAAACCGCTCCCGCGGGGTTGTGCACGCGCCGCTTCCGCGGCGAGTGTGTGGGGTCCACTGCTGCGCCAGGCCATCCACAGAAAGATGTTTTATGGATGCAGGTCCCCGTCTTGCACCAGACGGGCCATCCTGCCGACTACGCCACTGTGAACGCTGGCCCGGACACACACAGACGGACATCATATTTCACCCAACACACGTGTTTATTTACAATACAGTCCCTGACAAAAGTCTTGTCGCTTGTGTACAAATTGACCTGAAGTGCCGCTAAAATATATTTCTAATCAAGATTTTGTTACAAGAAATGGGTCATTTTAATCCCATCAGCTTTTGTAATAATGTTTCAGTGCAAAACGAAACTGGCAAAAAGTATTCTAATATTCACAGCTTGGTAAAGCCCATTGAGTCAATTTTTGGCAAGACATAAGTGTTGTCGCCTTGTCATATGAGCTTCACCTGTGACTAATAATGGATCAATTAGGTCTCAGGTGTGTATAAAAAGAACCCCAGTACACTAGACCTTCACATCAACTGCAACTAGACCTCTGCAAACATGCCTAAGATTCACCCTGAGACTAGTGTTGATTATCAAGAGGCTGAAGACCAAATCCACTGCTGATGTGGCAAACACCTTCAATGTGTCTCAGCGTCAGGTTTAGAGGATAAAAAAAAGATTAGAAGAGACTGGAGACGTTTTTGACAAGCCCAGGTCAGGAAGACCCCGCAAGATAACTGCTCGAGAGGACCGTTTGTTGGCTCGAAAATCCAAGGCCAGCCCATTTTCCACTGCAGCAGAGCTCCACGAGACCTGGTCACCTGAAGTCCCTGTGTCAACCAGAACAGTTTGTCAGATTCTGTCTCAAAATGGCCTTCATGGTCGAATCAGTGCCCATAAGCCAGCACTAAACAAAAGACAATTGAAAAACCGTGTGGCATTTGCCAAGGCCCACAGCCTGCTAAAAGTATGGACGCTGGAAAAGTGGCAGAAGGTGGATTTTTTTCAAATCTTCTGTTGAATTACACCACAGTCACCGCAAATATTGCAGGAGACCTACTGGAACCCGCATGGAGCCGAGATTTACCCAGAAAACAGTGAAGTTTGGTGGAGGCAAAATCATGGTCTGGGGTTACATTCAGTATGGGGGTATGCGAGGGATCTGCAGGGTGGAAGGCAACATCAATAGTCTAAAATACCAAAAAATCTTAGCTACCTCTTATATTCCCAACCATAAAAAAGGCCAAATTCTGCAGCAGGATGGTGCTCCATCGCATACTTCCATCTCCACATCAAAGTTCCTTAAAGCGAAGAAGATCAAGATGCTCCAAGATTGGCCAGCCCAGTCACCAGACATGAACATCATTGAGCATATGTGGGGTAGGATGAAAGAGGAAGCATGGAAGACGAAACCAAAGAATATTGATGAACTCTGGGAGGCATGCAAGACTGTTTTCTTTGCTATTCCTGATGACTTCATCAATAAATTGTATGAATCCTTGCCAAACCGCATGGATGCTGTCCTTCAAGCTCATGGAAGTCATACAAGATATTAAATTTGGATCTCACAGCACCACTACTTAATTTGCTGACATATTTTTGGATTTGCAGTAAAGTTGTTCATTTTCTGTATAGGCGTAAAAACTTTTGTCTTGCCCAAATTTGACCTTTCTGTCTTGATTAAATGATAAATCTTTTTTCAGTGAAACTAATTTATTTCAGTGCATTAAACATCATTTGGGAGGGCTTTAGCTTTTCATATGAGCAATTTCTAACACCAGTTGATTAATTAAAAGTCAGGTTAATAGCAGAAGTTTCTACAAAATAGAAAAGCGACAAGACTTTTGTCAGGGACTGTATTTACAGTGCACAAACCCCAGTGCCTCCAGCACCGACTCCCCCAATGTCCAGGCCTCACAGTCTCTGTGCCTCTCTTTCCTGGCCGCCTCCAGTCCTCACTCTAGCTCCGTCCTCTTCCACCCGACATCCGCCACTGACTGGAGGGAAGGGCCCCTTTTATGGGAACCCGGATGGGCTCCAGCTGCTTCCCGGCAATCTCCTGCGGACACACCCCCGTGTGGCGGAAGTGCCGGCTATGCACTTGGAAGCCCTTCGGGTGTCCCCTGTCTTCTTCCCCCCAGCACTTACTGGTGTGGCGGAAGTGTTGGGCTCCAGACTTCTACAGGCACCGGGGCGCCGCCTGGCGGGGGCCACGGGTCCCTACAGGGCTGGGATTCCAAGCCCTTTACCCGAGGCCCCCAACATAACCAGGACGGATGCCCCCTCACGGTCTGGAGGAGGCACAAGCCCTCCTCCGGTCCTCCTGGGCGTCCCGACCGGGCTCCAGCCCCGGCCGTGGACCACACACTGTTAAGATGAATATTCTTCCTAAGTTCCTTTTTTATTTCAAAACATTCCAATATACATTAATAAATCATTCTTTAGGCAATTAGATTCAACAATAACCTCATTTATTTGGAATTCAAAACATCCACGCATCAAAAGAGCGACCCTACAAAGACAAAAGGCAGAAGGCGGCATGGCTCTACCTAACTTCCAGTTTTATTACTGGGCAGCAAATATACAGGCGATAAGAACCTGGACACAAATAGAAGAACATACACAGGCTTGGTCCGCAATAGAATTAAATTCCTGCAGTACTTCTTTGTATTCCCTGCTCTGGGCTCCAATAAAAACACGTTATCGGCAATATACAAATAACCCAATTGTGCTCCACTCACTTAGAATCTGGAGCCAATGTAGAAAGCATTTTAAGACGGAGAAGCTTCTATCTGTGGCACCTCTGCAAGAGAACCACCTCTTTCAGCCTTCACAAACATATGCAGTTTTTAATATCTGGAAAAAATTTGGAATTAACTTGCTTAGAGATCTTTATATAGACAACATCTTTGCATCCTATGAACAATTACATTCCAAATTTAACATTCCAGCTACACATTTCTTTCCCTATCTTCAAATCAGGAACTTTGTTAAACAGAACCTTCCAGATTTTCCTCATCTTGCACCCTCATCCATGCTGGAAAAAATATTGCTCAATCTCAAGGACTTAGACTCCATCTCTATAATATATAAAATTATTTTACAATCCCACCCTTACAAAGATCCAAGAGGACACTGGGAAAAAGATCTCTCAATTAATATATCAGAAAAGAAGTGGAAAGTAGCAATGCAGAGAATTCACTCGAGCTCCATATGCGCAAAGCATACAATTATACAACTTAAAATTATATATCGAGCACATCTGTCTCGACTAAAACTCTCCAAAATGTTTCCAGGGCATGATCCAACCTGCGAACGCTGCAATCAAGCCCCAGCCTCACTGGGTCACATGTTCTAAGCCTGCACCAAATTAACATTATTCTGGACCAAAATTTTTAATTACCTCTCAGACAGCCTTGGACTCACAATCCCTCCTAACCCATTAACAGCTGTGCTTGGGGTTCTTCCAGAGGGGCTTAAAGTGGAGAAAGACAAACAAATTGTGATTGCATTCACTACACTTTCGGCATGCAGACTTATTCTGATAAACTGGAAGAACCCAAACTCTCCTCTTTTAAGTCAGTGGGAAACCGATGTGTTATATTATTTGAAATTGGAAAAAATCAAATACTCAGTTAGAGGATCTTTTTTCAAAACATGGCAGGATCTAATCAGTAATATTTTAAAATAAGTTCATGAAGCACAGAGAATTTATTAATTTAGGTATGTTTACAAGCCTTAAATTTTACGCCGTTTGGCTTGCTCTCTCTCAGGGGTGGGGATGGATCTGTTCTTAACTCAATTTTTCTTTTTGTAAAAACTTGATTGCTTTGTATGGATTGCAATAAAATTAATAAAAAAAAAGAAAGCCCTAATGAGTAGTGAGGGTGGACTGGGAATGTGTGGGAGAGGCCCCTGTTCTGAAGACTTTCAACTCCAGCTTCTGTAAGAGCTTTTCCTGCATCCCGGTGGAGGCTGGGGACATAGAGTCTGAATGGGCCTTGTTCAAAGCCTCCATTTTGGAAGCGGCTGCAAAGTGCTGCAGTCTGAAGGCCATTGGTGCCTCTTGAGGTGAAAACCCAAGGACCCAGTGGTGGACAACAGAGTTGAAGGATGTCATCAGGCTGAAAAAAGAGGCCTTCTGTGTATGGTTAGTAAGGGAGACTCCCAAAGCAGCAGAGAGGAACCAACAGGCCAAAAGGGTTGCGGCCTTGGTGGTCAGGGAAACAAAAACCCAGGTGTGGGAAGATTTCGGAGAGACCATGGAAACCGACTATTGATTAGGCTTTAAGAGGTTCTGGCAAACCATCAGGTGACTCAGAAAGGGAATGCAGAGATTCACCCAGGCTCTTCTCAGCAAGGGTGGGGAAGTGCTGACGCGGTGAAGGAACACTTAGAGCAGCTCATTTGCCCAATGGGCATGCCCTCTGTGGAGACGTCAAAGCCAGAAGCTGATGGGGGATCAATGCCCATTTCCTGGAGAAGGTCACAGAGGTATTTAAGCAATTCTACAATGGCATGGAACCGGGAGTAGAGGAGATCCACTCAGAAATTCTGAAGGCTCTGGACATTGTTGAACTCTAATGACTAACACGGTTTTTCAATGTTGTGTGGTCATCAGGGTCTGTGGCTCTGAAGTGGCAGGTCGGGGTTGTGGTCCCCATTTTTAAAAATGTGGACAGAAGGGTGTGCTCCAACTATCAGTCTACATGTATTTTGCATACTTAGAGAAGGTATATGACTGTGTTCCTTGATGGATTTTGTGAGACAACAGTGCTAACCAATGTGATTTTTTTTTCTGTTTCAGATTGTAAATAGAAACTTCAGCCAAGCCAGGAGAAAGCCTGAAATATTCAGCTGAAGAAGAATATTAAGAATGAAAGCATTTCACTTAACTTTCCTTTTGATTACAAATACTTTCTCTCCAACTGAGCACTTTATGTTGAAACAGGATGCAGCATGTCTTCAATATTACAGCCCTGTCTGGTCGCTTTGCATGACCTGAAATTATTACAGACCTCCTTCCTGTATAAAGTTCTTATTTATTGCATTTCTGCCAGAAAGTGTCCAACATTGTTTAGTGTTGAAAATTGATAGGTTCTGTGCAAATCATTTCAGGAACAGTGCTTGAGGCTTCAAGATCAATGAGGTACCCAAATAATTTGTAGAATATTTCAATTATTTTCATAAAAAACACACAGCCCTTCTTGAGGTCTTTTTCAGGGTTTCAAAGAAAAAAAGAGGAATGAGAGATTATTGCCAAACTCAAATCACACATCCCTATTGTCCTGAACAAATAACTGTCCTTTTAATGGTGCCATTTATTTCTCTGTTGACTTTGGCATTCATTCTGGTCTGTCACTATTTCATCTCCTGTGAATTTAAATTAATTTTTAAAATATTTTCGCCACCTATTTATCTTATTTTCTTCTGCGTATTGAAATTTCCAGTTTCAAACATTTTTATTTTTTTAACATGGAAATAATAGCCACCAATTTTTTTCTTTTGCAGATGTACACTGATGAATATTTCCTCTAAATACCACTGGCCAAAGATTTTTAACAAAGTAATTGGAAAAAATATATATAATTAAAATATTGGATTAGTAATAACGCTATTGACTTCAGTTTATTACAAGTAGATGGGTAGTACTGTATTCTCTACTGACTTTAAGAATGTCTAAATACTGTACAAGAAAGGATCTTTCAGTCAGCTCAGTTACCCTTTTGTCAGGAGAACAATCAGGTCACTTTTTCAACTCCCATGAGTAAATATGGAATTCTTTGTCAATAATTTGGATATACAATATGTGAATGGCTTGAAAACTGTCAGCATTGAGTAACATATTGTAAAAGAACCGGGCCATCACCAAGCCCCAAACCCCAACATGAACACAAAGAGAGTCTTAGGTTCAAATAAATAAGGTTTATTCCACAGTACCTTCACAGCAGCACAAGCACCTGTTATTTCTTTTTTGCAAACCACAATTCTCTTACAACCGCAGTGCCCTCCTCCAGTCGAGTGTTGCTTCACGTCCTTCCAGCTTCAACTTGCCTGGAAAACAGAGTGTGGTCCACTTTATTATGGGACCTGGGAGTACTTCAGGTGCCTGGGCCACTGCCTGATGAAAGTACTTCCGGGTCATATGGAAGTCGCGTATTTTAGGGAGCACATCTCCCTGGAGCACCTCCCTGTGGCACCCACAGATCCGAGCAGGGCTGTGCTGCCAGACTATAACTCCCGCCATTCCCTGCAGGCTCCTGAATGGGCGCTGATATGGAGGACTGCTGCCATCTAGCACCTAGGGGAAATAAATATCCCCCAGGGACAGTATTTCCCACTCTTCTTCTGTTGTGGCCAGGGAAGATATAACATCCACGTCCAGTTTGGATGCCTGTCCACTTATTCGGGGCTTCCTGTCTGAGTTAAGAACCATTCATTATGGCTGGAATGGCCGTCCACCCGTTAGGGCTGCCTAGTCCTGGCGCAACCTCCTTCCCTCTCTTGGCCGGGATGCCTTTATATTCCCATGGGGCCTCCTGTCTGGGTAAGGGACCTTTTGGGCTCCTTGCTGGGCTGCTAGTTTATCCTGTGTGCATCCTACAATATTAATTAGCAGGCCCAAAGGTCAGTTTCATGTACTTATTTAGAAAGCATTTTAGATAATAGATAGATAAATCTTTATTGTCATTGTCACTTTTACAAAGCAACAACTAAAAAGATTACAATATGCAAGCTTTTGAGGCAATTCAGGCCCCTTCTTCAGGCAGGATGTTATGTGAAGAAGGAGCTTGAATTGCCTTGAAAGCTTGCATATTGTAATCTTTTTAGTTAGCCAATAAAAGGTGTCATTTTGCTTGACTTTTCTCTACATTCACAATGGCTAACACAGTACAACACCCTAGTGCTACAAAGGAACAATGAAATTGAAAGTGCTGTCGACTCAGTGTGAGACATAAGAGTTAAAAAACAAGAAAAAAAACTGAATAGTAACAAAAGTACATTACAAATATATATTTCAATTTAATGTATGGTAGGCTCTTCTTTATGCAGATGGTTTTTTGGTTTTCAAACACCAATGACAAATAATGTCAGTTTCCTGATATCACTTGTGCAGTAGCAAGAAAATGTATGTGAACCCTTTGGAAGTTATTGTATTTATGTACTGTTATTAATAAACACAGTCTAGTTTAACTAGTAAAGTACAAATCTTATACGTATTGAATACATCATTCAAACAATCACAGTGTTGGTTGGAAAAAGTATGTGTACCTCTACAGTAGGTTGATGATTTCAACAAAAGCTAACTGGAGTCAGGAGATTTTTTGAAATGTGGAGTCAGTACAATGGAACGAGATTGGTCTTGTGGTTTAGAGATACTTTGACTTTTAAAAAAGTCTCAAACTTTTTGTATTTGCTCTTCATAAGAAGATTATGGCAGATTAAGAGCTGTAGTGATGGTAATTACTCACCAAACCAGGGGTTGGCGCTGTGGACTCATGCCTTCTCTCTTCCACCCTTCGCAGAACGGAAGGCTGACATCTACTCCACTGCTGAAATCACTTCATTGGACCTGCCCTTTCCTGCCAAGTCACCACATAATCTGGAAATGGATATGTTGGCTTCAGTTCTTTTTGAACTCTCATCTAAATAGACACATCCACAACTTGTTGATTGTATTTTTGTGGTTTCAATTCTTGTAATTATCCCAGGTCACCAAGGTGGAGCCGTAAATCTTTAATGTTGTGTTGTCTCCTCTTTACAAGATGTAAAGTATGTCTTGTGAAAAAGAGATCTCAGAAGGTTCACAAGATCTACAATCAGGAATTGACTGCTGATTTGCATAAGGCTGGAAAGGGTTACAAAGCAATTTCAAAGAGTTTAGAAGCCCACTAGTCCACTGTTAGACAGATGAATGGAGGTGATTTAGTACTGTGGCTTCTTTCCCTAGAAGTGGGTGCCCAGCCAACATGACATGAAATGCACAACACAGAATGCTCAATTATGTTTAAAAGAACCCTAGAATAACAGTTAAAGACTTAAAGGTATCATTGGAACAGGTTAACATCTCTGTTCCTGAGTATTCAAGACACAAAATATTGAAGAGGCATGGTGCCCAATGCAAGACACAAAGGGGGGAACTGCTGCTCTCCATAAAAAACATTGTCTCATGCTTTAAGTTTGACAAAGACCACCTTGACACTCCACAACACTTTTGAGAAAATGTTCTGTGGACTGGTGATACTAAGTTTGAATTTTTCAGAAGAATTTGTAGCAGTATATATAGCATATAAAGGACACAGCATACCAAGATGATGATGGAGGGATTATCATAATTTAGGTCTGATTTGCTTCCTCATGGCATGGACAGCATGCCATCACCAAGGGGCAGATGAATTCTCAATTTTATCAAAGCAGTCTACAGAATAATGTCAGAGTGGCTGTCCACCAGCTGAAGCTCAGTAGGAGTTAAACGGTGCAGCAGGACCAATATAGTAAACATCAAAGTAGATTTAGTACAAGATGGCTTCAGAAAAAGAAACTCTGCCTTTTGGTGTGGCCCAATCACACCCAAGACCTTAACTCAATGGAGATGCTGTGGAATGACCTCAAGAGAGACATTCAGACCAGACAACCTAAGAATATGGCTGAGCTGAAACATTTCTGTAAGGAACAATGGTCTAAATTTTCTTCTGAACATTGTGCAGGTCTGATTCTTAGCTACTGGGAGCACTTGTTTGAGGTTAAAGGTGCTAAAGGAGGTTGAACCAGTTATTATATCCAAGGGTTCACTTACTTTTTCCACAGCACACTATGAACATCTGAGGGATGTGTTCAATAAGCACAATGTATTTGTCTATACTTATGTCTTAGATGAAGATCAGATCATAGTTAATAGCCAGTTAAGGCAGAAGGCCAGGTCATTTCAAAGGGGTTCAAATACTTTTATCTTACCACTGTGGCTCTGTGCAGAGTATTATTGGAAAATGAATGGGGGAAGGTAGGTTATGACGATGCACAAGTCTAGAAGGAGATGTGACACTGATTTTAGTTTTTTGGTCTGCTAGACGATGGAAGTCCTCTTTTGGCAACTTTGAAAGAGCAAGAGAAGCTAGGTAGAGCTTTTTGTCAATCAACTGATAATTCCTCTTATGTACCTGCAGGGTGTTTACCCAGAAGAACTTTATCACTGCACTGGCCCATGAACAGTTTTTATGTGGAGCTGAAAAGTCTTTAATAGAGCAAGGAAGAGTGGCCTACCCTTTTTGAGTGTAGTTACTCTTCAACCCCTGACTAGAAAAAAACAAAGGGAAGTAAGTCAGTTTAATTTGGTTTAAAATCTGAACTTTTGATGTTGTATAATTGCTTGTACAGTATCTTAAAAAAGAAATTATTCAAATTTTTTTCCAATAATCTAACAACATTATGCTATATGGCTACTTTATTTTATATTTGTATTTATGCTCATATTATTCAATCTGATCAAAGTATGCAATTGTCAATTTAATGTCATCTAGTCATTATTCCACACTAATTGGTCAGACTTTTATTTTATGAAGGCCATTCATCCATCCATATTCTGTTCTGGGTTCAAATCAGACACCAGCCTTGGAGGGCTAGCCGGTTCATTGCAGAGCACAATCATACTCCCACTTACAAGGCCATTTTACTGCTGTTAGGATTTAATTCTCAGCAGCAGGGATGCAAACCAGTGACCGGGTTTATCTTGAGAGTAGTCATATGTAGCAAAAGTAGATAATATTTATTAACCAGAATTCCAAAAGCAAAAATCAAATAAACGCAGAGTTCAATATTTGTAAAAATTATTTTACTAGATTATTGGTAAGATGGTATGTTTTTAGTCATTCTACTAATAATTTAAAGTGTAAATGCTTGATTATGTCAACTGTCATACTTTATTCAAACAGAGCATTGGCATCACGCTACATTGGGAGACATTGTTACTGTCAATATGGCAGACAAAATTACTGTGCCCATGGACTAACAGCAAAAAAAAAAAAAAGCAATACTAAAACAATGAGGAAATGAATCAAAAATAACCTTAATGAATTCCTAAAAAGTGTCACCAACTACCTTTCATTTCCTTGGGATGTGTAAGGAAATCAAAATATTCTGTGGAAAGCCACACAGAGATAAGCAGAATGTCTAAACTCCATATACTTTAGACTATCATCAGGGTGGGAACTGAACCCAGGTCTCTGAAAAGACTGTGCCTTTTAAATGTATGTATCACAAAGTGCTTTATACAGTAAATAACATGACTACACAGAATAAATCAATGATTCTGTATTGTTGTAGCTCACTTAATTTAATTGGCATTAATGTTCACTTCGAAAAACAGCTTGCCAAAGAGATTCTTTACTTTTGCTATCACTACAGAAAGACAGAGAGATAGTGGGTAGCAATGACGACACCCATTGCAACATGAATGTTTATGAAGCAAATGAGCAAACTGACTTCTAAGTTTCCTTTCAGGCAAGTAGGAGCCCCTATGATTTTTCTTGACACACTTCTGCTGAATAATTCATTGGCTGAAAGTCCTCAGAATTAGTGTGTCAGAGAGCGGATGGCAGCTTTGTTCATAACGGCACTCAGTTTTGTTTTAATTCTTCGCTAAGACCTCCAGGTGGTCTAGAGGATGTCCCATAACATACAGCATCCTGCCCTTTTTGAATTACTGTAATTTGTTAATTCCATGTCCTGGCAAAGAGATGGTCACCAGATTCTGTTGCAGTTATCCGACTGAACTGCATTCACAAAGTTCAACAATATACATTTGTTGAAACTAAAGTTATCGAACACAAAAACATATTTAAGGAAATTGTCATGGTTTTGCTGAGGCTCCGTCCTTATCTTGAGTTTGGTTCTTTGTCATCTGTTTACTTTGTTACTTGTTTTAAAACTATGTTATTTCTATTAACACTGCTCTTTTTCTAAACTCTTTTCTTCATTTTTTGTTTTTCATTAAACAATTTTTTCTTTGTTATTTTTGTAATGAGTTTGCTGTCTTTTAATTATGTTAATTTAGTTTATTATTCTTCCTTTCTTTTGATTATTTAGCGCAAAAGAATTGGAACCACCCAGTGCAGCTGTACAGCTCACTGAGCTGCCATCACAGCTCCTACTGTATTTAAAGACAGAGCAGGCCACAAGTGTTGCATTTATGCCTGGATCCACAAACTCAAGACCCAAGCTATTCCAGTAATACTGCCCTCAAAGTTCCAGTGAGCTTAACTACAAAATGAGTCCTACCCACAAACTCAAGAATCAGGCTTTTGGCCTGCACCGGGCGAACAACATGTGAAAAAGCCCTAAAGAACATGAAACTCAAAAAGAAAAGATAGGAGCATGTTATTATGGTTCAGACATGCGTTTTTTCTACTGACTGGTGTTCAAATTCTTTTTTATGTCTTTTTTGCTCATGTTTGACTCTTTTATCTATGTTAATATTGTCACTTTTGGTATTTGTTTGCATTCTGTGTTTTTGTAAGTTTTGTGTATGAATTAATTTCAATCTGTTGTCACTCACGTGCGATTGGGAGACAGCTGAAGGTCCTAAATGATAGTAATTCCACACCAGACCAGGTGGCAGTGGGGTGCGCTGACTGTCTCTCTCAATCTCTCGCAGACCATTCATGGGAAATCTCTCAGGGTTCCAGCTCCACTGATGATGTCACTTCTGGTTCTGATGATGTCATTTTCTTTACCGGCCTTTAAAGCCGCTATCTTACCTTCATACTATCAGTGCTATTTTGGACTCAAACCTGTGAACATCTCTGTTCAATATTACTTCAATTTTGCAGCCTGGAAAAAATATACAGGTGGCTGTCCCAAACCTTCATGATGTCTATGACTCATCTTTGTGACTGTCTATGCTTGTTCTATTAGTTTCCATAAGCTTTGTGGTTGATCTCCCCAAGAGGTGGGGCCACCTGCTCATCTCAGTCAAGGGACTGCCCTTGGCTACATAAAGGCTGAGGAAACATACAGTCCCTTGCAATTCATTAAAAGTGCCAGAGTTGGTGAGTTTATCTTATATTCTATGCTTTTAAAGAATTACTGTTTTTGACTCTGCTTTCTGGATTTGTGTTTTTGGGACTTGTTTACCTTGGATAGCCTTTGTTGTATAAAGCAACACCTTCTAGGCCTTTTGTGCTCTTCGAAATGTTCTTGTTTCAGAGAACTTTTGAAATTAAATCATTTATTTTATAAAATATTTGTTATCTTCCCTTTATAATTTGCAAGCCAAAGGCTTTTTGCAACAGTTGTATGTTGCTTTTGTACTTAGGAACTTAACATGAATAACACATGAAAAAACCTCAGGCCCAAATAACCAAAACAATGTTCCTTAATATTTACATGTTTTATTTACACAAAATGATTAACTCAGACAAGAGCAAAGGGCTTAAAGTGTCCAAAAGGAATTGCTTAGAAGTCAATCCTTAAAAAATTAACAAATCCAGTCCAGAAACCATTAATCATATACAAAACAGAAATAAAACAAAATCACAGCTAGAAGAGAATGCAAAAATGTTCTTATGTAATCCTACAATAACTAACAGATAGTTTACCACATATAATGCTGAAGCCCTGCATTGTTTACAGGATTGTAAACACATGGAGATGGTCCCCTATTTGCAGCATCGGGGGGCGGGGCCTTTCCCTTTGGCTCAACATAAAGACAACAAGAATATAACAAAACCAACATCATACATAAAAACAAATTAATTAATAATCAAAATGTTCATCTAAACATGAAATATATAAAAAAAAACAAAAATAAAATTAATATGTAGAAAATAACAAAAGCATAAAATAAATTACAAAAAGTAAACACACTTAAGACAAGGCTGTAAATTTCTGCTTGTATGACAACATGAGGGTAACTGCCAAGTCACTGAGTATTCCTCTGTCTTTTTGGCTCCCTTTGCTTTGCTGTTCTGAGGTTTTGTACATTTGGGTCTTCCAGAACCTTAAGCTTTTGGCATTTTAAATAATTAGGCATTTTGCTTTTTATGAGTATTTAGGCCTTTTTAAGTTTCAATACCTTTAGAATTTCTGAGAATATTTTGGGCTTGTCTTAGCATTATTTCCCCTGTGGATTATTTCTACATTTCTTGACCCTATTTCCTTGTGAATGAATTTGTATTGTTTTGTTTATATTGACACTGTTTCTTTATAAATTATTTTTGAATTCCTTGCCTAATCCTCTCCAGTCCCTTGGATTTTTTATTGTTTAATATTCATATTAAGTTTGTCTTGGATTTCATGGTTACATTCCCCTTGAAAAGCCTTGGTAAATTTGTGAACTTGTCTGACTTTAAACAGAGGAGCATTCTGTTTGACTTCATTGTCAAATTACTTTACTGTTTCAATTTTGCTTGCAGAGCTGTTACTTCAACTTGTATATTTTTTTTCTTTTGCTCATTCAACAGCCACTCCTGACAGTAAAACATTGGAACATCTGCAGTCATGTACTCTGAAGCACTGCAGAATATGGGATGGGGTTGGATCAGATGTACATGGGGTTGAATGACCAAGTATTATCTTGTCAGGCATGATGTTAGTTGTTTATTTATTTTTTCACTTCAGTAATAATGATATTGTTTATGTATTCAATATGTAAGTAATGATATTGTGTATGTATTTATTGTCATAGAAGGTAAGTACTGTACTTTACTGTAGCAGAATGCAGGCCTAGGTCTCATTATATCCTCAGGGTCTTGCTCCTGCCTCTACCCTGTCTCACGCTTGTCTCTGTGTCTGCTCAGTGTGTTGTGCGAATTGCAGCTTCAACAGCTCACTCCACCTGCTCCTTGAAATCAAAGCAGGTAAGTTACATGATATTAATATCTGTAAAATTAAGAAATAAAAGCAACTTACGTAGAAATATATGAAAGATGGCCCAGTGTAACTTTATCCTTCAGTGACCTAATGTATTTTCACTATTTTCATTACACTGTAAACAACCTCAAAGATTACCATTTCTCTGACACTATAAGTTATCGGGAAAGTGCCACAATGATTCACTATCTATCATATATAGCCAAAATTTTAACTTGAGACTTCAGCACATGTGGTGGCGCAGTGGTAGCGCTGCTGCCTCGCAGTTAGGAGACCCGGGTTTGCTTCCCAGGTCCCCACTGTGTGGAGTGTGCATGTTCTCCCCGTGTCTGTTTGGGTTTCCTCTGGGTACTCTGGTTTCCTCCCACAGTCCAAAGACATGCAGGTTGGGTGGATTGGCGATTCTAAATTGTCCCTAGTGTGTGTGTCCTGTGGTGGTTTGGTGCCCTGCCTGGGATTAGTTCCTACCTTGTGCCCTGTGTTGGCTGGGATTGGCTCCAGCGTGACCCTGTGTTCGGATTCAACAGGTTGGAAAATGGATGGATGGACTTCAGCACATATTTAAATTTTCATCAGGTACTAGTTTGAAAAATGTCATGTTTAAGACATTTGAGCTGCAATTAGGCACAGCCAATACATCAAACAACTAATAGTTAGGACTTAGATCTTTTCATCACTTTTCATCATTTCGGCCACTTGATATTGTAAAATGGTATTAAAATGGTATTTAAAATCATCTTTATAATTTCATTCATTTGGAAAACAGAAGGCCTCATATTAAAACCATGGCGTTACCTAACTTCCAGTGTACTTGGTAGCATACTTTGAGTCTATGAATAGATGTGGTATGATGAACCTGAACCTGTCCCACCAAATGATCAACCAAATCGGACAGCGTTAAAACTTTGTTTGAATACAATACAGTTTATTTTTGTATAGCCCAAAATCACACAGGAAGTGCCACAATGGGCTTTAACAGGCCCTGCCTCTTGACAGCCCCCCAGCCTTGACTCTCTAAGAAGACAAAGAAAAACTCCCAAAAAAACCTTGCAGGGAAAAATGGAAGAAACCTTAGGAAAGGCAGCTCAAAGAGAGACCCCTTTCCAGGTAGGTTGGGCATGCAGTGGGTGTCAAAAGAAGGGGGTCAATACAATACAATACAATACACAGAACAGAACAAATCCTCAATACAGTATAAAAATAAAAATTTTGTAAGTACGGAGCAGAATTTAGCAGTAGATGATAAAACATAATAAGATTTGGATATTTTTAGAGTCCAGGAGACCTCATCCATCAAGCTGCCTCCCCCATTTGGCCATTCCACGGCTGAAACAGTGCTGGCCAGCCAATCCAATGAAAGGACCCCTCTTTTCAATGATTCCTGTGATCCTCCATCAGGGATGACTTTACCATAGACAGGCAAAACAACTTGGCAGGTGGGCCGTGGCACCAAGTGCCACATTTGAGTACCGAGAAGAGAAACAGAATAGGTGAAGGTTAGTATCCAATTATGACTATCATGCTACTTATATTTTAGTGCTAATGACTAACAACAGAGATGCAGTCTGTACAGTTAATCAGCAGCTCTAGTCAGGATATGCTAAACTGTAATAGTGAGTCTTCAGCCGGGATTTAAAAGCTGAGACCGAAGGGGCATCTCTTATAGAAGCAGGCAGACCATTCCACAGTTTAGGGGCCCTGTAACTAAAAATCTCGACCTCCCACTGTTATTTTATTAATCCTTGGAATCATAAGCAGACCGGCATCTTGAGATCTTTATGTGCATTTAGGTTTGTAAGTCATGATAAGTTCGGACAAGTAAGCCGGACCTTGGCCATTTAATGCTTTATATGTTAAAAGGAGGATTTTGAAATCTGCCCTAAACTTAACTGGGAGCCAGTGTAAGGATTTAAGAACTGGAGTTATGTGTTCGTATTTTCTTGTTCTTGTAATAATTCTTGCAGCCGCATTTTGGATTAACTGGAGGCTGTATAAAGAACAGTTTGAACAGCCAGTGAACACCGCATTGCAGTAGTCAATCCTACAAGAGATAAATGCATGAATTCATTTCTCAGAATCCTGTTTATTTAGAAAGCGCCTTAATTTCCTAACATTTTTAAGATGGAAGAAACATGTTTTGGACAACTTTGTAATATGCGCTTGAAATGACATGCTAGAGTCAAAGATAACTCCTAGATTGCGGGCTGATTCAGTAAAATTAATTGGGATTCCAACTGAGTTAAATGATGACAAAATATTGCTGTGATCAGCGTCATTCCCTCCAACAATTAACATCTCTGTTTTATCTGTATTTAAAGACAAGTAGTTCTCATTCATCCACTCCTTTAATTCACTAACACAACTAATTAAAGACAACATCGGAGAAACTTCATTTGATTTAAATGAAAGGTATAACTGGGTGTCATCTTCATTCGAATGAAAATTAACATTATGTTTCCTAATGAGAGATCCCAGTGGAAGCATGTGAAGTGAAAACAGTAAAGGTCCCAGTACTGAGTCCTGCAGGACACCATATTGAACTTCTTTGTATAATGATGGAGTACTGTCAGCACATTTCTGTACATATTGTAATCGATTTGATAAATAAGAACTAAACCAAGCGAGCACGGGGCCTGTAAGCCCAACATCATTTTCTAGCCTGTGCAGTAAAATAGAATGGTCAATGGTGTCAAATGCTGCACTTAAGTCCAACAACATAATTACAGTGGAGTTTCCTTCATCAGAGGATATCAGAATGTCGTTTACAACCCGTGTTAGTGCCGTTTCTGTACTATGACCTGTGCGAAAACCAGACTGGAATTTTTCAATGTAGCTTTGTTGTTCTCCATCTGCGCTCCAGTTTTCGACACTCTAATTTAAGAGCTTGACTGTTTTCATTAAACAAGGGAGAGTTTCTATGCACTTTGATCACTTTTGTTTTAAGGGGAGCCACTGTGTCCAGAGCATCTGTCAAGGTCACATTATAATGTGATGTTAACTGATCTAAATTGTTTTCCACGTTTACATTTGAATGTAATTAGCAGAATGTGAAACAGGTAATCAGATGTAGCATTTATTTTTTAACCAATTAATTTAATTTGTGGTCAATATCACATAGTACAGCCTTATATTCCTTAGTTCAATGGCCACATCTCTTACTGTATCCACTATTGTATTTTGTGACTCCAGAACAACATCCATCAGGACACAGCCAGATGGACCCTCAGCAGTTTACGAGACAGAGGTGTGTTCCGCCAGTGTCTGAAAATATGCTGGGCACAGCAGCACCTGGAGTCCTGTCCTTGACATGGGGGTTAGCTTTTGTAATATTGTCTGAAACAGAATAAACACACGGTGGGCTACGACTTGACTTTTCATGTCGATTTTGATATCTTCATTGTTCGGACATTGTTCAACTTTTTGAACTTGAACTTTTGAGTGTCTCTGCCATGCTGTATTACTCCATGACTTCCTTTTGTTACTTATACCACTGCTTAAGCTGACAAATAGAATGATTTTCCTTGCCTTCATTTCACATTCGCTGAAATTTTTCTTTTTTTCATGTGCTTTTGCCATTGTCTTTTAACAAAACAATAAAAGGAAGAGGCTGTTTATTTTGATTTGCATATTTGAATATGCAAAATTTTGTGAAGACTTGGGGTGAGGATGTAGGTGCATTTGTAAAGGGGAAATATGTGGAACTTTGCATATGCACAGTTTTATGCATCTGGGTTTTTTTGTGTACACAAACATTTCCAGTTTTGTCCATATACCATGTTTTAGTTTAAGTTTTAGTTTTAGTGTAAATTGTATGCACGGCATTGAACATGAGGTCCAGGGTATTTGTTTTCTTTTGTTTTCTACTGTGTTTGTAACAAACATTTTTTTTTTGAACTTCTTTCACTGGCTTGGCATTATTTGGGTTTAAGGATGCCTCAAGAGTGTCCCCTTCCTACTATACGTATTACATATTGAAACTAGCATGGACTATATGGCGTTGTACAATGGCACAGTAGGTAAGTGTGGTGACTACTGTTTGATTTTAGGTTAGTAACTAACCCTTGCCATCTTGATAGAGTTGGGCTTATGTCTGTATAGTTTTCTGAAGGCAATATGGCTACATTGCACAGTCAAAAGACTTATATATACAGTATACATATATATATATATATATATATATATACAGTATATATATTGTAGCAGATTGGGTCGCTATCGCTCCCTTGAACCCCTGTCCAAGACTCCAGACACCAAGTAAAAGTCCAAAAGTAGACTATATTTATTAACAACAGTGCACAAAGCACCCTCTCCTCCACTATACTCATCCAATAAACCAATACACAATCAATAATCACAATCCACCACTCCCAGACACGTTGCCACCCTTCCACCCAGGTCTGCTCGACGCTCTGGTGTCTTTCTTAGTCTTTTATATCCCCTGACCCAGAAGTGTTCCCACAGTCCTTCAGTTCATAATTCCTTATTACTTCCGGGTCAGATAAAAAGTCCTTCTTCACCCCGGAATCACGTCACTTCCGCAGTCGCTTTGTCTACGACGTACTTCCGGGTTATGGGGCACATGTGACTCTCTGGGCCTCCCTGCAGCGTCCTCTGTTGGCCCCTGGGGTATCCAGCAGGTTTGTAAAGGAAAACTCCATAGTCCATGATTCCCTGCTGGCATCCGGGGCACCTCCATGCTGCAGGGAGAGCTCCATCTGGCAGCCTGGGGGTATTGGCCGTGATGAGAAGCCGGCCATAGACCACAATATATAAACACAACAAGTCTCTTAACTCTCTTAATATATGAACTAGCATACCTTTCTTAATATGATAATATGAACTAGTACAAGAGCGCACATATGTGAGTGTGTCCTTTGATGGACTGGTGTCTTGTGCAGAGTGAGTTCCTGCAGTATCTGAATGATGCTAGGATAGGCTGCAATTTCCAAAGCTTTATAAAGGTTCAGAATATGAATAGATAAACAAACAGTGCCTTGTATAACTGAACATAAACAGACGTTCACATTTTTAACTCAATTATGCATAGTTTGGTAGATAACAAAAAAAGATTAGATAAACAGAAATAAGCATCTGAATTATGTATTTTTAGAACAATAATTTGAAAGATTTTCTGAAAACAGCCCTCTCTCAAATTTGCCAACACTATACAATTGGGAATGCAAAAGGATAATTAATGGCTTTGTTATCACAACCTTGGTGATTACATCAAGAAAAAGCAATACATTAATACTTGTCTTTCAACACAGGCAAGTGATTGCTTACAAAATGAAGAGCCTGCAAAATTTCTTCAAGATAGAGGCTACACTTGAATTCGCAATGGAATATTTCATACACTTCTTAATTAGCCTCCATTAATATTATCCAAAACTAAGAGTTAAGTACAGCTATAAATAGGCACACTAAAATTATTAAATGAGAAAAACAGTAGAAAATGATTAACTACTGGAGAAACCTCATAATGTAGAATTAACAATGAGATTATTTGTTCATTCCTTTTCTGAAATCTCTTGAAAAATAAGAGAGAGCTGGACTATATGTCAGCTGCACGGGGATTATTGAGGTACCAACTCCAGAAATGGCACACTCACTCATACCCAGCTACTTTGTAAACACGAATCTACCTAACTTGTAGCACTTTACAATATGGGAGGAAATAATGGTACCTGTGAGAACCTCATTATTATAATTTGAGTGTTCTGCAATTTCTTTCTAATAATATTTCCATTTAATCTTTACTGTTAGTTTGGTTTTGAAGTTGTAAGACATTTTTGCTTTAACTTATTTACATTTTACTGTCACTATTTTGACTTCTGTAAGTGCTAAAGGGGTGAGAGGGCTAGCAAATTAGAGACAAAAATGATTAGGGGGCCAGAAAGACTAGGCCATGGAGAATAATTTATCCTGCACATCAGGATTTTTAATGACCACATAGAGTCAGGACCTTGGTTTCACATCTCATCCAAAGAGTTGGCACCATTTTCAGTGCATTGCAGCATTGAAATTTACAAACAGACCACAGGGTAAGTGCCCGCCTTTGGCCTTTCCAACCTATTCCAGCAGCAACCCAAGCTTTTCCTAGTTGGTCTCCCATCCAAGTACTGGCTGGCACAAATATGCCTACCTTTACTTGGATTACCTGTTCTGAAGTGTATGTGGTATGCTCGCTGGTTAAAATCTTCTGTGTGTGGTGTTCCAACTTAGATTATAGGTACAATGACTCTATGGCTAAGATTTCTGACATAATTTCTGGTTTACATATTGCATTAAGTCTGGTTTTTGATGATCCTTACATTCATCTCCTGGTCTGTTTTTACCTTGCCGTAGTGGTATGGCAATTCATTAACATTTCTTGCAGTACACCCATATCAAATGGTGTCTAGAAAAAATAGGAAAGAACATCTATACTCCTCACAATAGTGATGAAAACAGGATTTCCACCCAAGGCTTTGGAACTTTGAAGCAGAGCACTAACACTACACCACTGTGCTGTACATAGACACACAATAAGATTAACATATTCAAAATTTGGCATAAATATTAATTATAGTAAACAGTGACATACTTTTGGTTGTATTGTTAGCATTTTATTATGCATTAGCTGAGGCATATGCAATTGCATGTAACTTCAGAGAAATATTATAGTTGAAGCCATTTGATATTGGACTATATTGCCTTTAGAGATCAAATTGTCAGAAAGGTAAATGTACTGAGCACTAATAAATATTTAAATATGTATACTCAGCAAAAAAAGAAACGTCCCTTTTTCAGGACTGTGTATTTCAACAATAATGTTTTAAAAATCCAAATAACTTTACAGATCTTCATTGTAAA
>JANRMT010062833.1:20308805-20417712 GCA_026402145.1 Polypterus bichir lapradei | reverse complement strand
AGTGGGGTAACATCTCACAGCAAGAACTGACAAATCTGGTCCAGTCCATGAGGAGGAGATGCACTGCAGTACTTCAAGCAGCTGGTGGCCACACCAGATACTGACTGGTACTTTTGATTTTGAGCCTCCCTTCATTCAGGGACACATTGTGAAACATTTTTAGTTTATGTCTTATGGTGTTGACTCGTTTAGTGTTCAAACAAATATTTACACATTAAGTCTACTGAAAGTAAAAACAGTTGAAAGTCAGGGGACGTTTCTTTTTTTGCTGAGTATATATTAGCTGAAGCAGGGCTCAAATGTAAAGCATATGTGGCCTATCAGTGCAGTTATTTTAGTGGCAGACCTTAGCACATGAACTGCTACACAGCTTTGAATATACCACGTAAAGCTGGCCTTAGGAGAAGTACAGTAGCTCAAGATGTAAAGCAGGCCTTAGCGTCATTTAAACTGGAATGGGGAATTAAGAGGATGATTACTAATTTCCTCTTATTGTAGTCCATTAAAACTGATGCCTCATTCACATTTTAGCAGGAATTTAATTAAAAGTAATTTCTTTACACATTTTTGTAGGGTTGAAATTGAGTAACAGAATTATTAGTATTATTATTACATCATCTGGGTGCCTCTATTTATTTTACTTAGTAGTAAATCGAATATTATAATCAATTCTATGTATTTTGCAGGCAACAGACAGTTTTTTCACCTGCTAATCAGTTTGTTTTATTTATCATGAATATTGTAGATTCATGACTGACAATTTATGTTTCAGTAGCCTAAGCTGGCTAATCTACAAATACCACAAACTTTGTGTAACCCTCTAACAAGCACAGAGACATGCCAACAGACATAATTATAATTATATTTATACATATTATGAAACAGAAACAAACACCTAGTACATTTCAAAAATGCATATATAAAAAAGCACTACTTCAAAAAAAGAAAAATGAGTTTGGCACTAGAAATTAAAATATCATCCTTTTCTCTAATTACTAATTTTACTTGAGCATCTTTATTTCTTCATGAAATATAACATATGCTTCATATAATGTAGTGTAATATTCTAAAAGTGAACATATGGCTAGTTGAATATATTCAGGTGAGTGATGATAATAAACAGACAACTGTTAATTTTACAGCAGAATAAAAAGGCAAAAAGATTAAAAATTCTTCAGGAATTACAATGCAACCTACAATAAAATTAAAGATCTCATCAGGTGCCAGTTCAATAGATGCATTGAATAATACAAAAGAATGCTGGATTAACAGAAAACTGAAGTGGGGATGTCATGTCTGAAATGGACATGCTATTAGAACATTTAGATATCTGTCCATTCATTTTTTTCCAGTATGGGGTCTTGTTTCTGTATTCTGGAAGCATCCCATACATGGTGCACTGTGAACAACCTCACCCTGAATTCTACCAAAACAAAATAACTTATAATAGACTTCAGAAATACAACACAAACCACAACTCAATATACATCATATACAATGGAGAGTTCCTGCCTTCAAGTTTCTGGGTATACATATTGCAGAAGATATCTCCTGGTCCATTAAACACAACAGTGGCAATCAAAAAGGTACAGCAGCCTCTCTACTTCCTGAGGATCCTAAGGAAAAAGAACCTGAAGGAGAAGCTGCTGGTGTCCGTTTACCATTGCTCCATTGAGATTGTACTGTGTCACACACGTGCAAGTAGGAGGCAGCTAAAGGGTCTGAGTAAGTGTAATAAAACATCTGACCAGGGGGCAGCGGAGTGCACTGACTGTCTTTCTCAGTTCCCTACAGACCTTTCCCAGGAAATCCTGCAAGGTTACAGTGCCTCTGATGACGTCACTTCCGAAACTGGCCCCTCTGATGACGCACTTCCAAAGCCGGCCCCTTTGATGATGTCAGTTCCGAAGCCGGCCCCTTTGATGACGTCACTTCCAAAGCTGGCCCCTTTGCTGACATCAGTTCCTCTCCAGACCTTTAAAGCCTCCATCTTGGGCTACTATAGTTAGTTCTGTTTTGGACTCTGTGATATGCACATCGTGTTTTCTGATTTAAAAACCCTTTTGCAGCTAGGAAAAACAATATACGGGTGGCTGCCCCAAACCTTTGAGATATCTTGGACTCATAATTCTTACAGTGGCGTAGCCAGCTAGATGAAGTCCCAGAAGAAACTGGGACTCGGACATGTAAATAACCAGGTAGGAAAGTACCGGGGCTGAGTTTCTGGGGGGGGGGGGGGGGGGGGGCATTTGGGGGTCAGGATGGACTCAGTACAAGCCTCAAATACAACCCCGGGCTTATAACTTACCAAATGGAGAGTGTGAGAGGGACATACAGGCATAGGCTGGTTTCTGGGAATGAAACATAAAGGGCTTATTATGCTCTCTCGGAGGAGAGAGCTGAGCCGCCCATTGGGACTGGTGGCTGCCCCAAACCTTTATGATGTCTTGGACTCAGTTCTTACAACTGTTATACTGTATTTCTATGTGGTGTGTCAGCAGCTTATTGTCAGACAGGAGAGCCCTTCAGAGGATCATAAACTCTGCCCAGAAAATTATTGGCTACCCATTGCCCTCTTTGGAGGAATTCTTCAGCTCTTGCTGCCTCAACCGAGCAGCCAACATCATGAAAGACCCTTCTCACCCTGGACATCACTTATTTGAGTTTCTGCCTTCTGGCAGGCGGTTTAGATCCATCCAATTGTGGACAAACATGTTTCTACCTTAGAGCCATATGAAAACTGAATACTATTGACAATGCCCAACATAACAACAGTCACTCTTGCACTACAAGTACATGTTTACATTCTTTGCACTTTACATTATTTATCTGTTTGTACTATTGCATTCAATTTCATATGTGCTATATACTGTACTTAAGTGTAATATTTAGTTATTGTATTGTATTACATTGTATTGTCTCTTTATTATAAAAGAAAATGAGATGAGACAAGACTATTGCCAAGAGAATTTTTCAAGTCCTGCGAGATGAAACTACTGCCTGTCCTCCTCTCAACTATTTCAGGTTAACAGCCCACGCCCAAGGTCCTCTTACCTCTAATTCGTGTGAAAGCTTTTGTCAGACACAGATCCTGCGCTCTCAGCTCTTATAAACTTTTACGATTAAATTGGCAAATTGGTTAAATGCATATCAGTAGACTATGCTGAAACAGTGGTGATGTTGCAGAAGATGAAAACATCAACTTACAATATCCCGTAGAATATCTACAACCGTTAACACTGTCCGGTTCTTACACAGACCGAATTACTGTTGAAAGAAGGATGTATTGTAATGTTATTGCATAATTTATGATGAGTGATGGGCTATGCAATAGGACAAGTTTAGTTGTATTCAAAATTGGTTAAATTCTGACGTGTCAAATTTTAACAGGTGACAAGAAAGGTAATGTGGTACATCTTCAGCAGATAACATTAAACACCAAAGGAGATCTTGATATGCCATTCATATTAAAACATTTACAGTTTCCTGTTAGAATAGTTTTTGCTATGACAATTAACAAATCACAGGGACAAACATTCAAAAAAGTTGGTTTATTTATTAGAGAGAAAGAAATGATATTCACTCATGGGCAGTTATATGTTGCATTGTCACAATGTAACTCCAAACACAAAATCAAAATTCAATGCGATATTGACAAAACGCAATTCCAAATATTGTTTTTACTGAAGTTTTACAATAAAAGTGTAAGTTTAAATAGTATTTGCGTGTTAATTTTAAAGCCAAACAGAACGAAAACATATAATGCAATGAATACCTCTAACGCAACATGAAACATAATTTTCTTTCAATTTATTTTTTTATATTTTTTACTATGGTTAATTACTCACTGTAGTGTAAAATACTTAGGTCTATTATGCATATGTAACAATTCCCATGAAAATAACAATCTGTTTAAATTGTACATCCGCGTTCCCATATGCGAGCGGCAGATCCATGAAGTGGCTAGCATGTAGCGCCCACCCGGGGGCTGCCTAGCAAAGCGAGCAGGGGGCAGAGCCCCCTAGTGTTATAATGTAATTATGTCCATTATATGTGAATGTACCTTTAGATTGCTGAAGTTCCCTTTGTTCTAAGCACAATGACAATATAAAGAAATCTGAATCTGGATCTAAATCTGAATAAGGATGAAGCCAGCCTTCACTTGGCATACTCACATATATCTAACCAAGTTTCTTTATTTATTCTTTGAATTTCTTATTCAAGATCAGGGCTATAGTGAGCCTCAACCAATTCAGGCAGCATTGAACACAACATAGGAACAATCTGTGCACAGGGCACCAGTCTATTACAGAGCTTACTTAAGCACACATCCATGCCTAACTGGGATGATCTAAAGTTGCTTATAAATTTAGCTTGCATGTTTTTGGAGCATGGGAGGAAACAAGAAAACTGCATGCAGATGCAAGACAAATATGCAGACCCAGCACTGGCAGTGAATGGCCCGGTGATTCAAATTTTGTCTATTGGAGGTGTGAGCCAATCTCACCAACTACTGCCCATTAGTGGCACTCCTCATCTTATCAGGCATGGTAGTAGCAGTTTGTCTCCCTCTGTAATCCTATGAAAACCATTAACCAACTATTAAAAAATGTATGAGGTGCATTTGAAAGTAGCCTTTGATAAAGGTGCCAGAACAGTATGGAATATTCATTAGTGATAAGCGAACCCTGTGGAGAATTTTGCTGAACTCTGCAAAACGTATTGAAGTCAATGGGGAAGTGGATTATAATAGTGTAATGGTCTGTAAAGTGTCCCAAAGGGCTATGGATATGTTGGCCAACTATGCAGGACCGATTATTGTAGGCAAAAATATGCTGTGAGACAGCTGTGTTAATGACTGTGCCACCATGTCTCAAACAACAAAAGACACAAATGAAAAAAAAAACCAGCAAACTAAATATGACAAATAGCCATAAACTAGCAATAAGTAAAAAAAAAAGTATATACTTTTTATCATTGTGCTCACAGAGTTCCAGTCTTGGGGCTTACATTGGCCGTGCCACAAAGTGGCAGCACAGGACTGGCTCCTTCCATTGACTGATGTCATGGCAAGCCGTTGGAACATCTTTTTTGTTTGTATCGAAACTTTGCATGTATTTCTTTCATGAACAAGGTATATGATATTTTGTTTATAGTATTAATTCCTTTGTAATTGTTATTATTTCACAGGGTCTTATTCTAACGTGAGGAGGGGGAGCAGGGCTATATAATTTACCCGCATAATTAGCCATGTGGCAGCTCACAGGGATCAGTGTTATATATCTGGCTTAAGTACTCATAATATTCTCATAGTTAGCTAAGGTGCCCATCAAGTGAAAATGTTGCAAGATTTTTGTTTCTTTCTTAAACACATTAAGTAAAAAGCAGATCAGGAAGTAATCTTATAGCATGGGTGCCTGACTTGGCTGCTGCAGATCTGTGATGTCACTCTTTGCTTTGCAAAGCATCATGGGGCACTGGGGAAAAATGTGAATTTCTAGGTAAATTTTCAGCAAGCAAGGTCACCGGGGAACACAGCGAGACACACTTTGGTAAATTTCACCATTTAACAGTAACAATCATTAATGTTCTCACTATGCTCGCTCCCAAGCAGATTTTGTGAAGTTATTCACAAGGGTTACAAAGCCACTCAAATTCTTTGAAACCACCTACAGGCTATGCAAAGAGTGCTTTCAGTATGAACCTCCGTGCTAGTCTTATGTTTTATGAAATAGTCCTAATACATAGCTAATGCAACTTTCCACATTAATATACAAATTTCAAATGTAGATGGAAAAAAGGCATTCTAAGAGTTTATGTTTGGTCTGAATTTATAAATAAGTAATGTATTCCATTATGTTTTTTCTTGTACAATAACATTTGTACAATGACAATTGTACTTATGATTCTGGTGTGTATAGTCAAGTTATTTTAATCAATTAAAAACTATTAGGTATAAATACAATAAAGAAGTGTTCAGCAGTGCTTTTTAAATTTGTTTTGCTAACTCATTTTCTGTACCGTAAATGAAATTGAAGCCTGGTAGGTCATGGTTAAAAGTATTAAAACTCTCATGCAAATGTAGTGGGGGAGATAAAGCGCACAACAATACCTAAATATAATTTTCTTCATGTGGAGAGCATTCCCATTTTTTATACTGCAGCAGATGCCGGCAGGAGCCTCATCTGCAGACGTATCCCTTAAAGGGCCTCATGGAGCAAATGCCTTACTTCTTATGTGAACACATTTCCTGTAGTAAAATATGATGCTAATTCATGTTTAACAGTATGCGTCCCTGTTTCAAATTCAGACCTGATGAGTATGAAGACTGTCATTGCCTGAAACTGTGAAAGGAAGTAAAATTAGCATCCTGCTCTGCAGTGGTGCCTTAATGTCTTTAATTACTGACAGCTTATACATGTCAGCTTCTATTATGCAGCCTGACACTTCAGAGAACTGTAGCCTTTGGCGGTCCTGTTGCAGGTCAGATTCTTTCAGTCTATATGTCTACTGCAAAGAAAGGTACTGCAAAAGGAACTGCAGTTCATCTTTTTGTTAATATTAAATATGTATGGAATATGAATATTCATTTTACATAGGATATTGTGGTAATGAAATTCTTTAGGTGTTTACAACTTATACTTACAGATTTCAATTGCTCTATGTTTTTAATTACCTAGCTTACTAGATTTCCTATCTCACTTGTGTATGTATGTTGTAACCATCTTGATCTGAGCTTAATATTGATAGAGAAAGATCATCAGAGTGGCAGAAGTTAAAGGGCAATTCAAAGAGTAATCAGACAATGCCAAGGCTGAAATAAGAGCACAGACTTGAAAACACAAATTTGAACTCAAAGTAAAAAACAGAAACAAAATGTGTTAATAATTTGCTCAAGAACTTTCTTTCACAGGCTTTTTCTTTCATTTTTATGTAAGGTTAGATCATGGCTTGTTCTTAAATAAGCAAATTGTTGTAACTTAATACATGGTTTATGTGATCATCAATTTGAAGCATTTTAATGACAATTCTAGGCCAAACATCAAAAATCCAAAAATACTTGAAAATGAACAACAAAAAAACAATACATAAAGCAACTAAATTTTGTGGATCCTGCTAGTGTACTGTACATGTCTATAATATTGCAGAGTTAGAACACTACTAAGTCAAATAGTGACTTAAAATTATAACAAAAAAAGAGTCAAAGAGCGCAGCTATAAAGGAACTAATGCCAGAGCCAGGAGGCTGAGGAAGTAGACGACTTAAACAGCCATCATGTGACTGCTGCCCTAACTAACTGAGGGCTGTAACTAAATTAGAGGTCCCAAATAACTTATAACTAAGAAACAAAAGATAATCAATATGAACAATAAATAAACAATACTGAACACAAAAAAGGTAAAAAAATTAACAAAAAAAAAGAAGTAAATTAAGGAGCTTCAACACCACTTTAGAGGATTGCTTCATTTGCGTTTATTTCTCACTTTGAAGCCAAATCATGCCTTTAATGTTTTTTGTTCTTATTTTCTGAAGAATCTGACATAAGCCTCTTTAGATTATAGAATACCAGTAATGGCGGACTGCACGATAACGTGCAGTGAATACACTTGACTTACAGTTTTCATCCTCTTTCTCTGTACGTTTAGCATTCGTTTGCTCAGAGGTTGATGTGCTTGCTGCTTCCTGAGCATCTCTTTTTTTCTCCACCCTAGCGGCCCGCATCTTCTCTTCTTCTGTTGGCATCTTTTCTGATCAAGTCAGTTTTTGTGTTGCAATTACTTAGTACATTTTTCTTAATTTTTCACTTAAGCTGGCACTTAAGTGTTCAATCTGTCTCAAGAATGATTTTGACGTTTGCATGCACCTCACGGCAGCCCTGCTACCACAGTTGATTCTATGATAAAATAAAAAATAAAAAGCAAAAGCAGACAGTAGAGGCCACGTAGTATATGTGTACCAAATTTCAGGTCAATAGTTCAAATGGTTTGTGAGCTACAGGTCATTTAAAATCCTGGACAGACCAAACGGACAGCCACGGTAGTGTATTATATAAGAAGAGTACAAGAATTGTAATTCTAGCTGCAATGTTTTTTTTTTATTATAATGGATTTAATCCACAGGACGTTTTATAAGTTTATTATTTATATTAAAAGTATTTTAATTTCTTTTGAATTATTTTGTTATATACAGTACATACATTGTCAACACTGCTTAGTCTAGCTTAGAGTCATGGGGGTAATGCTATCAGGGCAACAAGGGTCACAAGGCACAAAACACCCCTAACATGGTGCCAGTCCATAGCAGGGCCCACTCACAAACACTGGGCCAAACTAAAGTCCCCAATCCCCTTACCACACATTATTTGGCAAAGGACTAGTGAGGCTTATTGGCTGAATGGTTTATTTTTGTCAAATTGTTCTACTGTGGGAGGCAAACCAAATTACCCAGAGAAAAACTCCTGGAGACACAGGCATAACATGTAAACTCCAAACAGAAAATGACCAGACAAAGGATTCAAACTTATGGAGCAGGATGTGCATAGGTCTGGAATATAACATTAAGAAGACCGACTGCATGTCTGTTTATCTACGGTGGGAGCAGCACAACTCATTTGAAGTGCTCAGGGGTTTTCATAGAGGAGACTTAATAAAAGATGGCCCTAGTGTTCTGTTCTCTGTAATCCTTCATACATATTCAAATTGTATGTTAATTTAAAAAGAAACATTTAACAGGCGACTGGTTGTATTTTTGATATAATTCATTTCTTTTTCCACGTTTACATGTATGTTCAAGTGCAATCAATAAATCCCAGATAAATATTTCAAGGGAAAGCAATAGAATATCCATCCATCCATCCATTATCCAACCTGCTATATCCTAACTACAGGGTCACGGGGGTCTGCTGGAGCCAATCCCAGCCAACACAGGGCACAAGGCAGGAAACAAACCCCAGGCAGGGCGCCAGCCCACCGCAGGCAATAGAATATTTTAAATAAATATATTTATAGAGCAAAAAGATACATTTTGTTTTAAAAAATATTTTATAAAAGCTTTAATATTATTTTTTCTCTATATTTAGAATTTTAGAATGCCAATGGAGTTGTTCAGAATTTTCTTGAAAATCCCCAGAAATGAATTTCCTGAACCTCAATTATTGGTCATTGAAATGATTAATATATCAGAAAGTCTTTATTATAACAGAAAATCTGACATATTTAACATTTATTTACCACATTTAAATTCTTCTTTTTCACAATGACTGATGATGAACATTTTTAATTTGAGGTGATATGTGCTGTACATCTTGGGTGACCATGAGATGGATTCAAGACACACAAATTGTATGAAGAAAGTTATTAAAAAATGTTGCTAACCATTTTGAATGATGATACAAGGCATCCATGTAATGTACCATGTTCATGAAAACACACTTCATCCTGTCTAGTGTGATAATCCCTGCTTCAATGCATGAGGATTTCTTTCCATGTGATCTGTCATGTAAGTAGCAACCTGATTTCACAGGACCACAATACTTCACTTTTTTACAAATTGCTAAATTGTACATTTGACAGCAGTACTAGCAATGGAACATATTCTAAGAATCCCCCACCTGTCTGTAGGGACATACAACTCCATAAGTGAAATATGCTGTTTAAGTGAACATGGCATGTCTTATTCAGTTACACTAACTAAACAACAAAATCCTAGTGAGATTCATCTGAGTGTGTTTGCTGGTAGTAAAAGCAGGGCAGGGCTCATTACCGGACACAGTGTTACTTTTTCATGTGCCATCCTATAATATTCAAAGTGTTGTATATGAATAAAAGTAAACAAATGGTTGGTTTTTTGTGGTAATTTTCCAGTTTGGAATGCTTAAAGTGTTTGAGATTTCTTTTATGTTGCTCTAGTTTAACTTTAGTTTCAACTGCACAATAGTAAAATGAAATACTTACTTGCATGCTACATCAGATGTCCAGAAAGATAATAAAAATAGTAACAGCAGTTATGTTGTGAAGTTATTGTAGTAGTAATGAGTAAACTACAGTGAAATTCTTAGTTGCCTGTCCAACCAACATGCAACACATTTCCACTGCCTAGCACAATGATAAACCAAAAGGTATCAAAATACTTGAGTTCATTTTTATATTAAACACAAATGCTTATATCCTTACTCTTATTTCTATACCACTTCTTCAAGGATGCTTTTAGTGACTGATACTACTCTGCTCACCACCCTCACACACACACTTTTACAATAAAGTATTGTGATAAGTTATTACAGGAACAGAAAAGGGGCCTGCAGCAAATATACATTCTGTATATTTACATTGATATGAAGACAGACACCCATCTCAGGCTCAGTCTTTATTTGTATTTAATAGTTTAGGAAACCAGGCAAGCACACATCAGACAACCATTAAAATATAATCAATCTCCTCTAGCATTCTGGTGTTATGATCTCTACTTGTTATGGACCAGTTTTTGTGTCCTGAAATATTTTTTAACCTTTCTAGTTTGGTTGTTTCTACTTTTATGTACCGTACTTGTGTATGTTATTCGGGTTCATAGTGTTTTTCATCTATGGTCGTTTATGATGTGTTAGACGCTGTCTTATTCAAGAGTAATAAGTTAAGGTGATATCTTGATTTAACTTAAAAAACAAATATGTTTCTGTTGAGGAATTGTAGGATCTTGACCCTGATTTCCAGGTTTGCCATATTCAAAACTATGCATAGTTAATGAACCTCTTTGTCTTTTGGTTATTGGTTTATTGTTTGTGCTTAAACCTCTGTCGCCTATAATAAAACAGATAAATTACCAGCCCTTTAATAGAAAAATATTCTCATTTGCCACATTTGACTGATGTCTCTGTTTCTGAGATGAGTTTCATCCTACTTTCTCCTGGGTTGAAAATCACTCACAAATTTTAGAAAGCCCCTTTCTAAACTGATTGATCATTTGCATTACCAGGTCTGACATCACTAGGTGTAGATGTAGTTGAAGTCAGGGACTGCACACCCAGTGATGTGTTCACCACTCTCTCAATAGCCTTGCGGTCCTGCTGTGAACTGTTTCCAAACTAGCTGGTAATACTTTAAATGGTGGATGTGTAGAAGTTCTTTAGTAATTAGGATGGCAGACTGAAATCCCTGAGATGTCTGAGGTGGTAAAGATGTTGTTTCTCCTTCCTTGCCAAGGTGTCAGAATCTCCGTGATGTGGACACCAAAATATCTGAAGCTGTCCACCCTCTCCACATGAATGCTGTAAATACTGAGGGGGTGGTAGTGCCTCTGCTGTTTTCACCCAACATCCACAATCAGCTCATTTGTTTTGCTCACATTCAGGAGTAGATTGTTGCAGTGATATTTTCATAACAAAAATGAGAACTAGAGCTAAAAATATTGTTTTCCGTTTTACAAGCACGAGAACTAAAATTAAGGCAAATAGAGAAATTAAAACTAAATAAAAATAAAAATTAATGATTTGTCAACAAACTAAAAAGAGAATGAAAACTGAGTAAAAAAAAAAAACAAAAAAAAAAAAACAGCAATAGCATTTTTGTTCAATCCGGTTCAGTCATGCAGAGGAGTTGTTTGTAGGTCGCCCTGAGCATTCAGTTACATTGCACTACAGTATTAACTATGTGGTGATCTTGTACCTTGGGCTTACTATAGTCATGTGAAGCAACTTCTGTAAAGGACCGTTGTTTGTTTGTTGAGCACATTTGGTTCGTCAGTTGAAGCAGTAAGCACATGTGATTGACGATGGCGAGTTTTGCACGGATGTTTGCGGGCAGAAAGCGAGAAAGTAATGTGTGGAAATACTTTAATTATAGCGCAGATGATAATAAAATCAAATGTAGCATGTGAGAAGAAGAAAAGAAGTGTGTTTCTTCGTTAGTGGGAAGAATACAATGAATCTGAGGGCTCATTTAGCTCGACATCATCCAACGATTTTAAGCACATTAGATGAGGAAAATGAGCCTAAAGCTGAGAAGAGAAAGAGAGAAGGTAAGCATAGGTCTTGGAATTTCAGTGCAGGACCAGCTTGATCAGTACTTAGTGGAAGTCCAGCACTTCTCTGGCACCATGATGGTGCCAGTGGCCATGGACCTTGTCTGTACACCTGCATCACAGGCCTTCATCAAGGAAATATTTTCACTGTGTGGCTCTATGTGCAACGGACGTTGTCGCATCACGAACAAATCCCCCAAAATGCGTGTTTGTTTAAAGCTTAACAGCCACATGCTTGCACAGACTGGTTTCTTGGGTTGAAACATTTGATCTTGCTGACTATACTCATTAGGCCACATAATTTATTTGATTATTGCTAATCAAGCTTTGTTTAACGGCACTATGAACTGTGAGTGTATTTTGTTGACTGAGACATAACTGGCATTGAAATATTTGCAGGCTGGCAAAAAACTAAAATTGTATTAATATTATGTAAAAAGGGCAGAACTAAATAAAATAAAACCTAAAATGTTAAACACAGAACTGAATAAAAAAAATGTTGACTCCACTGAGAACTAGATCAAAATAACAATTCAAATGTATTTTAAAAAATAAAATAAAAACTAAAACTACAATTAATATCAGAACTGAAATATCACTGGACTGTTATTTTGTGACAGATTCTGCACTTCATCTAGGTTACCCTGCTCAAGGTTGTTATATATCAGGCCTCTAACACTGAGACTGAGAATTCAGTCAGATGTGGAGGCACTGATCATTTTTATTTTAGGTTATTTCTTAGCTATGAAATCATCCTCATGGTCTGCCTGCTACTATAAGAGATGCCCCTTCAGTCTCAGCTTTTAAATCCCAGTTGAAGATTCACTACTTCAGTTTAGAATACCCTGACTAGAGCTGCTGATTAACTGTGCATGCTGCATCTCTTTTGTTAGTCATTAGCACTAAAACATAAGTAATACGATAGTTTTAATTTGTTACTAACCCTCACCTATTCTGTTGCTATTTTCTGTACTCAAATGTGGCACTTGGTGCCACTGCCATACTGCCAAGTTGTTTGTCTGCCTAAGGAAAAGTCATATCTGATAAAGGAGCCCTTCACTCATCGGGTAGAAGGGTCCTTCCATCAGATTGGCCATCCCAGCACTGACTCAGCTGTGGAATGGCCAGTAAGGAGGAAGCAGCTTGTTGGCTGAGGTCTCCAGGACTCTGAACAAATGTGAATCCTCATATGTGATATAATCTACTGTTGCATTTTGCTCTGTTCTTGTACCATTACTATTGTACTATTGTATCGTATGGAGGATTACTTGTGTTCTGTTCTGCATATTGTATTGCATTTACCCCAGTACTGACACCCAACCTACATGGAAAGGGGTCTCTCTCTGAATTGTCTTTCCATTTTTTCCCTACAAGAATTTTTTTGGGAGTTTTTTCTTGTCAAGGCTGGGGGGCTGCCAAAAAACAGGGCCTATTAAAGCCCATTGCAACACTCCTTGTGTGATTTTGGGCTATACAAAAAATAAATTGTATTGTATTGTGTTGTATCCTGAATATGTGCAAAAGTCAGGGGACAGCACTATTTCTTGTCTCTCTTGTCTGTAGATACATATAAACTAAATCTGGTGACCAATTTTTCTTTTTTCTATATGCCGCAATTAAGAAATATAATACAGACATGTACTGTAATATTAATTTTCATTATGATGTCTAACACCCCACCTCTTTTTCAATAAAACTCATACTGTTTTTATTTATGCAGATTACATACTTCAGTGAAGTGAAACAGAGTAAGTGAAAACTACTTGTGTTTAAATTCAGAAAAGCAGAAGAGCCTTCAGTTGGTGTAAATTTTAAAAACAGGAATACAATAGAGACAACATGTTTGACCAATTTATCTTTCAGCTAACCAAAATAACTTGATGGACTGAATGGTGTCCTCTTTTTTGGGATGGAACTTGTTATGTTTTTCTTGTATGTCTTCTCTTCCTTGTTCTACCTGGATGTTGGAGTAACAAACCTGCAGATTCCTGACATTTTCATTATTTCTGAAGTAAAAATGTAAGATCTGCACTTCAAACAAGTAACTAAATACAGACTGTAATTAAACATAACACGTGCAATGTGGCATAGAGTTATCAGTGCTGCCTTAAAGTTCCATGTGTTTATGAATTTTATGTGCTCTCTCACCCCAAATAAGTGTGAGTTAGATGAATTGGTGACTCTAAATTGGCCTGGTGAGAGTTTGTGAGGGTACAGTATGCGTGTGAAAGAGTTCTGTAATGGACTGACATGATGTCAGTATGGGCTCCAGCTTCTCTTAAACCTGAATTATAATAAAAGCAGTAAGATAATGGATGAATTCATGGCTATTGTTTATCCTTATAATTTGAATGTGCAAAAGATCTGTCTGTGTTATGTAAATAATATAGACTTTTTAAATACTTCTGGGACCCATACTTAGTTGTGCTTTCTCTCGGGTGGTGTCTATGCCATTTCAAATCTGGAACTGCTTCTAGAGTAGCACTGGTGTCATCTTCAGTATTCACACATTGTTTTTCTCTCATTTTCAAGGGGCAGCAGGCTCTGCTGCCTTACTTGCTACTAGCTCTACAATCTTGCTTTGTAACAGTGTAATATTACTATTTTTATTTTTAATTGTGCCTTAGAATTATATTTTCTGTACATATTAATGATAACCTTATTGCCTTATTTCTTTTTTAAAGTATTATTCAAAAATATATTGCTTCTCTGTTTGTCTGGATTATTAACATTTATCATTTTTTATTCAATGGCTTGATTCTATCAGTCTGTGCTGTACATTATCAGAACTCAACAGTTATATGCAGTCTTTGCTTATCTGAAAGCGGGTTACTTCCAGTAAACTTTTCAAGGGGTGGTCTGTTAATCAGTGGCCGTATGACAATCTGTTATGAATATCATATTTAAAACAAGTTTAAAAATAGTTTTCAATAGGCAGTTTATCAAACAATAGTAGCCATTTGAATAAACATTTTACTGTATAAGGTGCTGGACCATGGTGTCCTCATAGGCATAAGGTTTTAGTTTATGTTTAGAAATTATTAATAAGATCACGACTGAAGTTACAAATACTGCCAAAAGTTAAAAGGTCTGTAAAAGTTCTGAATGATTATAAAAAGTAGCCAGTGTGCTCAGGCTGAATCACAAACATTTCCACTAGTTGAGAACTTTGAAATCCATGAAGCACAATGCTGACTTTTTCTTCTTTTTAATCAAAACTATAAGGGTTAAAATAATTTATTTAAGTCATGACTTTTTTTTTCTTCAAACTACAATTTAATTACTTGAGTTAATTATATTTTATTTTCATATTAATTGTTCGGGCTTCTTTATCTGCTGCCTCCTCGTTTTATTACAGCATCCACTTTCATTTGGTGGTAGCACATGTTTTCTTTTTATACTGTACACCTATTCATCATCTATTATCTGAAAATCATTTTTACAGTAATGGCTTGCTTGAAGGCAAATGCTATCATGCAGGCATCGGTTGTAAATCAATCTCATGTGCACATCTTTATTAAGAGCACATTCTTATTTGGTCTACATGACCATGGTTTGAGTCTGCTATATTTATCATGAAAAGTTTCATTTGCACACACTGCAGACTGTGTGCAGATCCCTGCACAAACAGTTCTCTCTTATGAGAAATAAAGTTACAAAGTCAATAACTTCTTCCAAACTCCTCTCCCTAGTGTATTTCAGAAATCAATGTTGTAAAAATGAAAAAACAAAGTCAGAAAAAGAGTTGGTGCACCAGCTGCTGATCCCCATATATTGTAATGGTTCAATAATAAGCTTAAGCAGAAAGCTGAAAAGAGAGGGTCCTAGTAGAGGTTAGTCCATCTGGTGGACTCTCTCCATGATGACAGGCAGATGGTTATGTGTCCACAGGGCAGGAAGAGGTGCATCTGAGAGGTGGAACCGGAAATACCTTCAAAAGTCCTTAAAATTCTGAGCTGTGGATGAAAAAGGACAAGATGTGAATATTAGCATCCCCTCTTGACTTGTTGACTATCAACACCGCACAAGCCATTTGAATTGTTCCCGTGTGTGACAATGTTCATATTGTTTGCTATTTTTCCTTTCTGGTACTTAGTTTTTGACACCCATCTCAATTTTACCATAATTTGAATTGCTTAGTTCATATTCCTTTGGTTTTTGCTTTTATGTTGTAGTTGATTTTTGAGTTTAGCTAGAACTCATTCACTCATGAAATGTTTGCAAGACCAAAGCTCTTTACCATGTTTAGTAATGAACTTTGGACAGAAGTTTAATTAAGATTCACACAAAAAATGTTAGTAATATTCCAGGAGTGGAGTGCTTCTAGTGACACTGATGGTAGAGCTGATTTTACAATGCCTCCTTTCATACACATTGAAATAATTTTCACGAAAATTAGTGTGCTATGGTCAGTTAGAAATGAAAACCAGGCAACGTCTAAAAAATGTTACTGAGAAATTTCCCTGGTCATCATCCTGTGTGGTTCCTGGTAATCTATTACGCCATCTTATAGTGGACGCTTTGGGTTTCAACAAGATTCAATCTTCTTATCGTTCTGCTTCACTTTTTATTGTGAGGATATAGTATCAGTGTCTTGTAATGGACTGACATGCCATACAGTATGTCAGTAGTTATAGTTGAGACTTTCAACATATACCTATGATAATATAGAATGCAAATAAAGTGCCCAGTTGACTTAATTCATCAGACCTGTGACTAGGTCTGTTCTAACTGATCAGGGATACCCAGAAATTTCTTTATCCAAGGAATGGCATTACCTTGAGCTTTATTTTCCCCTTTTGTTTCAAAGATATTTCTGATGAGCATATAATATATACTGTATAAAGGATTTTAAATTAAACAGTAAAAAGAACCACATAATGAAATCATAACAACAATGTTGCAGGCTGGTCAGAAGTGATGGTTGAGCTCATTTACAAGTCTACTAAGGTTATATCTCTCTTCGAACAGGCAACTATACATTAATTTACACTGTGTGAGGTTTTTTAAACTCTTTTGGGAGCCCCCCCCCCAATGGGACAGCATGCAAAAGCGTGTCCCCTAACTGCGATCGCCACGTTTGTGGAAGGCTGCTTATCCGTAGCCAGGGCAACCGCAGGCTCACAGAGCTGCAGCAGCTCACTGCAGAAGCAACTGCAAGCCTATCACGGCTGCGCTATAAGCGTCTGTCATCGATGGGTGATGCAAGGAATATTATAAGTGCAGGGAACACTATTACTTGGCCACTAACCTGGCCCTAACCCTGCCTGTTTTGCTGTGTCTTTGTATAGTAGAGTGGTAGATCCCGCTACAATAAATAACCGTGCTGTTTCTGTTTCAAGCGGAATAAAGCTGGTTTTGCTAAAGTACTGATACTCAGCCTCATGTTTTGGGGTAAAATACAGCGACTCATGCATCACAACAGGTATGTTTTCATCTTTGAATGTCAATCCACTACATGTTCCCAAATAAAACTGTTTTCTCCCATTAGACTGTGTGACTACTGAGGAGCACTCTGACAAAAAGGAAATCAAGTTAAGCCAAAGATTTTTCATCTAGATGTGGGAGATTACTTGCTAAAACACAAATCTACAAGCCAAAGAACAAACACAATATGTAACAAATGTCCTGGGTTATGGAGTCACAGCCTCTCTTAAAATTACTCTTCAATGTGTTTCTTGTGTAGTTTAATTCGTCTTCAGGGTGCATCTTAGCCTGTCCTCCTTTCAAGGTAGTTAAAAACTTCCCCAATGATCAAGTTTAAGTTTTCTCTCATAGTGAATATACCTAATACGTAGTGGAGCTCCTTCCTGCTGGCGGTTAGAGTATAGTTTCACCTTTTATGCCAGCCTGAAGCAACGTATGACCAGAAGAGGCAGGGTTTTGATGTCTGATCTAGTCCTTATTATGTGGTCTCTTCTCTCACACACTTTCAGTTCACTTCCTGGGCACATCCCTTAGTGATGACTTCTAGTTCTTCCATGAGAAGCAGAATACTCCTCCAGGTATCTGGAGTCCCAAAAGGGTTTCCTTGTGCTCCCACTGTGGACATAACAAAGAAGAGGAAAGAGCTGTTATAACTAATGCAATACTAAATTAATTTGAAACTGTAAGCTTGCTGACAGCTTACTGTCCTTTGCTTAGCAAAAGTTCTTTGCATAAAACATATGGTTTTCTAATTCGGCCTTATATTCAAAATACTAGGGATAAGCAGTGTCTGATATTAATGCTTCTCATCCCACAGACTTGTTCATAATTATATGTATGGATTATTAACCTATTTATCATGTCAGAGTCTGTTTTGTTTCTGGATGGATTTCTCCCACATCATAAAGAGAAGTTAATTGTCAATATAGTTTGGATTATAATGAGTAAATATACAAGAATATGCCCTAAAATCATCAAGGGATTTGTTTAGAATTGGTTTCACTTTTGTGCTTGATGTTTCTAGTATGGGATGCAGTATTGGACTAAGGGTTTCAAGAAAATGGAAGGATAAATATTATCAACAGAAGCTGTGTGATGGTCCTGGTTAGCTCCACACTCCTTGGTAGCTTCTGGTTGCCACTTGAACCTGGGACCATAACAGAGGATAGGCTGGGCAAATGAGGACAAACAGAGTCAGCAAGAGATGATGTAAGTGCTTAGTGCTTATATTTCCAAACCAGTGTCCAAAGTGACAATGCAGTGCACTTAATAAATAAATAATCCTTAAAATGATGTGGAGGTTAAAAAGTTTAAATAATTAATAAATATATCTATTAAAATGAGATTAAAATCCAGGAGCAATCTTATTCTTAAAAAAATGCAAGCAGCAATGCCTCTTTGTAAAATCTAGCATCTCTTCAGCTTATCCCATCAAGACATTGCAGCAAGATGAGATACCCACCAACAGGTGCATGCTTTTAAAGTTATTTGACTAATACAAGAGAGACACTGCACAACAGGGATGCTCCTGCTCCTTTGAATAGCTCAATAAGAGTGCCCCTTCCTCAGTTCCACATTTGAGTGCAGGCCTGCCACTCGCTTGTCCTGGGGTATACTCCGGTCTACCTGCCTCCTTTCCTCATGGCACAAGCTCTCCCAGTCCTATCTGTTTCTTCTCTCTTAACCTCAGTTCCTTCTTTTACTTTTTTTTTTCTCTGTCCTCTTTTGGTTTGGCTCCCTTTTAAAATCCTGTGTGACGTGGGTGCGTCAATCATGACTCTGTCGCCCACTCCCACATCCACCTCCAGAGCTGCTCCGCCACACTACCTTTGTTCCACCCTAAAACGTGAGAGTGTTACTTATTTATTTGTCTAAAATGAACATGCCACTGACCCTCTATATCATAAGTTGTTATTTGAAATGTTACAATTCTTTTGATCTCCCTTGTGTTTCTGACTGTTACATTGCTTATTCTGAAATTTATTTGGGCTTTATTTGTGTGACCTTGTCTGATAGCATCTGGTTCTCTGTATTCCTTTAGCATGACTTACACTGGAATGTCCAAATACTCAAAGCTGTTGTTGGGCTACCTGTCCACCACTTCTTCAATGTATGACTTCACTGGACCCTGTGGTGTCAGCCTATAGAAAGAGCACATGCTCTGCTTGTCCCTTATGGTACTGTACTTTCAACTGTGTACTAATGACTACAGGGTGGTCCAGATCTAATTATGCAACTCTTAATGCAATGCAGGAAAACAATACAATTTCGGGTGACTGCCGCTACCAGTCTAGTCAAACATTTCGTGGATTTAGGAGATCATGCACTGCAGGCATTCCTCCAAATTCCTCCAACATCCTGCGTTGCACGTTGTTATAGCGTAATGAAAATTGTATAATTAGATCTGGACCACCCTATACTCTCCTAGGCTCCAGGCTATACATACAGCATGACACTCAGGATAATTCAGAAAACAGCAGTCACTTTCCATGGCTTGATACATGTTTTCTTTACTTTTTGCACCCTATTCCTAATTCTGACTAGAATGAGGAAATGGATTTCATTTTAACATTCATCTTTTTCTGTACACTATGAGATGAAAGCCGTTACTACATACAATTTGTGTGTACGTCTATTTTTATGCCAAAATGGCATATCCACTCAAATCCATGACTCATCTTTTGAAACACAGTTTTGACATCAGATATCTCCTTTTTTGTCATGTGATTAGGAAAAAGTATAGAACACGACTTAATTGTGTCCCTCTTATCAATAAGGTTTACTTGATTGATGCAACAGTGAAATTAGCAAAATGATACACAAAATAAGTCCTAACTGATGCATTTTGTCCATAAAGAAAGCATTTTATTTTCTAGCCAGTTTTATGAAGCTGCACTGTTGAAGAAATCATTATAAAAGTCCTGTAGACGGTATAGCTCACTGATGACCTGACACCACACACGCCTAACGCCTTTCGCTTATTAATCCCTCTTAGGACAGTTTATCATATATCTCCTTGAGGGTGAAGTTGCACATCTAAAAAAAAGATGCCTTCATGCACCGTTACGCTACCTATTTTGACCTGGCTTGCACTTTAACTTAACCTTACTTGTTATGTGGAGAGGAAATTGGTGAAATGATGTAAATGCATAACCATAAAAAGAATTTCAGCTGAACAGACAAGAATTCTTATGAAATAAAGGGAATTTAGAGGTATGTTTCATGAGGGAAAAAGTCAGAGAAATGACAAGAATATATTAAGATAGTGTTTTAGCTGAAAAAATAATGGCATTACATTTTGAAAACTAATTTCTGAAAACCTGGTTTTACTGTCTTATAGATGGAGAAGGGATTCAGGTTTCAAATTAGGTATACTTTGAAGTGTGCATTATTGTATTTAAACATAATTTGAATAAATGTTCTATATAACCAAACATTTTAAAACCCACTTTATTAAATTCATGGTCATGGGGACTTGGAGTCTATCCCAGTACCATTGGGTGCAAGGCAGGAAACACATCTGAGCAGGATGCCAGCCCACTGCAATTACCAGTCCCCTAGCATAAATGACTTTGGCAATGTGGAATAAACCTGGAGCACCAGGAAAAAACAAAAAAAAAAACTCACACAGGTGTAATAACTAGGCATGGAAATTAAACCCAGAATGCTGGATCCAAGAGGCTGTAGTGCAACCACTCTGCCACCTTGCTGCCTCAGTTGTTTTAGTTTTAGTATAATTGTTTATAGTATAGTATAACAGCGTTGACTGGATACTTATTATTTTGGAGGGGAATATATTAATGCTGTGGGTAGTAATGAAGAATCCCATTACAAGTCATGAATGTTTATGAAGCAATTAACTTCTAAGTTCCCATCAGGCAAGTATATTTTTCTGGACCTGGCAGATAGATAGATAGATAGATAGATAGATAGATAGATAGATAGTATATCCCATAAATGAACGTGTCCTTTTAATTAGCTTGTTGATTTGGTGGGCCTCTCTCAAAGTAATGTTACAGGCTCTGCACACCACAGTGTAGAAAACTGCAATAGCCATCACAGAGCAGAGCTACAGAAGATGTGAAGGACGTGACTACCCACATTAACGCAATTCAGTCTCCTAAGGAAAAACAGCCTGGTCTGCCCTTTCTTATATAGTTCTTCTCTCATTGATGTGGAACCCCAAGTACCTATAGGAGTGGACCACCTCTACATCCACTCCTTGAACAGTGACCAGACACAGAGGCTTTTTGGTGCAGTGAATGTCAATAACCTGTTCCTTGGTTTTTCTGATGTCAAGATGGTGCAGACAAATCTCTTTGCACCAAGAAACAAATACTTCCACCCAACTTCTATACTCTGTCTTATCCCCTTTATCAATACACCTCATAAGGGTAGAATCATCCTAGAGTCTCTGCAAGTGACATGACCTTGTTGTTATATTTATAATCTGAGGTGCACAGAGTGAAGAGAAAATGAGACAAGACTATTCCTTGTGGTGCGCCAGTGTTGCTCACATCCATAACGGAAACACTGTCCTTAAGTCTCACACACTGGTCTGCCTGACAGATAGTCCATTATCCATGACACCATAGGCTCATCCACCTGTATATCTCTGAGTTTACCACTTAACAGGGATGGCTGTTAAACTGCAGTGGGCCCACTTAGTCTATCACAAGAAGACTCATATAGTCCAGGACCAGAATCTCAAAGCATTACATGATGTGATATGTGTTTGTATTACCTTATTAATTTTTATACTGAAGACAGTATTTCAGTTGTGCTTTTAAAAAAAAATTTGCTCTTTAAAATTTTACTTGATGTCACATGGTTGTACCCGATATAAAATATTTACTTTTAAAACTTTTATTAGAATGGTAAAACAAAGAGTTAAAAAAAAGATTTGACACTGAATGTTGCATACACATTACCAGAATATACTGTACATACGTATATCCTACTCAGCAAATGAGTTTTCTGCCACTGGCTATTATTACAAATGCAATGGCAAAAACTAAATATAGCAAATGCAGATGCTGATTTAAATGAGGGCTCATGGGTTTGCAAAGTTCATGGGAAAAAAAGCTTTAATGTTGTAAGATTGCAAGGTGCATTTTAAACAATCAGTCTTTTTGTTACTCAGTAATTTGGCAAAAACAAAATTATGTTCTGGTTTTGGAGACATGTTTGCCTACCCAGCTAGGCTTGTTTATTCCTCTTTCATTGTAGTGGTAGTAGCAGCTTTAGCATTGTCAGTGTACACACTATTGTGAAATTCTTATTTGTATGTCTAGCCAGCATACAGCATGTCACCAATTTCTGGTATTGTGGTAAACGTTTACTTAATAAGTGACACAACTCCATATATGCCCTTTTTCATATTGTTTCTCAAAGTTCTCAGAATATTCAACTAATTTTTGGCCTATAACTGCAATTTTGATTTCTAATTGTTTTCAGTATTTCCACTCACACTTAATAATGTAATGGTACATTGTCACCTCTCCAAGCCTTAATCAAAGTTGGTCCACAGCAAAGTCACCATAGAAAATTGCCTGGGGGCATATGTCCATGGTCATTGTGTAGGTATATGGAAATGACCTGTGGTGTAGTCTGGAGTATGTCTCTTTGGTGGGACACACATATGAAGCATCCAACTGCATCCAGTGACAAAGAAAGATATATCCCTATCCCCTAATCAATAATATATGTGCTTTCAAAACAATTAAAAGAGATATGTATTTGGAGAACTGCTTAAAATGACAACTGAGCTTGACACTCCCTTGTCACTAGGAAAACGGAATGCCACTCAGTGATACTCAATACTCATATTCATGAAAACTTGAATATAACATCTTCCTACATCAATAAACCATGAAATCTGTTCCTATTTCTGCACCACAAACACACAATTTCAAACCACACAGTAAGCCAAGCATAGAAATTTCATCATGAATTAAACCTTGCTTAAGTTATTTCAATACATTTTCTCTGTGGTTGGTTCCTAACCTGACTTCACTGGGTATGAGGCAGGAAGTAAATCTTATTGGGGAGCTAATCCATAACAAGGTACATTCATGCAAACTCACACAAAGCCTAGTTAGACTCATCAATTTAACTGAACCTTCACATCAACAGTGTGCAGGAGAAGAGCCCATAAACCTTGATAAAAGATGCTTACCATCTACTACTGTGCACTCACTTTGGATGGTCCGATCACCTATCAGAGCTCCTGCTGTCAATTTGCAAGCAGATAATGAAACTTGACAAGCCAGCAAGAAAAATAGTTGAGGGCTGTGAGACAGCTTTGATTGTGTTACGTGGAACATATTTAGAGATTTCTCATCAGATATGATTGAGTATACAAGCATTGTAACGGAATTCATTAATAAATATATGGACATCGATATGTCTTTGAAAACAAACCATATATTTTCTAAAATGAAACCAAGGTTAACCACTGATATCAGGAATTTACTTAAGGAAGGTAGCAGTGTATTTCAAAGCAATGCAAGAAATGCAGGTAAGAACACCAAAAAACACTCTAACTAGCTAAAGGTCTGTATGACAATAACCTAGATGCAGAGCATAGCAGCGATAATAATTCACGCAAACACTAGCATGGACTGGAGATATTTACAGTTTACAAAGTAAAAACTAATTCAATCTTGTCTATGTTTTCTCTCCTCAATGAATTAATTAAAAGCCTCTAAACCCATCCCGGATGTTACAGTCAAAGAAGGCTTACAGCCTTCCCTTTGTTTCTTTAGTGTAGAAATTCTTGCCAGTTCCACTTTTTTTCAGTATCTGCTTGCAGGGTGGCAGCTGGAGTACGGACAAGTGACCAGACCATCAGCGTGGAGGGTTTGATGTTGCTAATATGCACAGTTATTATTATTATTATACACAGCTGCAGATAAAAACAATTCACAAAAAAGAATAATGGTTTCTTTGAAGTAACAAATATTTTCACTGAGCTTTCCAGAAATAAGCCAATAGTGTTGACTGGTAACATTAACTGAAACATTTTTCACAGTAAATATGCTGTGCTGGCCAGTGATCTTGTTCACTGAATATTTTCCTGGAAATTTCCTATGCAGCTGGATTTTTTCCAAGCACCCCATGATGTTTTACAAGCCCAATGTGATGTCACAGAGTGTAGCAACCATGCATGTAAATTTTACACATGCATAATGTAAGTTCATTGCCAACTCTGGGTTGCAAACACACAAATTAAAAAAATAAAGCCGCATCACACTTGATGTCACTGAGTGATACTTTCCTCCATTTCTAACCACGCTCATTTCACCAAGAGGAAACACTGCTCTTCCACTCTTTTTTCAAATCCTTGGCACTTCGATTGCTGCATGTGGGTCATCAACAAAGATTGAGAAACACTGCTAGATTTCCATTCCACATGCATTAAAAAAAACAAATAAATAAACTTGTAATATTTTCATTTGAGGGGTTCCTTAACTGACCACAATGAGAATATTACGAGTACTGTCACAGGATATACAACACTGATACCTTTAGGACCAAATGACTAATTATGCATGCACATTAACCATGAGCCCAGCTAGGATTCCAAAGGAAGCCTTTAAGGAACTTTCCCATCTCCCTCCCCCTCATCAGAAAACACAAGACACTCTGTAAAATAATGAAAACAAAAGATTTATTTGTATTTACAAGACATTTCTTTCTTCTTGATGAAAGTATCTGCACAGACAAATCTGAAACAAAACAAATGTTATAGCTGATCTTGCTCAGAGCCACATCAAACCCTGGAATGAGCCAGTTCCACACCACTGCTTTGTGGCATGGTTAATGTGTGTGCCAAAAGTAGAACTCTATGAGTGCAGTAATCTAAATTTTACTTACTTATTGCTAGTTTGTGGCTGTTTGTTGTATTTTGTTTGCAGTACTCCTTCTGCCAACATTTTTTGTTGTTTGAGGCACTGCTGTCGTACAGCTCAGATAACATATTTGGCCACCATAATTGGCAGACTTTTACATAGCCCTCAGGGACACTTAAAAGACAATCGCATCATTACAATCCCCTCAAAACAATTTTTTACTTTTGACTTTAATGCATTTCACCGAGTTTGGCAAAGTTTGAACTCCATGGGGTTCACTCATCACTACTAGCCAAAAAGGGAAGTACTGTATGACATTACTAAACTTTTAACTGCATAGACATATTAAACTACATAGTTAAATATTCTTTGTTAATGAGTGACTAGGAAAAGTATGATAAAGTAAATTAAAAAAAAAACTCATAAAAAAGCACTAAGTGCTAAGTTCAAGACTGAAAAACTATCCACCAGTATTCAATTTTCTGCATTTTTTAACAGTATGGAGGTCACTTACTGTATGTCAACCTCAAATCAAGATACATTATGTAGTTCTTTAGCTGAGTAAATGGATACATATTGTTAAGGTTAATTTTCCATAATACGTTGTGTGGGTGCATGCTTATAAAAAGTGCACAGTTTTCCTTAATATTCAGGTCATCTGAAGCATTGTTGCAACACTCCTGTGATGGCAATTTTGCAGAGACAAAGTATTTTTGAATAACTGAGAGATACAGTGTTGTGTATAACTTTTGTTCTACATTATATTATAAATTGTGCATGCGTATTCCATAGCTGTGCCATACAATCTATAAAAACATATTATATTTACAGTATGTAAGCAGAGCTTGACATATTAAAGAATTACCAGATGTCAATGTTTGAAGTAAACTGTATAAATGGGGTAGTGCAATCCTATTATAGGGTAAAGTTCATTTCATTTAAAGCAAGCAGAGTGGAATTATTGATATGCTGTATTTATACTATTGTTTTAATTAAAGTCAAGTGCATCTTCTATTAATACATTTTAATCTTTAAAATAAAGGAAGTATTGATGAAAGAATGCCCTTACTTGCAGGCAGTGATTCCACATGAGCTATGGTAGCAAAACCTATGTGGTTTTCTCTGATTTAAATCGCTGTGTTGTAAGTAATCTTAAGACATATGTCAAAGAAAATATCACTGTAGGTTGCTTAATACCACTTTAAGCTGCACATATCAGACTTGTTAATGATCATGAGTAGCTTCATTTGAAATTTTCTTTTAAATGGATTGTTGAATATCTGCTATATAATGAAACACTAAGGTCTATGCGTGGGTCCAGTCCCTTAGAGCAATCCGATTGTCGGTTTGCTTTGGTGATGTGATTGAAAGAGGAAGTATTGTGTGTCATCGTCATTGTGAGGTTCATTGAAAGTCACCTTCAAACTTTGAAGTTGGAATACAGTAGACATAAAAGCTGACAGGAGATAAGCAAGGAGCCTCGACATGACAGTGTCTGAAAAGGAGGCATAAGCTAGATTGCAATTTGATCTTACAGAACCAAATGAATACAACCAAAAGAATCCCATGGAACAGCACATGGCCAAAGTGAGTCTCTGATGTCCATCAGTGTTGTTTTTGTTAGGGAGTAGGAGTCATCTTCCTGGATACAGAATTGGGATGTCCTCTCTTCTGAATAAGCATGACGCAAGTACTAGTGCACATTAGTGAAGGGTTCCCATTTTCTCTAATATTTACTGTTCTGCCCCACATCTTGTTAGTTGAGACTGTTATTTGTTGAACTGTGCTCCCCCTTCATCTTGTCATTTATTAACACACCTGTCAGTCACGTCCCACACTCACCGTGGTACTATAAAAGTCTATGAAACTCACGTAAAGCACGTAGGTCCCATAATAAACATTTGAATACAATACACCCCATGTGTCTCACGTAGGCACCCCTTTATCTCTTGTTTCGGTCATGTCCAAAACGTATCCTTAGGGTATATAAACCCCTGTGTTTGGTTAGTTGTGGTACGCAGCAATTTGAACCTCTGTCTATGTGCATCTCTTCGTCTTGATCCAACCGTGGAAATCACTCGCCTTGTAAGTGTCCTTTAAAGCTCTATTGTTTAATGTACACTGTCTGCTATGTATTGCTTTGTAAATTATTCTTTATTGTCTTTGATTGTACACATGTAAATGCCTGTATGTTTCTTTTGTATATATTTCAGTTTACAACGAAGTACGTCCAGTAAAAGCCTTCAAGATAGCTTGCTCACCCCTTGTCGTTTTTTATGTGGATGTACCGAGTTGTTTAAGCTCTCTGCGGCCGCATAGTGCGGAGTGAGGCAGAAAATTTACTTTTCTTTTGAAATTAAGTGCTTACTAAATTGTGACTAGTACTTTTCTTTTAATATAAATTATTAACACATAATGACATATTTTCAGTGTCTGCTTTTTGTTATGAGAAATGTGTTCTGAGATTTTTCAGGATTGGAAGACAGACCTTTCGAGGTGAGTTAGTTATACTTGCTAATTATAGTGCAGGAGAGTAGCAACATTGCATATCGATTAGCACATACAAGTAAGAACTTAACTGTACTCTCTACACATGTCAGTAATGATCCTATAATTTTGTGAATAGATGAGCTGTGATGTTGTATAGGGTGCGTCACATATTTTGGCTGTCATAACAGCCTTAACTGAAATACCAGTTGACTACAGATGCATTCTACAAGAATTAACACACTACATTAGCTAACATCTGGTTCCTCTCTGTTCTGAGCAGGCAGCCGGACAATTCACTCCTCCCACACAAGCATACTTCATTATCAGATTCCTACCAAAGTCCAAGCTTGAGGTATTGTAATGTTGCTGCCTTTATTAACCCTTTGTCTTTTTTTGTATCGTGTCTACTTATTAGCCATCTAAAATATCATATTTTATTGTTTATATCATATTTCATTGTTGACATATTTGTACTTCACCTTCAGCTTCCAGGAAAAGGCAAGGCATTTAGGTGCAAAGTTGCTGCTTCTTTTAACCCAGTGTCATTTTTTGTATAGTGTCTACTGATTAAGCTGCTATCATATTTTATTGTTTATACGTATACATATTACATATCTCAAAAATGTTACCCATGTAGTTATGTGAAAGATTGTTAATACTCAGAAGAAGGCTAAGAATTTTTAATGAAAAGGGTCAGGATATTAGAAATAGATAGAAGTTAACTAGTTACTAGTTCTATTTAATTTTAGGACATGATTTGATCTGGCTTTTGGCTTGTCACTGACCGTAGCCACTAGAAATCCTATAAATGGATTTTAAATTTACCATTGATCTGCCACTAACATTGCAAACCCAGGTGCCATCTCATCTCAACTGCCTTTCAGACAAGCTGCAAACCTCAGGAGATGTGACAGGGAGAGAAAAGAGTCTCTCAAGGCTACCTTATGTCTGCAGCACCTGAAAGCTACTGAGAAACTAAAAGTGAGGTGTATTAAATATTCTGGTAATCAGCTGCTAGCACTGCTATCATGAGTGCCTAAGCAGCTTTTGTTACACCCTACCATAATATTTGTTTTTTCTGAAGATAGAGAGATTTGTTATCTATGTGAATGAGGAATAGTGTAATATCACAGTTAAACCTAAAATTTGTAATTCAGACACTGAAATTCTGGCTGTCAGAATCTTTCCATGTTATTTGCCCAGGGATCATCCTCGTTAATGTTTATATTCCTCTATCCACAAATGGGAACTCAGCAAGAGAAATGGTTCACTCCATTACCAACACTCTAATAATGAATCATTCTAACCCTACAGTTATAATATGTGGTGACTTTAACCAAGTGACTCTGGAAAAAACAATGCCAAACATTCTCTAGTATGTGTCATGTTCCACTCAAGAAAACAAAGAACAAGCTGGACCTGCTCTACTCAAATATTAAATATACTTTAAATATAAATCTGTGGTAGCTTTGGACAGATCTGACCACAATCTGATCCATTTCCCACCTACAAGCTTGTGATTAGAGAGCAACCTTTTACTACCAGTATAGTGAACAAGTGAAGTCTAGAGGCCAAAATGACTCTGAATGATTAATTCCAAAGAACAGACTGGAAAATGATTTGTAAGTCACATGGAGACAGTATTGAGAGACTCACTCATGGGATCATAGACTATTTTAACTTCTAACACTATTGTGCCCTCAAAAACAGTGTGCAGCATTGTGACAGGTGTCCCGGTCACACTCACAGGAAATCTAACTTAGACACCATTTAAATATCCGACTTAGCCACCCAGTTTTATTAAGAGACTGGGAACTCCTGAAATTTACCAATAATAGCACACAGGTTTCTTTAAATTGGGTGGTGAGTAAACACACAATGAAAGACACAACAGTTATTTCAGGAAAAGCAACAGTAACTTCTATTACACCAGACAATAATAAGTACATTAAAAAGATAAATGAACATAAACCAAATCTAACAGTATCAGGAAGAAAACTCCTTTTTTAGAAAGGAAAGCGCACAGTCCATACTCTAAAAGTCCATTAAAAACAAGAATTGGAGGATACAACCTTTAGTGGTTCAGAGTCCAGTTTATTCTCTGTGTTACCCCAACACTTAATTGTTCAACTGTCCACGGATGCACTCTGTTCACCGGACACTCGTTTCCCAACAGAAGTTTTGTCAAAATCGTGGAATCCCTGTCAGCATCTCTTCGTTGCTCCTTTTTTCCACTCTGGGCTCCTTGTGTTGCTGTGATCTAGGCACGCCTTATTTCTTGTCTGCCAGCTTCGCTCAGTCCTTTCATGTGACTTCCTTCTCTCACTGGACCCACAACTGGCGTCTCCTTGTGGAGCTGTCTCTTCCTCCCTGGAAGTAAGTGTTGCCGTCCTTGTGCCTCACGTCATGCCAGCCAGGTACCCTCGTCGCCTACGAGCCCCTGTGCTCTGTCCGAGTGTCTTGGCAGCATTCTCAGTGGACCGTCCCTCCCTTTGCCTTCTCCTGGCCAGAGCTTAAATCTCGTTCAGTCCCTGCAGTTATCAGTTCTGGACAATCAGATTAAACAATGGCACATCTAAATTTCCTGGGTTTAACAAATAATGAAAACATAACAAAATGTATTGTTACCAACCATTAATGAGTACAGATCTGCTGTTTAGATGCCAATATTGTCAAACATGTTAATTGCCAAGTCAGGTAAATACAGACATCCTCCAAGGAAGGAGCAGTTCTGTTATCACAACTTGGTATTCTTTGTAATATCAACCTGCCAAAAACTTCAAAGTGGTGACTCTTTTGCAAGACAGTAAATACCGATACCCTGTAGACAGCCATCACAATAATCAGTTACAGGATAACCCAGGAAATTTGCCTTTAACTTCTTGCCTCAGTCCAAACAATGGGTGCCTATTGCCTGTTCATCTGCTGGGCTTTAAATGTAATATTTGCATGATTTTTTTCCTAAGAGAGAAATGGAATGACCCAGTGTACAAAAATGTCCCCCTCTGACAGCATTCCTAAAAACACCTTGGATTACTAAAGAGTTAAAATGTCTTCAGAATAAGAAGAAGAGAGCAGTCAAATCTGGTGACAAAGAGGCTTTAAAGGACATAGAGTGACTGTTGAAGAAAAAGTCAAGTGAAGGAAAAGAAGCTTACAAAGCTAAAAGAGGAAACAAAGTCACTTAAAGTAAAAAGAAGATCATTACTGGACTCAAGCAATCCAGGGCTCAGGTACTAGAAAGGAATGTGGACGAGACTAATGCCCTGAATCATTTTTTACTAGAGTATTTCTCCAACATAACATTCAACCAAAATTTGTAGGTCCCTACACTCCTACTCTCTGTCATACTACCTGGTAATTTATTCTCTGTATTTATAGTTCTTTGTGTGAAGAAAAACGTTTTGTGAAATTTACCCGGAACAATTTTCCACCTGTGCCGCTGTGTTCTTGTTAAACTCATTTTAAAGTAACAGCCTCAATCCACTGTGCTAATCCCTTTTATAATTTTAAACACTTCAATCATGTTGCCTCTGACGCTTATGTCACATTACACAACTTTTCCAGTGATTTTCAATCATATCCTTCATTTACATAATCTTGGTGAGTCGGAGGCAGTTGGCGGGCATTTAGTGCTGAGAAGTGCTAATCGCCTAATCCTACGATTCACTCCAACAAGTCCACAATTCAGGCTTGATTTTGTGTTTAGTCAGAGGTTGGCTGTGTGTGCAGGAGAGCTGAAAAACAACAAATGCTCATCTGGAAGTTTAATGCATAAGATGTAGTGATGAGGAATAAGGAACACGTGTGTTTTGAATTTCACAAATAGAAGAGAAGCTCATCTGTCTGATGTCTGGTGTTTCAAAACAGAATAGAAAAGAGGACAAAAAAGAATGAAACCAAACCCTATTAACCCTTCTTACTGTGCCAGTTCCATCAGGCAGAATGGGGGCTATGGACCCCACAAACTGAAGAAAAGCTTGGCTGTCTGATGCCTAACATTTTACATACCATAACAGAATGGAAAAAGGAAATAAAAGGATGACATTGCTGCTGAACTCACCCTTTGAACAGCATGGGCTCCTTCAGGCAGCAAACTATTGGCTGTCAGAAGAAGGAGCGAAGACAAGTGTACTGGAAAGTCAGCACACAGCCAGTAAATGTGACATGGACTGGGATTTCTAGTCATGTAATTTGAAGGGGTGCAACTGTGAGATCAGCAACTGTGGTGAGCAAAATCTGACATACCCCACAACAAGAAGACACGTAATGTAACAGCAGCTTTAATCTTTGTTTGCTTAAAAGGTTCTGCTCCCTTAATATTTCCCCGTAACACATAGGCTACAGTCCCAGAATCAGCCTAGTCACTCTTCTCTGGACTTTTTCTAGCACCGCTACGTCTTTTTTTTTTATAGCTTGGAGACCAAAACTGCATGCAGTACTCCAGATGAGGCCTCACGTGTGTGCTCCTATGATTTGTATTCTACACATCGTGTTATATAACCTAACATTCTATTAGCCTTCTTAATAATTGCCATAGCAAGAAATAATCCTAATGTCTAAAGAATAGCAGCACCTGTGACTGAACAAGATGAAATAACATTAAAATTATTCAACTTATCCAGGAATCATTGTAGATAAAAACAAAGTCAGAATTGAATTCTTCAGGTGATAGAACCCCCAAACCTGATGCATACTTTGCTCAAAACACTTCAGGAAATTCCATAAAATATGTACAACAACACCAATCCTAACAAATATAAAGTTTAAGGAAAAAGACCCATGGTACTTAGAAGATACAGGTGAGGAGTTGTTGATCTTTCCTTTTTGTGACAACATTAAAAGTTGAAGTACACCATCTTTAAATCATTTATAATTTGTCATGTGACTGAATTTTAATATTATAACAAAGTGTAAACTGATATATCCCTTGGAACTGTATGACTTAGCAATCATTACATTGTGAGGACATTCTTCTGTGGCACTCTGCATGTATTTATATGAAGTAGAGGTTATACAGGTGAAAGGAGAGATTTCAGATGCAGAGTGCTGCTGTCCGAATAGGTGGTCCACATGAGCATCAGTTAGGAACTTCTACAACAACAAAAAAGGAACTGGTGGATTATGGAGTGCCAGAGCTTTAGTTCTCTAACAAACCACAGACAGGGTAGTTATCAGAGACAAAAACACCTTCTAGCTACCAGGCGACAGCCTCCTGCTGTTGTGTGGCATCCTGGGGTTTGCTTCTGGCTTCTAGTTTCTTGCATTAAAATTGCATGAGCAAAAAAAAAATATATATATATAGATTTACACTTTTAAATAAAGTGACTAGCTAAAAAATGAAAAGAGAATGATTTCAAGTACATGCAAGCTTGGTTAATCTCAGTGCTTAATCTGCTTGTGTTAAGTGTGGATGTGTGTCATGAATTTGCTATGATGGACTACTGTTCTGCCTTTTTTTGCTTCCAAGCTTGTGTCCCTTGTTACTTAAATAAACTCTTTTGATTATGCAATGAAAAAGCAGGCATGGAAACTGAATGAGTGGATGGGTGCTCCAAGTGCTATGCTTTTGTTGCATTTATGCTAACACTTCAATATTTACTATGTAAATATGTTCATGTGATATCAGATGAAAGAAAACACAGCAAGAGGTCATAGCCCTGGATGTTTTTAAGATGGCCTTTAGCTCTCTCCTCAAGCAATTTTTCATAAAAAAGATATCTCTTTTTGCAACAAAATGAAATAATTAGTAATTAAGGAATTGTTAGTTAATAAAATGGTAAGGTAAGTATCCTCAAAATTCATCACAATGAAGCTAACATGTCACTTAAATCTAGCAATATTTTCATTTTTACTCTTGCACAAATACACATATTCAGAAACCAACACCTATGGCTGGTTCTCAGCTGCATAGTAAATTGGTGTACCATTTAAAATGACTTTACAGAAGCAGTCCAGTGATATTAGTGCAAAATTAAAATGATGCTATTTGTGACAAACTTTAATGAAAACCTGCTGCCCCCTACAGGACAGCCGGGTATGACACTTGTTAACTTCTGGGCCTGATGAGGGTGATATGAAGACACACAGAGGCAATGTTGTACAATTGACAAATTGTTCAAAACTTAACACCATTTAAATTGTATTTATCTCCAAAAATACATTTTAAGAATGTGGGAAAGTCATTTATTTACTGTGTTAATACTGAAGGTATTTTAATATTATTAACTATTGTCAGTGTACACCAACCCATTAGGGGAAAAATATCAGAATTATTTGTAAAGAGATTAAGTGTAATTTTCTAAGAAGAGGCTTTTAAATGTCTGCTGTTGGTCTTCATCTCTGGATGGGCATGGATTTTTTTCCTTTGTGCCTGTGTGTATTGTGGAGGAAAGGGGTGGTCTGCTCATGGTTCATTAGTTCAAGGACTAACAATCCTTTAATGTTATGAATGTAGATTACCACTTAGAAATAGTAACCTAGTAACACACATAAAACCTCTTATGTGCTGTTGTAAAGATAACATGGAAAACTGTTCAGGAAATAAACAGACTATGTGGTAACTCTGCTAATTTAGATCTGCCACTTGAGAGTATGTACTGCATAAAATGGACATGTATTAGACACGACGAATAAAATATAATTCACTTTAAATAAAACTCAATAAAAAATAAATACAAATTACTAATGTAATTTAAGCTGTTCAAATGTAATGTAAAAGTATGTAGATGAAAATAAGTAACACTTGAAAATAACAGTATGTGTTCGTATTTTTTCCACATATCTGAAGCAGGTTGTCTGGCTTGAAGTACTACCAAGGATTAGAAAAGATGGACCCTGTTGAGATATGCGATGCCCCAGAAGTGTTTACTTCTGATAATGAGAGACAGAAAGACAGCAGAATTTCTCTTGCCCTAAAGGGAGGGAAAAAAATGATGTCTTGCATGAGACTGAATTAAAACCTGCTGCTGATTACAGACAGAAGAAATCTTGGAATTTTGTCCAAATAAAATGTCTTTCCATGAGAGAAGACAGCATTGCTGGTAGTTTTATTCATTCTATTTCACAGGAGACAGAGGGAAGAACACAAATACTGAAACTGGAATCAAAAGACAGACACGTTTGTTCATTTTCTTGCAGTCTTCATTTCTTAAATAACTTTACATCGGATACATCATCAATTATAACAGGAAGGCGTTCTTAGAAACAAAAATGAATGTAAAAATGAGAGATGTCAACAATACGAGATGAAAGAAAGAAAACAATAATATTAATTTTCAAAGAAGTAAAATGTGGAAATATTAATGAAAAGCAATAAAAAATAAATCTAACCTTCGAACGACCGTATAGGAATCTAACAACAGAGTCTGACTGTAGCTATCAATAGGGGCTCAGGCATGTTAGAACACCTGGGGTCACAAACACCTCTGGCAGGGTGACCACGGGATTTTTTTAAGCTTGTTGCTTATCTCAGACATAATTCTGGACTTGCATTGATGTTACTCTTAGGTGGAAGCCAGCTTCGTATTGAGTTTGCAAAGAGGAGGTGAATTAACTGAGAAGGAGGCAGAACCCCATTTTTTGCCAGAGTTGATTGGGACCTCCAAAAGTTCTCCTGGACTCCAAGATCAACATGAAACAGTTGCTTTTTCATAATGTTTAAATAAACAAAGTTTATTACAAAGATTTTATTTAAATTTTATTATAGCATCTTAGTTAATGTTATCACTGTTTTAATTTTTTTTAATTGGTTGATGTGAAAAAGAAAAATATGCGCCAAAAACACCAGAATACAAATGTACTATGCAGAATGCATGCAAATATATGTGTAAGCAGGACTGATTTCATGTATTCAATAGTCCGATGACCTAATTCAACATTAACAACACTGGGGTCTGGCGCCCGATTTGCCGTTGTATGCACACTGCCATTCCACCCCCAGACAGTCACTATGAGTTCTGGTACCTGATGAGTTACAAATTAAGCACTGGAAGGAGGTGCTCTATCCATGCTGTAAAAGGAAGGATAGAGTAAGAAGAGAATTCAAGATGCTCTTAGGTTTACGTGAACTAGTACACAGTCTGATAGTGTTATTAAGACACTTGCCCGATTCTAGCAAGGCCAAATTGGACAGATAGAGATATTCCTGTGCTGTGTTTTGTTTGACACTTTATGTTCTGTCTTTACAGAATATCATCCTGTGACATAGAATTGAGTTTTACGTTTTATACATCTAAATATCATGGAGCTACTAAAGTGAAACATCAATGTTAAAAAACTGCAAATACCATTAACATTCAATGGCGACCTGAAACTCCATGGGGAGTGCTGCTGGAGATGGTCCTTGCCTTTCCAAGACCTTAACATTGGATTAAAGTACTCTCAGTGCTTGAGAAAATAAATAGTCAGTGCTGCAAAGGACCTGGTACATGTGCTTATAGTCTTACATCCAGTGCTGCTGGAATAATAATAATAATAATGTTGCATAGGTTACTTTTTTAATCGGACAACATAACACTCATTACTTGTAATGTGTTGCCCTTCTGCTTGCAAGATTATTTTGCTTTTAGCATTGCAAGTTAATAAGAATAATAATTAATAATTCTTTACATTTATATAGCGCTTTTCTCACTACTCAAAGCCCTCTCCGCACAGGGAGGACCCAGGAAGCGAACCCACAATCTCCTTACTGCAAAGCAGCAGTTCAATTCATCAACATAAATTTAGCGATTTCTGAAATATTAAGACAAATTATTTCAGCCAGGATGTGACCACCCGAACATTTTCCTCTGAATTTGTTTTGCGGATGCTTCTACCCGCAATTTCTGATAGTGTGTGCAAAGAAAATACATGCGTAGGCTGACAGAGTGAAATGGACATATGCCGACTACAAAATCCTTAACAATAACCGGTTAAGGGTGTACACGGCCACATTATTTATTCACGGAGAAATCTACCTCTGCTAACCAAGTTTTTCAGAGACCAATAACTAGACTTCTCTAACCAGAATAAGAGTTTACATGACATTTTAGATACCAGATCACCATGTTATTGAGGTGCATGTAAACTTGGCTACTGAGTGTGAGTTCCTAATCCCCACAATACACACGCAGGCACAAAGGAAAGGAATCATCCCTAACTAGACCTGAAGTGTTCAGAAAATGAATGAATGGATGGAAAAATAAATTAACAGCCTATTACACGTTTTGATTTTCTGACATTTCAGGAATCATGGAGTTTTCACTATGATGGAGTTATGCTTATAAAGGAGGCATCACTTTATGTATGAGCCCAAACACAAAGAAAGCAACCACTCACTTGGTATTTCATACTCATTGTCCACATATAGTAGTGCACAATGAGCCATTATAATATATAGTCCTTTTCGATCGAGCAGCGTCAGGAGATTTAAGACATTTTTTTTACTGTTATTGAACTTGGTACAGGATTTTATCTGATGTTAATACCATACTAATTAGTACCCAACTTCAATAGCTTTGTGCTACTTAGCTAAATATGTAAATTGCATTTGACCCAAAGATTAACCAAGTGCATCATTTTATACTTAATATGCATATGAGATGCTCTTTTTATTAATTACACTTTTGCTGTAATTATTTTACCACCGAGCTTGAAGAAAACTGCATTTGAACTAGTTCTCTGATTCTTATATCGAATGGTCTCCCCTTAATTACAGCACTAGTGCTTTTTCCCTTATGAGCAGGAGCTCACAGCTGTTGTTTAAGAGCTGAGCTTGATTTTCTCTCATATCATATTTCAGAGCAATGTGGATTCAAATACCAGTGTGCACTAAAAGAAGAGCCCTTTTGTATTGGTTCAGCTGATTTGACTGCTGTGGGGGCGAGTAAACTGTGGTGTACTTCACACATAATAACCCCACTGTAGCTTTCATTTCCAACAGCAAAAGAATGAGTGTTCCGAGGTCACGTTGTTCAAAACAGATCTTTGATTTGCAAATGAGTTATTACAGATTGTTTTCTAGCTCACAGTGTAACCAGGAAAACAACACACTGGACATTAGATGCACAGGGGATGGTTAAGAATGGTATTACTTTAGTTATTCTGATAGGCGCGTTCCTGCCTTAGAAACTGCAAAAGGAAGCATGGCTTCACAATAACATATGGAAGACAGGAAACCAGGGATAGAAATATTCCCCAGAAAGACCACCAAACTGCCTAATGGAGTAATCATGAGCATAAGAATGACACACTTCTTTTTTTAGAGAAAATACAATGAATAATATCTGGAGCTTCAGCATCCACCTCAGAATGTAAAGAGACAAGCAAGTAGGACAGAGAGGAGAAAATGAACTTGTTTTTAAGAACCTGTTGAAAAACCATGGGTGGGCACCATATCAAGGGGTTGACTTTACTCCAGTCCTTCATTGTTCTACTCATATCACCTCCTTTCTCCTTCTGTCTTGAGCATTTTAGTAGTTGTGGCTAACACTGAATTTGACAGAGCTGCCGAATGCTTTTATATCAAGATCATCTATTTACAGGTATGTGTCGAGGCTGCAAACACCCATATTGACTGCAGAATGGTCAGAATTATTTGGTTGCAACAAAGCAGGCATAGTTTGTCTTTTATCATGGACTGTAGTATTGTGACATGTTTGGTAAAAGGCTTCTGTGTGTGGGTATCCAACCTGGGTATCAATTTAAAAAAAATCATATCTATGGCTTGGTAAGATTTGATTTTAATTGGAGAGTAGTTTAAAAAAGAATGCATCACAGTTCCCCAATAATTCCTGAATGACAGTGGCATTCACAGTAAGTTGTATTATCATTATTATTCCTTGTTTAACAGAAATTGTATCCAATGTGACAAAAAACAAAAAATCAAAACACATGCATTTAAATGCTTTGCAAGACAGTGCAAAGTAAAAAGGCGAATGGTAATATAATACAGGCAGTGAGCAAGAAATACAGTTAGGTAACAAGCCAAATGTAATGAGAGAAGGCCTCTATGGCAGCCTTCCACACAAACAATAATTCCAATTATAGAAAAAGTGCTGTATAAATAAACACAAGTACACAGTGGAATAAATAAGAAAAAAATAATAACTTGTAAATGACACACGGGCTGGACGGGCATCCAGAAAAGGAGAGGAGAAGGGGATCAGACCTGTAAGAGAGAGCCAGAAAGGATGGACAGACAGCCCATCCCAAGTGGAAGATGTCACTGGGGACACTTTTCACTCCCCCAGCATGCTAGATGGCAGTGATCCTGGGTATCAGTGCCCAGTAGGAAGCCAGCAGGGCATGCTGGGTAGTTTGGCAGACCAGCCCTGCTGGGGTCAGAGGGTGCCGCAAGAGGGCGCTGCAGGGAGACATGCTCCACTGGCAGCAGCCCTGGCACCAGAAGTACTCCTTAATAAAAGGGACATCAGTCCCTTATCCAGGCGAGTTGGAGCTGGGAGGATGGAGAACAACACTCAACTGTAGGAGGGTAGTGTGGTGGTGAGAGGTGAATTGTGGAGAGAGAAAAAATATGTGCTTGTGGTACATTGGAGGTATTGTGGTGAATAAAAAACATCCTTTATTTGAACCTGGGACTCTTGGTGCATTCGTGTTGGGTTTTGGGGCTCGCTGATGCCCTGGTTTCTATCACAAACTAAAAAGATTAAAATATCCACATATCAGCCTATAGGATGTTAACCTCGCTGGTTCACTCAGTTACTACCTTCTGTTTTGAGTTGTTGGGACACACGATCCACTCCAGTCCAGATGTTTGCTCTGCGCTAACTGCAGGTTGCTAGCCTTGTACTAGTGACACCTTGGTTACAGAGGCTCTCAAAAGCAGCTCCACAATTCTTTGAGCAAGGGAGAGGACCCCTCATGCTTTGGTGTGCAGAAAAGGCCTCTAAAATGCTGCACTTCCTTGGTGACATTAGCCGAGTCCCCACCAAAAGAAATTCTCAAAGCATTAAGGAGATCTGCAGCTTTGTGGCTGGTCAGCAGGTTTCTGAACTTGTTGAACAGATCATGGTGTGTCCAAGCACTCCATGACAAAACAGCCTCTCATGTTCACACACTCTTTTCCTGTTTCAAGACCATTGCCTCTTCTTTCTGCAAGTCTTACTTCATTCTATCTCTCCTCCCGACCCTAGACTCTTTGATTTTTGAGTTCAGTAGTTACTGCATTTTTGTGCCTGATATATACAAGGTTTGAATTCTCTGTTTTCTGTACCTAAAGATCCTGGTCTATCTCAGGAAGCTTTCACCTCCATTCCTTTAAAGGGGCAAACCTATGCTACGCTCAGTAAATGTATGGGAGAGTCTGGTCCCCTGCCAGTCCTGGAAGAATTTATGTTAATAGGGGCGCCCTTTCCACAATTTCCCCAACAGACTACTACCTTGGACAAACCGTCCCTTAATTACGGTTCAGTTAAATGCTGTAGACTTTCTAGCCACTTCACTAACTTCTAGTCGCCTACTTTCTTGGTTAAAAAAGAAGGTCAGTAAACACCACTGCTGACACCACTGTCTTCTTACTAATGATTTGCAGGCAAAAGACAAAAATGTAAATATATTTGGAATATATATGGTTTTTGAGACTCAGCTTTGCAAATAGACCTTTTCAAGCCTATGAAACTTAGCTAAATGCAATTTAGCTAAAATAGTGCTCACTACTGTATAGTGGGGTTCTCAGGCTATTTTTGACAAGGTTTCAGGAACTGGGAGCACCAGTGAAACAAGTGTAAGGAGTAAGCCAGGTAATACAGTTATGTGTTTAAATGCATTCTTGTTTATTATAGCACTGGAGAGTAACAATGTGTTGCATGTTGGTCAGTCATGTCACTGCTCTTGTGCTCTGACAAGGGTCATGGAAATAACATACTTGTTTTGCCTGACCATGTTACCCTTACCATAGCATAATGACCATATCTAGCTCACATTCTCAACCTCTTGCATGGACTCTGGCTCCTTCGTTATGGCAGAAGTTATGTTCCACTCCCCCGAAGTTTCCTGTTTCTAATGTTACAGTAAGTTCTAGTATGCCAAGTTACATGCCAAGCCTGCCTGTTACCTGACTAGCACTGCAGCCCACCTTCTTCCTTCACCGTTGTAGGTGGTGAGACCACACAGTAGTTCCACATAGCTATTTCAGATTGGGTCTGATTGGTTATGTTGTCATCTGGCCACCAGGCATTTGTTGGCAAATGTTACTCAAAACTGTGGCTCCAGGACTTTGTCTCAGTATTTCTGTTAAAGGCAAAGTTCTCTTTAATTTAATCAAGATCATCACGAGATTTATTGATGTATTGTTTTTTGTCCCGATATGTGGTCTGTAGAGAGCACATATCTCCACACATTATAATTCTAATGATTGCTGAGGCAAACAAGGTCTTCATCGTGTAAGGGTTACAATCCTATGAGGGGTAAGTGTGACTATTTACATTAAAATGTAACACCAATCAAACCAATAACTTTACTTTTTTTCCCCACTGACATCCACCTTTTCCAAAATATGGAGGGCAGTTTGGAATTAAGGTTAGCCAATAATGTTACAATTTTTAATTACAAGGACAAAAATTACATACATCAACCATGCACTGCCTTCTGTTGAGTTTGCACAATCCTGACTGGTTGTTACTTTTATTCTTGAAACATATTCTAACTTTCCAGACTATTATATATTTACTGCAGGCTTCCAGGGACTGGATCCTAAAACCAAAGCCTGCTTAAAAGTTGTGAAAAGAAGCGGATCAAGTAGATAAAAACCTAAGAAGAAGTGCTGATACAAAAGACCACTGAGTCCATTCTAGCTCATCATTTATTTTCATGTAGTGTTGCCAGAATTTTGTGTCGAGATATCAATGTCCCTAAGGTACTGCTAGATAACTAGTTAAATTTATCTAAAATTCCTTTGCTGAGATTTACAGTATCCTCAAAGTATTAATGCTAAAGAAACATTCACATTGCAGTTTTTCAAATAAAAAACCCAGAATGTGTAGGATATCAAGCAGCGCACACAATAAAACAGTCGTGGGAGACTTGTGATAGTGTGGGCTGCAACTCACTTTTAGTAACTAGAAGATCTTTCTCTAAAATCATAGGACTACTATAAAAATAATATCTTTCTTAATAGTGGTTCATTAATTAAAGTTTCTGGTTTTAGATTTCCTTTGAAATTAGAAGCCAAAGCTCTTCTATAAAAACCAGCACAACACATTTTTTAAAGTGTTTTCCTCCATCCACCCTTCTGTTTTATGATTATTAAAATATTTTGGAGTTCTTGTAGCACTGTAAAATTCAGTCCTTGAAGGAGTGACATTCCATCACAGAGCACACAATAAGCCATCAAACATAACTGTGGGTAATCAGGCAGAAATCACAGGGAGACATGAGAGCAGGGAAAGGCCACCAAGTATCAAATCCAGAAATGGGACCAAAACACTATGAGGTGGCAATGACTAACTGTCACAGTCTTTTTACTTACACATTGTTCTCCTTATAATATGCCTTTTGATATTTTTTGGAAAACATTTAATTCTTATGGCATACGCCAATAAACACGGCCTGGAATGTGACAAATTTAAATATGAGTTAATGTATTACTGATTTTAAATTTCTTCTTTAAAAAGCCATTTTTGAATAACCATTTAAGGAATAATTTTCAAATTAAAGATATATTTCCCTTTTGTGGGATCATAAGGTAAAAAAATAGTGTTGCTTAAATGCACTCATACCACTTCACACTTCCTATGACCGAGGATCTTATTCCCTGGCTAGTCACCATGTGAAGTTTGAATGGTTACTTTGTGCATGTGTAATGCCTCTCTAGCTGCTCTCTTCTTTCTACATTCCAAAAATATGCAGCCTAGTTGATTAGTGACTTTCTAGCTTGCCATGTGTGGTTGTGTATGCCCAAGTGTACCATGCTATCATCTAGAATTCTATTCAATTTGGGTTCTTGCCATGGTGCAGGAAGACACTTTGGTGCACCTCTGGTGCGCTGTGATACTGAATCAGAATAGGTGGACTCAGAAAACAACACTTTAAACCTTTTCAGTATTAGCTACTTTGGAAAAACATTTATTCTTCCAGAGAAGCATCTCATTTGTTGTCACTCTGCAGTCAGTGAGAAAATGAAAGCAGTTTAACCAATTCATTAACATTAGCTAACCACTTTGATAAGTCTCCCATTATGGGTTCTTTGTGAATTCAGATACCAGGTCTCTTTGCTATTTGCACCCCATTATCCTGTGGAACATTGAGAGCAATTGGTTCTCCTCTTCTGCCAACAAATCTATGTCATCTGCAAATTGAAAGTTTTTAATGATGGTTCCCTGTATTATCACACCTCCATGGTCTTGCGTGTCCATCCTTTCCATGATTTTTCTTTAGAATTGTTACAAATAATATTGGGGACACTGGGTCATCTTGTCTGTTGCCTGTTATCACTGTTACTCATTCACTCAGTCATTTCTTGGTCTTGACATCCATCTCTGACATTTCATACACACTTTTTATTGCTCAAATCATATTTTCTGAAACTCCCATGCTTGCTAGTGAACTCCATAGCCCTTCATGCCATATAGAGTCAAACTCCTTCCTAAAATCATTGAAACAGAGATTGAGGTGTCTTGGTTTGCTTTACATCTCTTCAAAAATTTATCAAACCACCAGAATCTGTTGGATGGTAATTCAGTCTTTTCTGTAGCCCCCTTGTTTCTCACTCAGGTTTTCTTCCATAGCACCTCTTAATTTATCATGCTAAATACTCTGAATTATTTTCCACAAATGTGAAATTAGAGCTGTAATTTTCTGTAATAAATTCTGTAATTTAACGGTTCATCAGATCTCCCCATTTTGGTAATGCCACCAGGATAGATCTACACCAGTATTTTGGGTATTTATGCAACTCCCAAATTTTACTGCAGGTCTTCCATGTTTCTTCCACTATTCATGGTCCTCCTGCCTTAATCATCTCTGCAGTTTACACTTTGATTTTTCATGTTTTGTTATTTTTCAGATTTTATTGCTATTTCTACTTCTGACTTCATCCTCATTGTTTATGTCTAATGATATTCTGTCTCTTTTTTTCAACTTCTCTAGTACATCGCTTACAATATATACACTGTATTAACATCTGTATACAACTCTCGGACGTATACCAAGATATCAGGTGCAAAACCTAGAATATTGTTCATTTACCAGTTTATTTTATGTTTTTTGAGATACAATTTGATATGTTTGCTATCATGAGTGTAGGATAAAGTAGATTTATGCACTAATCCAGTTAATCTATAATCATGGCAATGGAGAGTGGTAATGTTTAACATGTTGATTAGCACATGCAAGTAAGGATTTTACTGAACTCTGTACATGTGACAATGAGCACACTATAATAATAACCATCAATCTTGACAGACCATAACATGTGCACATATGGATGGCATAGAGAATCATGAGGTACTGAAGGTGTAATGCTTGTTGTGGCTATAAAGCCTGATTTGTGAGTGGCAGCCCGTCTAGCAATGGTTCATTTTCTGCATTCATTTTTGCCTCACCCTCTTATCTGCTGCAGCTTGATTCTGTGTGATCCTTCTTTTGCACCGAATTTCCTGACTCCAGCAATTACTGACACAATGCTCCTAGCTGTTGAAGTCAATGCCTATGGACTTAATACCACACTTGTAGATACCCTTATGACCTTGTGCCATTGCTCACCATAAAGGAGACCCTTGGGTATCCATCCATCAGACATGACCAATCTTCAGCATGGTGTAAAGAACGGTGATCTTGGCATGTGCATGTGTTAATGTGTGGGCAGATTATACCTGAAGCTAGGAAGTATCCACGTATCAAAACCCAGACACTCCCACATTTCCCCCTCCTAAATACTCAAAGGATTGACAATGCCACCCCAAATTTATAAGGTATGGGGTACCTAAATAGTATTCCACACTGATTCACACCTACTGTTTAGGTACTTTTTATCCCAGAGTTGTGGTTGTACAATAATTCTATGACACCAGTATAACTTTTTTTTGCTCTTTTACTTAATAAATAATCCTAACCTAAATACATAAAACCCACAATTAAAATATTCGAAACCCGCTTGTATCCCAATCATCTGCAATAAAAAACAAAAATTTCAAAGTCACACAAGGTCATTGAATGTCACGGAATGTCCATCCTGAAAAAGGGCAAGGAGGGGAAAAAGAAAAAAAAAATCCCTCGGAGCATCGTCTTTATTAACCCCTGCCTTGACATAATACACGCATTTGCCGTCCACGAGCCTTCAGCCCACTGTCCTCATATATGCTCCCCGTTAGCACCGCATATTCTGTCTGGGCTGTGGACACACCCAGACCCCATTGCTCATGCCTTGTGGTGTTAAGCCGAATGAGACACTATTCTTCCATCACCTTGGCCAACTGCGTTTCCCTCACCCCTCTTAGGCACTACATTCTGCTGTCCTGGGTTCACCCGTAGTGCACCTCCAAAACAGAAAGTGGATTCTGTAGACACCAGTCTGAGACGATACTTACCCGCGCTCCCATCAGTCAGTCATTAAAATGCCTTTTTTTTTTTTTACATTACGTGCCATACATAGCTTCCTATATGCACCTCTTTATTTTTGTCCCTTCCCACACACCTAGGGGCACAGCTGCACCACTTAAAAACTTACAGCCCCCCCACAACCCATACATCGTTGGCCCAAGGTTCACATCATTCAGCCTGCATAGGTGGATCAAACAGTCAATCAAAACGTTTCCGTGAAAAGAAAGGAAAAAAAAAACTATAGCATCCAAACAGAATAATGTTGCCACACAAATCCAATAATCAAAATAGTTATAAAATAGTGCTGTACTTCCTATACAATAAACATATAAAAAAGTGCTTGATTCTACAAGTGCAAACAAAACAAAAGTACTGTGCTCCAATCCAACAATGCCGATTCTACCTTGTAACACATGGATCTCTTTGTTCGACATGTGGTCCTGCCAGCTGATGTCAAGATTGCGCTTAAGTTTATGGATATAAAGGGTATTTAATCACATTTCTTGTTTGGAGTAGTATTTGCTGCCATGTAGCAGCGTGTTGAGCACATAAGCACTGCAGAAAGCCATCTTGGTGTAGAGAATCATTTCATGTCATTTCAATCAAGGTTGAGACGGCAATGCTTAATCTTCCGGTCAATCCCTGCATCCAGGGGAAAGGTGCTAGTAACTGTGGAGCCAAGGTAGAAGAACCTTATGCACGACATCCAGCTTGTAGTCGGAGATGGTAATAAAGGTTGGACTCTCAACACCCTGGCCCATGACGTTGGTCTTCTTCAGACTGATGCTGAGGCCAAACCCCTTATGTGTTCTGGAGAGCTGATCCATCTGTCTCTGCAGTTGCTCTTTTAAGTTGTAGATCAATGCAGCACCATCTGCATAAAGAATGTCTCTGATGAGGACCTGCCAGACTTTGGTCTTTGCTTTTAGGTATGAAAAGCTGAATAGCTTGCCATCAGGCTCTGTGCAAAGATACAACCCCTCAGTTAATTCTTTGAAGGCATGTCTCAGTATCAAAACAAAGAAGATGCTAAAAAGCATGAAGGTAAGGATGCAGCCTTGTTTCACTTCAGCTACAGATGTTGAAGGTGCTAGATGATGCACCGTCGAACTGGAGAATACATGTCTTTGTCGGAGAATTAAATCAGGCTGAGGAGCTTAGGAGAGTATTCTATCTTGCCAAGGATCTTGAATAGACCATCCTGACTGACAAGGTTGAAGACCTTGGTCAGATCAATTAACGTGCGATACAGAAGACCTTCTGCTCTCTACTCTACTCTTATTGCTTCTGTAGGGAAAAGATTGTGTGAGTCTTGGAATGTTCAAACTGGAAGACTTTTCTGTGAAAAAAATGCAGCTGTGAATGTAAGTTCGGCACTTGTGATCTGTAAGTGAGTGTGAAGGGAATCATAGACTGTTTGTACATTAGCAATGCAGAACAGAATAAAGTAGAATTAAAATTATTATTAATGCTACTTTTCCACTAGCATCAGGTCCCAGAAGGAACCAGACTATGCCTATATCGTGGTTTTTTTTCCACTACTTTTCCCCCAAATATTTCTAGCACTACTCTTTGATCATTTACAGTCTGCTTGTTTTTTTCTTGAAATATGGAAACTGTGCCAACCTGTGTACATCTTCAACATGGCTATGGACACAATGTTGGTGCTGATTGCTTTCTGCCCATCTCATTTAGCAAGTGGTAAGTTGTTGTTTAGGTCAACATTTATAAAAACAGGTTTCAGTGGTTTTGCTTTCAGCCATAGTCAGATTTTACGAAAAATGTCACTATAGATGTATAGAGTGGTCTAGATCTAATTATGCTATTTTCATTACGCTATAACAACGTGCAACGCAGGATGTTAGAGGAATTTGGACCACCTGCAGTGCATAGGAACATGATCTCCCAAATAAACAAAATGTTTGACTGGACTGGTAGCGCCAAACACCCGAAATTGTATTGTTTTCCTGCATTGTATTAAGAGTTGCATAATTAGATCTGGACCACCCTGTATTGGACTACAGACAAAGTACAAGCACATTTTGGGGTTTGTTGAAGTGTTCAGTGTGACTGAAATTTCAGTTTGTAATTATAAAGTTGTTAGAAAATACTAAAAAACTGGAAGAAATGGGCAAAATGTGCAAATAGAAATAGTGGTGAGAAAAAATAATTAAAATCTCAAATAAGATTGAACAAAGCAATCAAAATGACAATTAGCACCACAGTAACATAACTTTGTATCATTTTGTTGTATTGCCTATTTATTCAAATCCATGTTACTTATAATATAGTGGATAAGATCAATGAAAAAGTGACCCCTAGAGCCGAGCTGTTTCCTGTTGGTTCCAGGTGTTAGTGGGTGATGGTATATATTTTACCACATAAACAGAAATCACATCCTGCTTTCAAACATATAAGCTAATAACAAACTCTAATATTTTGGGTTTGTCTTTTAAGTAAAAAACAAAATGGTAAATAATAACTTGGACCAACATCGGACTCTATTTTTATTCATCTGTAGTTAAAAAAAACCTTGCTATAGTATATGCCAAATCTAACAAGTAAAAAAAGCAGAAATTAATCCTATATTTTGAAGTACACAGTTACACTGCAACCCAGTGGCAGCACAATTCTACTTTAAACTAGAGAATGTGATTTGTACTATCTGCAAAATGAAACGTTTGACATAAAACCTTTAAGAGGATTGCACACTCCATGACAAGAAGAAACACGTGCAGCACACTAAATAAAAAATTTCTTCTCATTCCACTCAAAACTTATGGAAAGATTTTAAAAGAACCACTCATTTAGACCAGTACTTCTCACTTTTCAAAATAGTACCACATTGAAATCTGATAATTCTCAAGTTTTAAATGTTAGTCATACGGCTACTTTGGCTAATTGCATTTTAAAATTGACAAATTGGAAAACTTTTTAGTCACCTTTATTAAAGAGGCACGTTGAAGAACAAACATTAAATTAACAGATGGCATCAGACTTAGTTATATATTCATTCATAGATTTACTGAACCCCTTTAATCCAATGTTTTGGTCATGGGGTGCCAGTATCTTTTTTTAGCAGCACTGGACCAAGTCAGTACTAATCAGTCAACTGACATTAAACCTTTTTTTTATCTTCTTCTCATAAAATTAAGCTCATTCATAATGACCCTTTTACTAAACCCATATTTTTCACACACCTTTGCCAGATATCATTTTTATCACTTTTTATAATTACACCAATTGTCCTTTCAGTGTCCGTTTGTGTTACATGAATGCTTTGAATTGTTTCAGGTTCGGTTTCTGAAGTAATGAAGAATTATATCTCTCTAGTGAGATGTGTTTCTATAAAAATAAAGGTTGTCTTATGTAACATTTAATGTCACTCAAGTCACACACAAACAAGCAAACAGACATTAACCCAGCTTAAAGTTGGTCATGCCAATGCTAAACATTTATTAAAAAAATCATTTAATTAATTTAAAGATCTGAGGTCTCATGTATAAAACTTGATTATGCTCAGAAACGTGTAAGGCATTTCTTACACAAAAGTCGAGATTTATAAAAGACAAAATTGGCATGAAAAGTGGCTTTAGCCGCTTAGTCCCGCAGGTTTTGAGCATCTGTAAGTCCTGCACAGACTTTTTTGTTGTTGGCACTTTAGCATCACTAGCCAGCAGGACAATGGAGTGAAAAGAACTTTTGGCTTCATTGCACATTTCAATGTCACATTTTGATGTTCTTGGATTAGTTATATTATAGTTTATTGACATATTCTAGCAATAGTGCTGTCTTAAATGTTGGTTATAACACCTAATGGATATGATTCATGTTCATTGTCTTACGTGTTTAGCTCACTTATATTGTCCGTAAAAAGGGAGTGATGTGTGTTGTAGGACATAATTAGTAATGGCGGCATTAATTCTTTTAGAGGATATCGCCAATGGCAGGGTATGAGTGATTGCAATGATTTTTTTGGAATATGAAGATGACCGACTTATAAACCAAATGGACTTCACACATGTTGAGATAAAGGCACTATTACATAATGAATTTGCTTTTTTGAACAGAAAGTACTTTAATTCAATTAAAATATTGTACAACTACAGTAATAAAGTATCTATCTATCTATCTATCTATCTAATATGTGATGCTCAAAGCTGTCTGACTAATGTTGTTGTGAGGTGGTCTGGCTAATCCCACAATTCCTTTATTTTAACAGATAGTAGTGTGGGAAGTAGATTTCAGGGTCATGCTGTGTGTGATGTGATGATTGGTCTAATTGATAGGACTGCAGTTAAGTTTCGTACATTACAAACAACTTGTATAATCTTTCTTTCAGGTCATAGAGGGTACATCACAAGAAAGGAAATATAATGAAAGGCACTTCACACTTGAATGGTAGAAGGACTGATAGATATAATAAATGATCATATTAAATATGATAACTTGCTTTGTAAGTCACCTTGGAAAAAATACACCTGCTAAATTAATAATAATAATACTAACAGAATGGACCATTGGGTCATTAAAAAGTAGATGGCGGTATTTGGACTCACTGGATGGCAAACTACTGTACAGCCCCACAGAGGTTTGTTTCATTGTGATGGCTTGTGCAGGACTGCATAACACAGTGCAGAAACATGGGCTGCCTCTGCCACCTGAGATAGGCCAAGATGAGCAGATGGGTGACCCAGGATCTGTCCCTCAAATTATCAATGCAATGGCAATTCAAAGACCTTCGGATGTTGTATTTCAAATGTAAAGAGATTTGTATGTATTACAACATTGACATTTACTTGACAAAATGATATTTCTTTTTTGTAGGTTTTTAATATCTTGCAGTTGTGCGCATACCACTTGCATCACTTCACTCTATGCACTGGTGGTGGTCTGGGTAATGCATTATGGTACATTGCTGTTTCTCTATTCACTTAGCTGGTGTCAACTTCTAGCACTCTTGGCTTTTTCGTTCATTTGAGACCATCAAAAAGAAGAGCTGTTTTTGCAGTTATTTATTTCAGTCAGTAATATCTCAAGTTCACATTCACTGAAGTTTAGCTTTCTGCCATGTTTATTCCTCTGTTCTTCCATGGTTTGTAGTGAATACATCACTAAGGAACGTGGGCAAATTGATATGGTAATTAGATCATGAATATTCAAAAAAAGACTTTCATGCCTTAAAATGGTTTCTGACAGGCAGTGAGAGGGAGTGGCTAAAAGTGAGCACACAAGGCCAGTTTTAAGTTGATTTGAGATTTACAAAGGAGCTTGGTGCAACATAATTAATGTATTCCTCATTAATCCTTTTTTTTCTGCATATGCCGCTTTCTCCTTTACTAGAATTTCCAATATTTTAGTATGGCATGCAAGCATGGTTTAGTACAGTGGTCCTCAGTCCCGGTCCTGAGGGGCCGCAGTGGCTACAGGTTTTTACTCCAGCCAGTGTCCTAATCAGAAGTCAGTCCTTGCTGATAATGAAAGTAGGTGTTTAACTCTAAGCCTTATTAGTCATTTCATTCATCAAAGACAAATTTTAGTTACTTTGTAGATCAGAGGTCCTCAATTACAGTCCTGGAGGTTTGCTATGGTTGCAGGTTTTCACTTTAGCCAATTTCTTAATTAGAACCCTTTCATTTACTACTAAAGCAATACATTTTTTGGCTTAATTTTATTTCTCTTGCCTGTTACCATTCAGATGCTTATTTTAGATTTTATCAGCTGCATTTAAGTTTTAACTGTTGCCGGTTTTCTTAATCAGACATTAGTTAATAATGAGATGCAGATAACCAATAAACCAGCAGTTCCCCAGCTAACATACTTACCATGAAGTATCTGTGATAAAAATGTTTTGAAATGAATGAGAGGGGCATTAGAAGGACCATTACGTTTAAAACTATTCTGGTCCACAAAACACATGGACAATGTTATCACATAAGAAAACTCCACAGTGCAAGTAAAATTGCTCTTGGATTAATGCAAGCATTAACAAGCCAAACAGTTCAATACCAAGTTTCATTATCAGCTTGGACTGCTTTTTAATTAGGAAACTAGTTGGAATAAAAACCTGTAGCCACTGCGGCCCTCCAGGACCGTGATTGAGGACCACTGGTTTAGTACATTTCCATCCATCATCCAACCTGCTATATCCAAACTACTGGGTCACAGGGGTCTGCTGGAGCCAATCCCAGGGCACAAGGCAGGAAACAAACCCCAGGCAGAGTGCAAACCCCCCACAGAGTGCACACACATCAAGCACAATTTAGTATCGCCAATGCACCTAACCTGCATGTCTTTGGACTGTGGGAGGAAACCCATGCAGACATGGGGAGAACATGCAAACTCCAAGCAGGGAGGACCCGGGAAGTGAACCTGGGTCTCCTAACTGCGAGGCAGCAGCGCTACCCACTGAGCCACCGTGCCACCCTTTAGTACATTTGGCCTGAGTTAATACAAATGATTTTGGTTGAGGCAGCTAAACACGTTGTCTGTCATTCATTCAAGTATTAATTATTTTATAATTAGACAACAGTGTGGCTGAGTAAAGGGTGATGCCCATGTGATTCATTAATCCTTTAGTTATCAAACATGTTAATATATTTGTGAACTGAGGCATTCAGCTTTCTATATAAAAGATAAGATGTTGCCTTCTACTATTCTGGTATCAATGTCACTTTGCATATTTTTATTTATTATTATGAAAATAATGATTTGAAAAATGTCAATTTACCTTTTTGCTTGAATACATTTATTTGTATTTATCAGTTTCTTATACACGGAAATATATTTTCAATTTATTTTTTGATTGCTAATGAACTATACATAACCTACAAAACTGTATTTAGAGTAAAAGCATGTTTTTCATTAAACTTCAGTAATAAGCAAGATACTAGGTAGAAAAATATCAATCCATCATTTATCTTTAAGTTTTATAGCGTTTTAAATATGATGCCTTAAAACACAAATGTAATTATAATACAATAACATAAAGTTAAATATAGGTATTCAAAACTCTGAGCTAACTTCGGAATAAATTGAGTAAATGTAAGATGTTCAATTGTTTAAGCTGACATGAAGCAAAATATAGAGGCCGTTAACTCCACATACACAACCCAGAAAATGCAGGCATACAGAGTACTGATGTGAGCAGATCTTTAAGGTAGACGTGGTCAGAACATTTCAATGTTTTAGGGATGATAAAACACGTTTAAAGTGCAGCTCAAATCTTAGATTCCAAGTTTAAATTACAGCTGGGTGCACTACGAAGGCTTGCCATGGAGAGCATGTGATAACTAGGCAACGACCAATGTTCAATCAGAAAGAATAGAACTTCTTCAGTCAAGCTGGAAATCCCACAAGAAGCAATTCTGTTTTTGTTAGTGCCAAGCTAAAGGAAGTCTGCAGACCACCAAACGCTGATGTCATTGACACAGACAGTCTGATTGTTCATTAAGGAAGTGCATCAGGGAATGATCAACACTTAGTACTCCGTGTCAAAGAAAAATTCTCTGCATTTTTGATCATGTTTTTGAAGGCAAATTATGATTAATGAAATCATAATAAATGAAAAAAACTTGAAGTAGTCTGAACTGTCAGGAGGAGTCTGTTTAAAAAGCAAGGAATCTAACAGAGATGGAAACTGAAATATGATTTGTAATAATAAGAGTTTGACTATTGTGCTTAGCCATGCGGCAAAGCTACTAGAGTCTGATAGATAGCAAGATAACAAGTTTTCATTATTTTGTTTTAAGAAATGTTATTTTTCTAACAATGCTTTTAAAAAGGGAAGTGCAGTAAGAAGATAAGATTCAAAAGATCAGACTTGCCCAAGGCTGAATTTAAAAAAAAATGAAACATGCCTGGGGGGCTGCGGTGGGCTGGCACCCTGCCCGGGGTTTGTTTCCTGCCACGCACCCTGTGTTGGCTGGGATTGGCTCCAGCAGACCCACTGTGACCCTGTAGTTAGAATATAGTGGGTTATATAATGGATGGATGGATGGGTGGTGCGGTGAAAGGAGTCTTTAGGTAGCGAAAGTTCAATTAGTCGCACCCCTTTAATTACCTATTGGTTCTGTCCTACCTGTACACCTGAACACTTTTGCAGATTATTTTTTTAATACACACCAAAGAAGTGCAGCAGAAAGTTCAACATTATTAATGAATTTCAACCTGTAATAAAAATAGCTAACACCACGTTTTTCACAAATGGCAGAAATGAAATCTAAAAAGTCCAGTATTTAACAACTGATGTCATATTCCTTACATAAAGTATTACACTGTGTACAGTTATTTTTGTAGCTGACATATTCAACAAGTCCAAGTCAAAAAATCCATCTACCCATCCATTTCATGAACCCATTTTTCCATTACAGTATCCATAGCTCATTATGACAGAATTGGGAAAAAGGCAATCAGTCAGTTACAGGCAGCGTCGGTCTTAAGGCCTGATGTGCCAGACAGTTGCCTAAAGCAGCAAATTTGATGTATGTAGGGGGGTCCACAAATTTAACTTACCTTCTATGAGCAGCAAAAATGCTCAAAATTTTGAAATAGTAAATATTTTTGCTTAAACAGATCTCAGTATGTTTTCAGTCATTAAAGAAAAAGAATGTTAAGAAACACCCCTTCAAGGCTATATGTATTTGTATCTTGCTGTGATTATTTAGATGAAACTGCTATAGACATTATTAGTTATGCATGTACCAAAACGTGCAGAATTAGCAAGTTTAGAACATGGACAATGGTATAGCAAGAGAAAATAAAAACACCACAAAGTAAATATGTGCCGTTGACCATTGGTTTCTTATCAGTTGTTACATTTTTCTTCCTTTGCCTTTATATAATAGTTGTGAAACTCAAAAATGCTTAACATTATTTCTGTTTTTATGGCGTGAGCCGTGAGCCATGCTTTGAGGTAATACGTTCTTTTCTTAGTGAAAACTACAACTACTACAGAACCTGGAAGTTCTCTAAAGAATGTGACACCTACTGAATCTTTGTTTCAATGTTGTACAAGGTGGTCCAGATCTAATTATGCAAATTATGAAAAGGCGAACACATCGCACCCGCTGTTCGACTGACAACCGTCTCCCCGCCATTTTGGAATGCAGGTCAGGTGCTGCCATCTATCGGCAACAAAAAGAATTTTTTGTGAATTCTATATGTAATAAACTTAATAAGTTATAGCGTAATGAAAATTACAGAATTAGATCTGGACCACCCTATACAATTCATTGGCAAGTAAAACCAAAAAAAAAGTTGAGTGAAGTTAGAAACCTTGAGAGCAGCAACTATATTGATCCGGAAAATAACCAATATTTACTGTTAGGGATGCATTTGGAATCTTTAACTACTTGATGAATCTTTAATAGAACTAGAAATTAGCTGGGATTAGAACTGGTTAAGAACTTCTCCTGCATCCTTGTGAGTAATGAGACAATCTTCACTGCCATAATCCTGTTGGCTGCTATTGGACTTTTTAGTTAGATGAAGATGTCTCATATTAGTGCACATCAAAGTCAGGACTACTGAACAACATCAGCTTACATTGTATTCATTATTTCACCGAGTGATTTACTGCTTTCTTTGTGTGGGTTGGAAGGTACTATATGAACTATGTTTTTACTTGCTTCTATGGGTAAGCATGAAAAAGAATTCTGATTTCTTTTTGGTTGTACACTGTACACAGTAAATAGATTTATTTTTACATTGTATCCTACTTCAAAATTACAAAAAAAAAATTAAAATCACATCTTTGAATAAATTATTATCAAAATAAATCAAAGACCTTGAACATAAGACCATAAGAAATTTAAGTCCTTCAGACTTGGTTGTTTAGCTCATAACTAAGCTGTCCCAGCATCTCATCCAGATACTTCTGAAAGGTTGACAGGGTTTCGGCTTCAACTATATGGTTCCGTAGTTTGTTTCAGATACATACATTTTTCTGAGTAAAGAAGTGGTTTCTGGCTTTAGTCATAAATGCATCACTCCCCTTAATTTCCAGTGGTGTCCTCAAGTATGTCATTCACCATCAAATTGAAAGAATTCAGCTGGATCCACTATCTCAATGCCTTAGAGAATTTTGAAGACCTGGATTAGGTCCCCTAAAACTGCAGATATCCACTTAAAAATCACATTATCATTAAACAAAAACACATTTTTTCAAAATCATGTTAAACTTTTATCTTAATTGAACATGCTTTTCCAATCTTGTTTACAGAAATGAAAATTATGTACTTCTTGGAGTAGCATACTGGCAGTATATCAAAAAGCAGTTCTTTGGTTATTGTAGGCCTTTATTTATTCCTGAAGCAGACATTTCTTTTGTTATGAGATTTTTAAATTTGTTATTTTCGCACAGAGTAACAAGATTAATTGTACGTTATATAGGCCGTCTTTAATCAGTCAGTCAGTCATTTTTGTAACCTGCTTCGTCCTGAACAGAGTTGTGGGGGTCTGCTGGAGCCTGTCCCAGCTAGCATAGAGTGCAAGGCTGGACCAAGCCCTGGACATTGCAGGGCAAACTCACAAACGCACACACGGGCCAATTTAGGATTGCCAATTCACTTAACATGCATGGATTTGGACTGTGGGAGGAAACTGGAGCTACCCAGATGAAACCCATGCAGACACAGGGAGAACATGCAAAATCCACACAGAAAGGACCTGGGATTTGAACCTTAGTCTCCTTAGTACGAGGCAGCAGCACTACCATTGTGCCACCCTGTCTTCAATCAAATTTTACTAAAAATCTTTTGGGTATTTCAACAAAAATTGTTCTTAAATTGTCATTATATTATCGACGTGATATTCAATTGTAATTCCACTCAAATAAATATTTTATCTTTGGGTTAATTTGCAGTATTGACTTCAAATATTATTTCACGTTGCTCTCTTCATCTTTTCATGCTGAGAAATATATTTGGAAAGTGATTTTCTTGAAATGTTTTTCCTTTGATGTTCTGTTGGAGGAAATCAGATAGTGAAAGGAATGGTTTTCTTATCTTTCAAATGCGTAAGTTGTTTTAGAATACAAACAAAACCAACACAGTATTTTACTATCTACTGTAACACATTTAAAAGTGTGGATGCTGGAAGAGCAGATACTGCATCCTATCTGGCCAAGAAGACTTTTGTCTCTTTCCCTTGAGATCAGTAATAGACAAACAAAAATTATGTGATTCTTTGGAATATTGTCAAAACAGAATTTTATGGTATTGTAATTTGATTATGCTTTTAACCGTTCATTAGCAGGGCATAAGACATTACTGAAATGTAATCACATTTGTTCATTTTCTAATTTCCGCTTATTCCAGTGTAAGGCCATAGGGAGCCTTTGCTTACCCTGACAGCATTTGGCACAAATGACTCTAGGCAGGATGTTAGCCTATCACGGGGCATACTAGTTACATACCCAAATGCATACAAAGCAAATTAACTTAACTCACATCCTCTTTGCGATGTAGAAGAATAATCAAAGTATCAGGAAAAAACTACGGGGAAAAACGGAGACCATACAAACTTCACTCAGAAAATAAAACAGAGCTCTGAGATAGTAGAGTTTAGGCTACTGCTGATCCATTGTACCTCCCCTTTCACAGAGTTTCCAAATGTGGAAGTTGTGATAAACCCACATTCCCATTAATTGAAAAAGGAAAATGAAACATTGCATTTAGACTCTTAAAAACTACAGCAAGTGTGGGTATTTTGTTAATGATTCATTAATATCTGATAAATAGTAAGTAAAGGGGTGCCAAGTAGGCAAGGGGTTGCCAGAGGCAAGTGCTCCACCGTGATAACCTATCAGTACACTGTCAGGACAGAAAAAAAACACACCACCAGTATGACAGGGTAAAGGTGTTATGATCCATGTGTGTTGTGGGTGGCCAACAATAGAAACAGACAAGAGTGCCAAAGAGGAGGGATAAATTACAACCTGGATGAAAATATTCAGTGTTACCTACAGCACAGGGCAGAGGTGCCTAACACTGTTTTGAAGACAGCAGGCAAGTGGCAACAAGACCTCTTTACTAACAGATGACAGCACTTTTTCAAGCTGCAAAAGATTGGGGACACCATGCAAATATGAAGGTAAACTTAGGGAAGACTGGCATGTAGTCAGTACTGTCCCACCTAAGCACCAGGAAAATGGTAATAGAGAGGCTTTTTGGGTGAAGGATTTTGATATTGTGGCATCAGGGACCGCTGTATGGAGTTCTGGCATGTATTTCCTACCTCAAAAGCAGGACAGTCTTTGACCTACAAAGTGATTTTTGAGCTTGGTCAGAAGCAAACCAGCAAGGAATCTGAAGTTGTTTCATGGCAGAAGAATAAGTCTTTAGTTATAGGCAGCTAAGACTAGAATTGAGAGTGAGTGTGGAAAATAGAATTGGGAGGTGAAAAGGGGAGCGTTTGACGTTACTCAGGAAGGGGGGAAAGTGACACTCTACCTGATAGACAGGGTTCAGCACCGAATGTGCAGGGAGATGGCAGAGTGGTTGTTTTTGTCTGATTATTTGTACTTTGATATCTCCCTTGTGAATTCCTGTCAGGGTGCTTTAGTTTTAATAATCGCTTCATTTTGTGCTTACCTTTGCTGCCCTTGCCATTATTCTCAGTGTGTGGAGAGTGGCCATGTGAGCCCAGTCCTGTCACTTAACCCGAACCAGAAGAAAGTAAGAAAGATGGAAAAATAAATCAATGGATATGCATTATTCAATAAAGATAACATTGTAATGATAATAATTTAAGAGATGAATATTTTCTACATTGCTGCATTAGGAATCAAATACCAAAGTAATTAGAAATGTAATTACCCCTAATTGCATTTCTGCGTTTTATCATAAACTGCTTGGTTTTCATATCTAGACATTAAAATTTCATTTCAACCTCAATTAAAAAAAGAAACTTCTGCAATGTATTATCAGACATGGCTATTTATTGGATACAATAAAAATACAAGCAAGAAATGATGCTTTCATTTGATAACATGTAGCATCATCATGTTTATTTGAATGCAATTAATGCTATTAATGACAATCCATTTATCAGCATCCTAAGATTTAGTATTAGTAATTAAGATCTGCAGTATTCAGTCATAATAATGTAATGTTTTCTTGCAGTGACATTCATCTTTATTTAAACAGCCTAATCACTGCTAATCATATCATACTGTCATATTGGGAGTAAAGTCTTGTTTATTAAGAATAGGTTCTTCTTAAGTTTGCATATGCTGGATTTATGTCCAATGAATTCTACAACCACATCAACTCAATATTCCCGGCTATCCAATTCACAATAGAGAAAAAAATTAACCGACATATCAGCTTCCTAGACATCTACATTGAATGAAGTAATGACGCCACCCTGACCACTAGTGTTTACCGTAAAGAATGCTACGCAGACAAGATATTACACTTCGCCAGCAACCACCCGATATCTCATAAATGGAGCTGTGTTAAAACTCAATTCAGAAGAGTCCACACCCATTGTAATACGAAGGAAACAAAAATGAAAGAGAGACGCTATCTCTTCCACCTTTTCACTTCAAACGGATACTCAAAAACATTCATTAATCGAAGCCTACACAGAAGACGCCAAAAAACTCAACAAACAATTGACTTGAATCAGAACCCCCACCCCACCTGGCACTCACTACCTTATCACCACAATGTGTCTGAACGTGCTGCACGCATCCTGGCCAAGTCAGGTGTCAGAATAGCACACAAACCCACGAACAATCTGCGCACGGTCCTCTTTAATGCTAAAAACAAGAAATCGACAGCAGAAACACGAAACGCAGTGTACAGCATTCCATGCAGTTCATGCTCAGCTGTATACATTGGACAAACTTCAAAAAGAATCGCAACACGTATACAGGAACACCGCAATGCCGTCAGAAGAAAGGACTCACTATCATTGATCTATACGCATACTAAATTAACAGGACATACATTTAATTGGGACGATGTACAAGTAAAATTTAAAGCCAATAATAAAAGTGCCAGAGAGCTGGCTGAATCCTGGTTATCAAATGAGAACGCCATCAACAGACACTTGGACATAAATCCAGCATATGCAAACTTAAGAAGAACTTATTCTTAATAAACAAGACTTTACTCCCAATAAATCACCCCCCCCCCCACACCCCACCCCACGGACCTAAAGTAAGTTATTGCTATATATTGCCTTTGATTCTTGTAAGTCTAAGCATTATCCTCTGATGAAGACCCCTGGTAGGGGTTGAAAGCTCAGGAATAAAAACTACTTTATGATACATGATTCATTTTCTCCCTTTGTGGATCTCCAGCTGCAAATATATATATATATATATATATATATATATATATATATATATATATAGTGATATTGGCGCTTGGTTGGAGCCGACCCGACACAGACTCACACCAGGGGCACAGGCAAAATAAACAAAAAGATTTATTTTTTCTTTACCTGTGGGGCACGTCTTCCCCGTGAACCCCACAGGCACAACACAGTCCTAAAATATAAACAAAGAAATATCACCTCCAAATCACACTCTTTGTCTTCCACTCCTCCCGGGGCAGCTTTGTCCTTCTCCTCCTGACTCTGGCGCCCTGAGTAGTGGCTGTAGGCTCCTCTTATAGCCCACCCAGAAATGCTGCAGGTGCTTGTTGACCTACTTCTGGCTGCACTTCCGGGTGTGGCTGTGCTCCCGCCCAGACGGGCTCGTTAAGCTGGGTAGCTCTATGCAGCTTCCCTTGGCAGAGGCCATGGAGCCCAACCAAGATGAGCTCTGGTGTTCCACGAAAGTGGCCCCGACCCAGGGGGGCTGCCAACAAAAGTTCCGAGGAAAGTAGTGTGGCTCCCATGGCTGCTCCACCGGATCTAGTGACAAAGGAACGTTTTGGCCAGGCATGGGTCCCAGTCGTATATATATACATACATACACACACACTCACACAGTAGACCCCCGCAAAGTCGCAGCCTCAGTCATTCGTGGATTTTTCCTTATAACCTATCTAATAATTGTTAGCGGAAACCGCAAATATCCTCCGCAATTTCTATGGCTTTTATCGTGGCAATACTGCATTGTAGAGAGAACAGAAAGCAACAGTAGTAGAAAATGCGGCTTGGGATGGTGAAAGTAACCAATAGAATTTGAAACTGCAACTCCCAGCAGTCCCTGCAGTAGCTCTGATTGGTCTTCTGCTGAGGGTGCTGAGGTTGTTGGGGTCAAAGGATGTCAGCGTGGCTTTTAAAAAGGGGGCCAATGACCAAAAGCAAAAAAAAAAGTTTTTCTCATTTGTGTTTCAAGTTCCTGTCTGTCTGCCTTCTGTTGGGTTTGTGACCCGACATTTGCGCAATAGACATATGAGCGGCGACAAAATAGCGGCGATTAAAACGTGGCGTCAAAATCGCACCGACAAAATCGTGCCGACAAAATCGTGAAAGTTTCATTAAATATGAATTACTAGTTTAAAGCATATATAATAATGTTTTTTTAGAAGTCAATATTATGAGACGCGGCATGCCATCAGCACGGCACGCAGATAGTCCTTAAGATCACGCCCTGCATATGTAGGAAGAATTGCAGCAAGACATCTTGATAGTTGAGTGTATTTAGACTTAATGGCTGCCTGACTTCTAGTAATTTCGCTTCGTATACGACGCGTTATGCCAACCCTCGACTGAGTTATTTGTTCGCGGCATGCCATCAGAAGTTATAACAGTTATAACCTAGCACATAATTGTAGCGGGGCTACATAGTAGTAATAGGGTTGTTTGTGTTCGTACCACATGCGTCTTGTTTCCATCGCCCCGTTTACTGCTTATGTGTATCAGTGAATGCCGTCCCCGATGATGGAAGGAGACCGCAGCCCCAAACCTGGAAAACACCGGTTGTTAATCAATCAATTACATTCGTCACAGGATTATAAAAACAATCAAGAGGGAACGAAGAAAAAGAGGAGAAAGGAGGAGAGAGAGAAAGAGAAGGAGACTTTCATTATACGACCACGGACCATCTGTACCTGCTGTATTCCATATTGTGCATTTCCATTCAGTTTGTTTTTCATTCCGCCGGACTTACTCCAACACCCTCATCACGAGAGACCCCGGGGTCGGATCATTTTCCACCACCGCCGAGGATACACGGTGAGGCTGTTCCATTTTGTTCCGGGAATTACAAACACTCCATATATCGGTTAACCAGTCATCTGCATTCAGGACAATTGTTACTCGGACTCAAGTTCACAACCGTTCATTTCCGTGTCTCATTCATTCTTTTTTGGTATTTGTGTTGTTTGTTATATGTTACAAGGGCAAGGGAGGGGTTATTATATTCATATAGGGATTTGTCACGGTGTTGCTTTGGTGGAGGGATAGTTATAATTTGTTTAGCTTTTCTGTTTCATTTAATACAATTTATCAGTTTAAGTTTACAAATCTGCTTTTCTTTTGTGCTTATTTACATCGTCGATTGTGGGGGAAAGGTTTAATTTGTTAAAGGTACGGCTTGATTAGATTCAACCTCAGCAATTAATCCAGGCCACAGGTCTTGGAGGTGTAGCTGCCGGCCGGGTAAGGGGTTGGCCGTTACATAATGTGTACATAATGCGCACGTACGCGTCCCACTCTCTTGGCCTCTCTCGCGATTTTGTCGTGGCGATTTTGTCAGTGTGCATTTGTCGAAAACCAGTTAGCAGGTTTGTCGGCACTCATTTGCCTGTTTTGTCGGGGCGCATATGTCTATCGTGCTTTTGTCGGTGAACTGTTGGGTTACCTGTACTTATTCATTTTGTCCTGGATTGTTTTGTGCATCTGGAATGTCTGCCATCTGCTTGTGTACATGTGGACTGTAAATGGATTCATGGCCACCCTGCATAGAAATGAGCACTCCTGAACCCATCCACCCATCTTCACCACTTCAGGAACTAGCGGTAGGACTATCTGTACATTCCCATTCAACGTGCGGATCTCTGGACTATCTATTTTCATCATCACATTTCATCTGTTAAAGTTTTTCATGGTTTACTTTGTGTTTTTGTTTGTGTTTTGTTGTATTTAATGTGTAATCGATGTAAGGGGAACGGGTGGTATCGTTGTTTTCATTTATTTCATTTGTTTTCATTACATTCTTTATTTGCTGTTTGATTACTGATTTGCTTTGTTTTTGTCTCTGTTTGTGAGTGCGTACAGGTTGGGCCAAGGCTGGGTGCATCCCTGGAATCTCCACCATAAAAATAAATAAATCACCGTCTTCTCGAATGTATGAATCTTAACGGCACCGGACTGCTACAGCATTATTCATTTCTCCTCGCTGCTGATTGACTGTGCTGCATCCCCAGTTGAGTGTTCTTGTGTTTTCCGTTTTGTTCCTCATAACCCTTAAACCGCCACACCCGGCTATACAGTACTCGTTTCCCAGTGCCATTTGTGAGTGCACAGGACCTGATCAGTCAGTGCCGTACATTCGTTGAGCAGCCAGCTCATGACCACTGCCAGCCCCTTGTGAGCAGGGGAGCTGAACGCACCCCTAGAAGACACAGACGCCCCTTAAAAACTCCCTCTTAAAAAACGCTGATAGATTACCTTCTCATTGCTCACTTACTTGCTGAGCTTACTAGGGCTGTTCTGTTGCGTGATATGCAACCCTACGCTTACTTAAAAGCCTGAACAGTGCCTGTCCTTTTTGGCTGATTGCTTTGTTTCTCTCTCCTCCCCCAGACATTCTCTGCTCCTTTTGAGGGTTGTGCTCCCCTATGATGTTTGTCTATTTTTTTAATCGATAACTAACTGCATACTGAGCTTGTTCTACTTCTGAAAGAGAGATGTTTGTTTGAAGTGTTTGAATAAAGTTCCTGTCTCTACAGTCCCCTGTGTTTCGGTGCAATTCTGTGACCCAAGCGTGACACCCTGCAGCACTGAAGCCTCACTGTCCCTGGGATTGAGCCGCTGCACTAGACTAGCCTGCCAGCATCAGCGCTTACCTCTGTGTGCTTGTTTGCAGCCAGTTCAAATGCAGTCGGCTCAATGATTTACATCCATGGCGTCAGTTGCACTTTGTACATATTGTTTCAGTAGTTTTTAAAATAGTTTTTACAGTTCATTAGCAGTGTGTAAAATGATTAGTGTTGCAGTAATTGTGATGCTCTTTGCTCTTTCCATTAAAATTTCACTTTTTCTTTGTGAATTGTGACATTTACTTAAAGTGCAGCAAAAAAGTATTTGGCCCCTTCTTTATTCATTCGGTTTTATTGTATACAAAAACATGAGACATCAAACAGACAAGCTTCTCTTCTGTTTATGAGGTCTAAAGTGCCCGTGTTCCCTATTCTTTGTCGCTGCATGATACTCTTTGTACTTCCAGATGAGCCCTCATTGGGTGTCAGCTCTCATGCACACAAAGCCCATTACTACAACAAAAGACGAAATCAAACCTATTTGATTTTGTCAAAGCGGGTCACAGATTAGTTGAAGTGAGTCGTGGGGCAGATCATATTATGTGATATTGTCATATTATTATTCACAGGAGCATGCTGCCGATTGCCTCTGACTCACTAAGATTATATAAATAAAGACTATAACTGAAGATAGCTGTAAAAGCTGAGTAATGTGACCTTTGCTTATAATAATTGCTTATAGTATGTGTTGGATTTCTGCTCTTTTTAAACGTAAAACTGCTTTTTATTTTCTGCATGGACTTGTTAGGAGGGAATCTCTTAACAGCTCATTGCCACATTATTCTCAGTTGTTTATAGGCATTGACTTTAGGCACTATTATAGAAAGAAAACGGGTAAAACAACTACTCTGTAGCACCCATTTCCTCAGGGCAGGCCTAATGAGTGTAGCTCCACCACACAGAATGCTATTAACAGTGACATTTTCGCATAAGATTTCTCAAATCGAGCCGAGTATCTCCGGCACTCTACCTCCATTACTAGTCAGAGCGGTTTCCTGTACACATAAAGATTCCTTGTGACCATAATGATGTTACCAGTATCTATGGTTTGTGACGCAATAGGATAAAAATGCTATTTCAACTGGATTTTGAATTGGACACAATTAGGATGATAAAAATGTACACTTAGTGCTGTGATCAGGGCCTCGGTATAAAGCACCAGAAACACTCATCTGCCCTCTGTCACATTCTAGCCGTCATGATCTCCAGTTATTTTTGATCAGTTTCTTTGATTTGGAGTGTTTTTAACTTTTACATTTTTTTTATATTTACTTAGCTTTCATCCTTTTGTGTCCTGCTTTTAATGACATTGTTGTGGTGTACTGTGCTGTCTGCCTACAGATGCATTTCTTTTATTTACCTAAAAACTAGAGGAAACATTCTGCAAAAAACTAATAATGAAATGTGTCTTTGTTCAAGAAATCAGGTTTATGGTCCAGTTGTGTTGACTATGAATACTATTTTTGCCTAAGTAAGAAAATTTGTTAAATCAAACAACCCCCACTTTTCCTATAGTTAGAATTCCAAACCCTTGCTACTCAAGTTTAGATTAAATAGAACGTTATTTGTCCCCAGGGGAAAATTTGGCTTTTTACAGAAGCTCTTTAAATAAATAAATTCATAAATAGAGAGATAAATAAATATATATATACACATATGCATTATGGTCTGAAAACACAAGAGAAGGATTTAAAAGGAAGAAAATTTTTAAAAGAAAGAAAAGAAAACTTTTAACTTTGCGGTGACATGAGGTATTAAGCAGATGTATTGCTGTTGGTATAAAGGAGCCACAGTAGTGTTTCTTAACACACATCTGCTGAATAATTTTGTGGCTGAATGTCCTTAGTGTTAGTGTGTCAGAGAGAGGGATGTGCAGCATTGTTCATAATGGTAAAATCCTTTGCTATGACCTCCAGGGGGCCCAGAATGCACTCCGTATCTGACTTGCCCCTTTAATTAGTTTGTTAATTTAGTGGGCCTTTTTTGAAGTGATGTTACCAGCCCAGCACACCACAGCATTGAAAACTGAACTGGCCATCACAGAGTCATAGAAGATGTGAAGGATGTCTCATCCCACATTAAAGAAACACAGTCTTCTCAGGAAAAAGAGCTTGCTTTTCCCTTTCTTATATAGTTCCTCTGTGTGCTGAGACCAGTACAACCTGTCATTTATGTGGAACCCCAAGTTCTTGCAGGAGTGGACCACCTCTACATCTACTCCTTGAATAGTGACCGAACATACAAGCTCTTTGGTGCAGTTACAATCTAAAACCAGTTCCATGGTTTTACTGACATTAAGGTGCAGACAATTCTCTTTGTACCAAGAAAAACAGTTCTCCACCGCACACATATACTCTGCCTTACCATACCCCTGTTATGAATACACCCCATTAAGTGCAGAATCATCTGAGAATTTCTGCAAGTGATATGACCTGGTGTTATATTTATAATCTGAGATGTACAGAGTGAAGAGAAAGGAGACAGGACTCTTCCTTGTGGTACTCCAGTGTTGCTCACATCTGTATTAGTCCTTGAGTCTCACAAACTGTGGTCTACCAACAGATAGTCCATTATCCAGGACACCACAGGCTCATCCACCTATCCACATATCTCTTTGTTCACCCCTTAATATAAATGGCTGGATGTTAATGAAGTTGCTGGAGAAATCAAAAAACAATTCTCAAAGTGCTGCCAGTTTTGTGCAGGTGAGAATAAGCCTTGAGGACCACAAAGACAATTGCATCCTCCACTCCAATCTTTGTCTGATAGGCAAACTGCAGTGGGTCCAGGTGGTCTACCATATAGCCCAGGACCAGTCTCTCAAATATTTAAATAAAACTAAAAGAACTGGGAGGAATCTGCTTTGTCCATGACATGTCTACTTAAGAAACCCAGAGTCCCATCATGGATTTGGTGTTGCTTGTAGGCAATAGGGTGCTAGCAGATTTCTGCTTTCCTGTTCTGCTAGCAACTTACAGTTTTGTGCTCATGGTTTGAGCCCCTATAAGGTTCAATAATTCCGTGGGACAGTGTCCATGAACATCGGCAGTCTATTGTACCTATTAAGTGAGAACTACTAGAAATAATTGCTGCTATGCGCACTGCACAAGCGGGCCCTTATCTTCTGGTGACCCCTCACTGCTAATATCAGTTGATACTGATACTATTGCCTGTTTGATATTTATAACATTGATGGAGTTTTTACTATCCCTGTCTCTGGTATTGCACAAGCTTTGAAGACACATGTCTATATATATATTCATCCATTTTGTGAGCCACATTTTTTTTCTATTAGAAAAATAAAGTGTAACTACAATCTTCATTAATTTCACAGAAAAATGGAAGCCCTGCTATAGGTAACTTAAAAACTGCAGACAAAGACCTAAGAAAATATTTCCATAATTTGCTGGTAAGTTTCACTGTCAGAAAATACACAGAAAATACAAAAATCTTGCTACGCTAACATTAAATGTGATGTTTTGTATTTGTGTATTTTAGTTTACACCAGTAATGGTGCACTGCACGATAACATGGAGTGAATACACTTGACTTGAGCATTCCTAGTTTTCATCCTCTTTCTCTGTACGTTTAGCATTCGTTTGCTCAGAGGTTGATGCGCTTGCTGCTTAGTGAGCAGCTCTTCTTTCCTCCACCCTAGCGGCCCGCTTCCTCTCTTCTTTCGTCGGCATCTTTTTGTGTTAAAACTGATTAAGTCAGTGTTGGTGTTGTAATTATTTAGTACACTTTCCTTAATTTTCACATAAGCTGGAACTTAAATTTTCAATCTGCCTCAAGAATGATTTAAGATGTGAAAAGGTAGGGGAAGTGACAGCGAAGGTGTTAGGGAATGAGAATGGCAACCGTACGCATGCGGCGCATGGCCGCCCTGCTGTGTACTGCTGAGAGTTGATTCTACAATAAAATAAAATAAAAATAAAATGAGGAATGACCCTGGAGGTCAATCATCACCCCTAAAAGCGGATAGTAGACATCACATAACATATGTGTACCAAATTTCAGGTCAATAGTTCAAACGGTTTGCGAGCTACAGGTGATTTAAAATCCTGGACAGACAAATGGACAGCCATGGTAGCGTATTGTATAAGAAAATAATGGAGTTTCTTCACAGGATAACCATTGCTCATAATGGAAATTCATTACGAGAAAAAAAATTCCCCATATTTTTGCGCAGCTTTATGAAAGGTAAAATCAATCATACAATATTAGAAACTCGAAATTGTTATTTTGAATAAATGAAATCAGTGTTATGATATGCAAATTACAAAAGCTTGTTCTATCATAGACCTTGTTTCCCTGATAGCTCATTATATTAAACACAAAAATTAACAGTGAAGCAAAATACAACTAGACGCAGTCATCGATTCAAATCTAGATGCCACTAGCTGTGAAGATGTACCACCTCAGGAAATGGTTAAAATGTTTAGCTTTAAGCCAGACTAAAAACTACTGATCCGTGTAAGTAATGATTCAAAAGTTTAAAGTGCCCGAGGTTACACAGCCTGAGTTATAAACAATGAACCAAGCTACTGACACATACAGAAAACTATTTATTTTTTGTGGGTTTAAAATGCTAAATTATGCTTGGGGAATTCATAAAAGATTATAATGTGACATGCATTATTTTTCCTTTTCACATTCAGTATAAATAGAAATAGTTACACATTTCAAATATAATATCACCTGAGATAGTGTGCTTCATTTATGAAAACACAGTTAATTTATTTTATGATTTCTATCTATAATGCTGTATCATCAGCCAAGTAGATCTTACAATCTGACTTGTTCTGTATGGATGTTATTATTGTTGAGGTTTAATTTATTTGTTTAGGTGGCCAGTCTGTATAAGTCTTGGATCATCTGTTACTTCTGTTTCACTTTTCAGTCCAGAAATTTTCAATGATACTAAACACATGCTGACCAAATGTATTTTGTGAGATTTGTTTTGATTGGCTGCATTACACATTATCTGTGTCGTGTTATGTGACACACATTGAAAACATTTACCCAAATAAGCTGAAATTAAAACCACTTGCTATGTTGATTGTAAGTTGTATTCAATTAGCTTAAATTTTATCCATGTCCAAATATAAACCATACGTTTACAGTTTATTCTTAGCAGAACTTCATAAATAAGTACAGGACAGTGGCAAGTCTGTAAAATATCAAAGCCACTCCAGAGTTTTGTGCTCTAAGAGGTAATCTGCACCACTGAGAAAGATATTATGTGATAAAATTTATAGTTTTCTCATGCTTTGCGGCTCTATGTAACACGCATGTTATTGTGGACAAAATTTACTTCCTTCTTAAGGAGGGCATACAATATATGATTTTAATTTGACTTGCAAATTAATAAGTGGCTTTTCAAATTAATACAAAATCACAAGAAAATCTCCAATGGCTAGGTCTGAGAATATATTACAACCCAAGCCAAGTGACTCTCGGGCTCCCTAAGGTTTTTTTTTTTTGACCTGTCAAAAGAATTTGGGTTTTGTCAGCTTGAGTTCATCAAGAGTGAGAGGTCAAACAATTTTGTGTTTCAATTTCCAATGACAAAAAAAGTGATTTCATTTACAGTCTTTGATAAGCATGGCTACAAAATATTTGATGGTGTGTAGGAAGGAAATTGGCTGAGATGTAGCAAGAGAACCACTCACTGTATGATATTGCTTCCTAGAAATAATACAATTGCGTCTTCAAAGAAAAAATACTGAGGGACATCAATTAGAAGCTACAAACTCCTGGAAGCATTTCATACTTGTACTTTTAACAGTTTAGCGTAACAGTTATCTTTTTCTTTATATTTTTCTTTACTTTACAAAGTAAAGGTCTTCCTCAACAGGCTTTGAACCACTGTCTTCCATATGGGGTGGAATTCACACTAGCTGACCTCAAAGCATCCCTTCCCCACCTTCTTTCTTTCTTTCTTTCTTTCTTTCTTTCTTTCACGACTCCACATTCTGTTACTCTTCTGTTGTGTTCACTTTGGACAAGACCTTTAGGGTGAGAATCAGCTTTACTTTTGTTTGCACTCTGTGCCTTCAAAACTCCTATTTTCAATCATCCTGCATGTTGTCCACTATTATTAAAAATAATGTAAAATTCTTGGGGTGGCCTGGAACTGCCTTTTGCTGCCTGGACTGTGTCTTTTCCATTACAAACATTTTTCCAAATTTGTCAAACATTTTAGACCAGGGAATTGGCAAAGAATATACTGTAAAAGCCAACCATAAAATTCAGTTAAGTTAATCTTTAAAAAAAACATGTATGGTTCCTCATTCAAAACTACAACATCATTGCCGTCAGAGGTGACTTCCAAAGCTGGATTGCAAGATGATTAATAAGTAGGCAACTTAGAGTTGAGATAAGAGAAGAATGTGAGTAGGGTCATCAGAGATCCATGCTTAGACTGTTACTCTTTCTTCTTCTTCTTCTTTCGGCTGCTCACATTAGATGTTGCCACAGCAGATCATCTTCTTCCATATCTTTCTGTCCTCTGCATCTTGTTCTGTTACACCCTTCACCCGCCTGTCCTCTCTCACCATATCCATAAACCTTCTCTTAGGCCTTCCTCTTTTCCTCTTCCCTGGCAGCTCTATCGTTAACATCCTTTTCCCAATATACTCAGCTCTCTCCTCTGCACATGTCCAAACCAATGCAGTCTCGCCTCTCTGACTTTGTCTCCCAACTGTCCAACTTGAGCTGACCCTCTAATGTACTCATTTCTAATCCTATCCATCCTTGTCACGCCCAAAGCAAATCTTAGCATGTTTAACTCTGCCACCTCCAGCTCTGTCTTCTGCTTTCTGGTCAGTGCCACCGTCTCCAACCCATATAACATAGCTGGTCTCACTACCGTCCTGTAGACCTTCCCTTTCACTCTTGCTGATATCCGTCTGTCACAAATCACTCCTGACCCTCTTCTCCACCCATTCCACCCTGTCAGCACTCTCTTCTTCAACTCTCTTCCACAATCCCCATTACTCTGTACTAATTTATTTTAATTCTGATATATGAAAGCACAGTGATTACCACTGAAGTTCCAGCAGAATGGGTCTGAATCTCAACCACTGTCTAGGTGGATCTTTCAAGTTATCCCTATACCTGCATTATTTTTTCTTTGGGAAATCCAGTTTTTCTTCCACTTCCCAAATATGGACATATTATGTTGCTTAGTTGATATTACTGTGTAGTAGTGTGTGACAATATGGTTGCAAGGTGGTTAGCATTTTTGCTTCATGCTTCTTGAACAGCAGGGCCACCACATGTCCAAATTTTCAAACTGTCCCTGGTTGTGCAGGGTTTCTCCTGGTACTCCTCTTTCCACCCCCATTCCAAACACAGGTCAGCTATAAACTGGTTATGGTGTGTACTGTATGGGTGTTTGCAGCAGTGTGCCCTGCAATGAGCTGGTGCTTTCTGCTGCCTTGTGCCCAATGCTGCCAGTGTAATCTTGAGCCCTTAGTGATCCTGTGTTAAAAAGGTGGATTAAGGCAATAGACGGACAGATATTTCTATTTAGTCTCTCTAACTCTTCCTACGGTTTTTTTTTTATCTTACTTAGCATGTCCAAGTTTGTCAAGGCTGGATGGGTCTTATGACAGTCTGTCTCATTAGAAGACTGAGTTATGAAAGCCTCTTCTCATCATGATGTGCCCCGTCTCTCACAATTTATAACAGGTAGCTTGTTAAGGATGCATTAAAGAGCTATCTCAGTGTCTGTTAAAACACTAGAAAGTTATGTAACTTTCAAAAGTAGGATAATTCAGCCCAAGCAGGAGATATTGCATGGACTGTATGTCGACCTGAGACAGGTACAAACTGTTAATATAATTCTTCTGACAAACCATTTTTCTTATTTATGTATTCAAAGATGTCATTTTGAGAAAAAAGTAAATCTGATATTCTGCTTATATGCATTTATCTTAGGTTTCTTAAACAGACATTTGAAGGTTTGTTATTTGTTCATATTATGAAGTATCCTATTTGAGCCAATGTTTGTAATGTTACATGTGCAGACAGTATGGTTGAAACAAAAAATTTAAGGAATAGAAATTGCAAAGCATCCAAACACTTTTAAAATAAATACCAATAGTAATTAATTTATGAAAACCTTTTATCTAAAAAATAAAATTTCTTGTTACTGTTTAATATGCCACTGTGCTGTGTACAAAAAATATTGTAATAAACCTGCTTCTTCTCACATGTACAGCTAACACAAGGCCAGATTTAACTCACGGGGGCTCATAATTTAGAACTGCTAGGCAAGCATTAGAAGACAAGAAAGGGACAACTACGAAAATGGGCATTGTACTATTTCTGTGTGACAGAGTCAGCATTACATTGGATCTTCTCTTCCTTGTTTGGAATGGCATGATTTACCTAAGTGGGGGCCTGCACATGGAGAAAGGGTTTAAAACCTTGGAACAAAGCCCAGCACAACTTTGAAGCCAACGGACAGATGGGAGGTAACGTTATCCGATCGTGAAAATTCTTCCAGCGCATCGACAAAAATAGCAGACTCTATACATCAAGCTCCCACTTCGGTGAAAGGTCTTGTCATGGCTTCCTCATCTCTTATGTCACGTAAACCATCATTAAAGAAAACTAAATTACTTCTCCTATGTGATTCCTTACCGCCGTATCACTAAGGGCGGGGTATCGCCTTTTAATATTATATCTATATAGTTTTGGGTTATGTAGCATGCCGCAATAAAAAAAGAACTTATTCCAACTAGGGAGCTAGCACCCCCTGCTGGATAGAGTTTTAAATCCATCCATCCATTATCCAACCCGCTTTATCCTAACTACAGGTTCACTGGTGTCTGCTGGAGCTAATCCCAGCCAATACATTGCACAAGGCAGGAAACAAATCCCAGGCAGGGCGCCAGCCCACCACAGGGCACACACCAAGCACAATTTAGAATCACCAATGCACCTAATCAGCATATCTTTGGACCATGGGAGGAAACCCACGCAGACACGAGGAGAACATGCAAACTCCATGCAGGGAGGACCCGGGAAGCAAACCTGAGTCTCCTTACTGCGAGGCAGCAGCGCTACCCACTGCGCCACCGTGCCGCCCAAGTTATAAATCCTCTTCAAATAACTACTGTCAGACATTATTTGAAAATAATTGGTGGTGGCATCTTTGCTTTAACTCATTCATTGCAATGCAGTTTAAAAAAGCTTGTTAAAAAATAAAGAACTACTTACAAAAAGATCAGTCAGCCTGGTTTTATATAGAATCATTCCAGGTTTTTTCACAAGTACAGAACAAAAGTACTTTTCTTTTTTAATAATTACAGCACAGCCAGTTTAAGGATGTGGTTCAGTGTCACATAAAGAATCACAATGGGGGACTACAGAGCCATCTTTTTGGTTTACAGTCCAAAGTGCGAGACACTAAGACATGCAGTGCTCATCTTTTGTAGTGCAATTTACCAAGTTCTTGTTTCAAATGCGTAAATTTGTTATGTTTTTAGTAGCAAATTAGATACTTATTTTTAATATGTTAACCAGCTTCCTGCCAAAAGAAAGAGGTTTATTAACATTTTTAAAAAATGTACATGCAAAGAGAAAGTCAAACTACAAGGATCATCACATTTACAATGAAATGTGATGAATTCATTATGTCTTTTCTTTAAATTTTCTCTCTGAAGATGTGGCAGACTTAAAGACTAGGAATTTATACTTTCACAACTTCAAGTATGATTATCTTCATATCTATTTGAGCCCATGTGTATATATTACTTTTTTTTTTTAACATCTGTCTGTTGAATTTCAGTATAACGACTTCAAAAATAAAGAAGACACAATAGCAGAGGTAAAATAAAAGCAAGTTCTTCTTGACACATTTTATCCACCCTCACTCATCCCAAACTGAGCTCAGGTAAAGTGTGGAGGATAACCAGATCATCAGAGAAGGACATTAACTGCACCACTCAACATCAACAAGGATGCTGCAGAGATAAAGAAACAAAGAAGCAGAAATACTCGTAGAAGGATGCATCATGGGATAAGAGACACCTTGGCTTTGCATAGCCGAGCTGAAGTAACGAGTCATCAATGGATTTTCCAGATGACCTGTTGATCTGATTCGCAGACATGGTAAAGTACATTAAATTACATATACAGTACAGGCTTACCCCGAATTACAAGCAACCACTTTATGAAAATCTGCAACATAGGAAAAAAGTCTGTTAATTCACTTTTTTGTCTTATGAGCTGCAATGAGGCTGATTTTTCATGGTTACAAAGGCTGAGTCCGATACAAAGTCATTCCATGTACAGCTAACGTGGGGTGAGAGGATGAGGCAATCCTTCAGGTGGCATTTTGGCAAGGCATCATTTTCATGCAATTTTATTTTTTTCAAGTAATTTGAACTTTGCAATTGCATACAAATTCAATTTCTTAATTTTATCAGTACATACTAACTTGTGAAAGGACTTTGAGGCAAAGCCTTGCTGTTGAATTTCAAATGTTACATAACACATTTCACAGAGCTTTGCTGCCCCAGGATCTTCCAAAGATAAAAACAGCACATGTGCATTTTGAAGCTACATGTTAGTGCTTGATATTGGTTTATATTTTCCTGATTTTTCATATATCATATTTACAGTATATATATATTGATTATGCCATTTTGTATAATTCTGTCAATTTCTGTATTCTTATGAAGCTATCATACATTGTCTTTTAAACGCCTGTGCATGTTTAGTTGAAAAGGTCAATCGCCTTTTAGCTTTCAGGACAGTTTGAAAGTGCCAAGGTATTTACACTGAGAAACATGCAAGTGAACAAAACTCAAAATTATTTTTGGCAGGTCAAACATAAGCAGTAAAACATTTTTAGTGTTTTAAAGTCCATTTTGTGTTTTAAAGCTAATAATTAAAATTTCTTCCAAAAACAATAATATACTGGATTTTCTGTGTTTATTATTTTGTCTATTGTTACGAGGTTTGACTGTACCGTTGGAATATTGTATTGTGAACCTTGTTTTGGAATCCATATTGCAAGGGTCCTCAATTCCGGTCCTGGAGGGCCGCAGTGGCTATAGGTTTTCATTCCAGCCAGTGTCCTAATCAGAAGTCAGTCCTTGCTGATAATGAAAGTTGGTGTTTAACTCTAAGCCTTGTTAGTCCTTTCATTCATCAAAGACAAATTTTAGTTACTTTGTAGATCAGAGGTCCTCAATTACAGTCCCAGAGGTCTGCAGGTTTTCACTTTAACTAATTTCTTAATTAAAACCCTTTTATTTACTACTAACGCAATACATTTTTTGGGCTTAATTTTAGTTCTCTTGCCTGTTACCATTCAGAACCCTTAATTGTCTATGTGCTGCTAAGCAGCCTGTGTTAATATTGCTATTTGACTGTTTGGTACATTCCTACCTCAACCCCCTATTTAATTAATACATATTGGTATGTCCCTATCACCCTTTTTGCTATTGGCACTGCTTAAGCCTTTGCTTTACTATCCGCCATATTGTATTTTAGGTTAAGGAAATTATCGTCCTTTTACCTTCGAGCTGTCAATGGTTTTCACATCCTAGTACTTGTATGACTTCTTGCCAGAAATCTATATTAAAGTATATAGGTTCTCAGCCTTGACTTTCTTGGTGAGTAAAACTATCTGTCCACGTTCACTACAACCAGTGGGGCAACGCACACTCCGTACGGACTGGGTCTTGGGAGAGAAGCCTCGCTAATACGGCGTTCTGGGACAGAATAGTCTATTTTAGATTTTAGCAGCTGCATTTAAGTTTTAATTGTTTACTTAATCAGACATTAGTTAATAATGAGATGCAGATAACCAATAAACCAGCACTTACCATGAAGTATCTGTGATTAAAAAAGGTTTAGAAATGAATGAGAGGGGCATTGGAAGGACCATTAAGTAAAAATCTATTCTGGTCCACAAAACACATGGATAATGTTCTCAGAGAAGGAAACTTTACAGTGCAATTAAAATTGCTCTTGGATGAATCAAAGTATTGACAAGCTAAATAGTTCAATACCAAGTTTCATTATCAGCATAGACTGCTTTCTAATCAGGAAACTAGTTGGAATAAAAACCTGCAGCCACTGCAGCCCTCCAGGACTGTGATTGAAGACATCTGCCATATTGAATGATGTGGTTTTGGTGTACCATCTCATGCCTTGTAAGGATATATGGGGATGGGCGAGGTTGGGAGGGTTTCTACAAATGTGCCTTGTCTCAGACAGCATTATTTAGAACACCGGTACTGGTGTGTGGAACAAGGTGTGGCTGGATATTTCAGGGTCTGGAGTTGGTGATGAGGAATCACAGTGTCTCAGAGTCATGTGACGTTCAAAGGCTATACTTGATCTGTAGGCTGCAGAGAGGAGTACTTGTATGTTCATGTGCTATGGTTCAGACAACTTGGCATGTGTTGCTCACAAGTCTTCTCCCGTTATTCGGAACATCATGACTCCAAAAAAGATTATAAAATAGTTGTAAAACCTCAAGAAAGATCAATAAGCTATTCCTTTGAATGTGAGACTTTGAGCAATCAAGTGCAGGTAAAAAGCTTTATTGAACAGTATTTAATTAAGGGAAATGTCATATATGGGTTTGCTATTATTAAGCTAATTCTGGATTTTCTTGTTATCTGAACAAAAATGAGCTTTTTGGTGCGCAGGAATGTTTAAAATTGCTTTTAACTTAAATTTATGGCAAGTAAGAGTTTACATTATGAAAATTCACCCTTCAAACAGATTAGCTTTGTAAAGCTAGAGAAAGCCTATATTATCTCTTTTAAAAGTACTGTATTTCACCCACCCATTTTCTGATACTACTTTTCCCCAGTAAAGAGTTGTGGGAGCATCAGGTTTAATACAGGAATCAACCAGCCTGTTAAAGGGAATACTTATTCACAAAGGTTCAATTTAAGGTTAAAAATTAACTTAACAACATATAAATCCAATGAAAATGGCTTGTTTTCAGGCAAACTCCACTCAGAAGGAACCACAGCCACAGTTAATCAGGGTCCTGACAGTTTGAAAAGACAGAAGAAATGTTAAGCTGGGTTGTTCATGTGTAACAAGGATATTTCTTGAACAAAAACAGCAGAAAAAACATATACTTTGGTGAAATAATTTACTTTGGTGTAGTTTGATTGATGGATATGTTTGGGGACTTTTGGGAATTTACTTTACACATTATAATTAGCTTATAGAAAATGCTGTTTGAGACACATGTAAATGATACAGCATCATGCTCACACCATGAGAACAACAGCACACAATATTAGTGTTGATAAGTTAAGATTTACAAAAGTGACTCATAGGCAATTAGGAGTGTTTTCTAGACCTGTCTGCTTTCCTGTTCTTGAGCAAATTGATCTTTGTTGATGTGAAAAGTTTATTCCTCTCTTGAAGTATCTCTGACCAGAAGGCAGTAGTGTGTTGTAGCAAAAACACAGCAGATATGTAGCGCAAGACAAAAGATAGAGCATATCCTGCACTAATAGAGTTGATCACTAGAAGTAGGTTTCTCTTGGGGTTTGAATGCGCCTTGCCGCAGGCAGCATTATCTAACACATTACTGCTGGTCTGTAGAACAGCATGGGATACCAGTGACACCGTCCTGCCATGAGAAGAGCCGGTTGTGCCCTTTGGTAATTAAAGGTGTCTCAAGGATCTGACAGATTAGGACACCTTCAGGGAAGATATGGATACTGGAGGTAATAAAAGCACATAGATCCAGGAATGCAAAGGTGAACAGGTCCGAAATCTAACATGACTGGCTGCCTTTATATTAAATAGAAGACAGTTTTCTTGAGGGAGCACCATACCTTTACATTATTTAAGGTGCAGGGGGTGGGTGTGGGGGTAATAATGGCCAAGGCATTTTCTATTGAGAAAAGTCAGTGGGATACAGACAAGGTGGTTTTTGTGTTATAGCTGTTATTATATATTTTCCCTGTTAAATTAATTCACGCTTTTGTTTTCAGTCGACTAGATTACTATAACGCACTCCTCCCAGGACTACCCAAAAAAGACATAAATCACTTGCAACAAGTGCAGAATGCAGCTGCTAGAATCCTAACTAGGAAAAGAAAATCCGAGCACATTTCTCCAGTCTTGATATCACTACACTGGTTACCTGTGTCTTTCAGAATTGACTTTAAAATTCTACTTATGGTTTATAAAGCCTTAAATAATCTCGCGCCATCTTATATATCGGAATGTCTGACACCTTATATACTAAATCGTAACCTTAGATCCTCAAATGAGTGTCTCCTTAGAATTCCAAAAGCAAAACTTAAAAGAAGTGGTGAGGCGGCCTTCTGTTGTTATGCACCTAAAATCTGGAATAGCCTGCCAATAGGAATTCGCCAGGCTAATACAGTGGAGCACTTTAAAACACTGCTGAAAACACATTACTTTAACATGGCCTTCTCCTAACTTCACCTTAATTTAATCCTGATACTCTGTGTATTCAATTCATTATAATAACTATTCATGGTGGCTCTAAAATCCGTACTGACCCCTACTCTCTCTTCTGTTTCTTTTTCGGGTTTCTTTGTGGTGGCGGCCTGCGCCACCACCACCTACTCAAAGCATCATGATGTTCCAACATTGATGGACTAAAAGCCAGAAGTCTACATGAACATCATCATCAAGTCCTTCCATGAGAACCCTAAATACAAAGAGGACTGTTTCATTTATGTGAGGTAGAATGCCCAGAGGGGACTGGGCAGTCTCATGGTCTGGAATCCCTATAGATTTTATTTTTTTCTCCAGCCGTCTGGAGTTTTTTTTTGTTTTTTCTGTTCTCCCTGGCCATCGGACCTTACTCTTATTCTATGTTAATTAATGTTGACTTATTTTTCTTACTGTGTCTTTTATTTTTCTATTCTTCATTATGTATAGCACTTTGAGCTACATTTTTTGTATGAAAATGTGCTATATAAATAAATGTTGTTGTTGTTGTTGTTGTTTATCCAAAACTGAAGTATAAGATCTGTTTAGGCACAATTATTTATTTTACATTTGACAAACAGGCAGGTTAACTGACTTACTCACAATCTCACATTAAGTCTCAGGCCAGAACTGAACCAGCTACCTTTGGGATTTAAATAGCCATTGCCTTAGCCATGACACCATACTGCCGTGCCATTGAACTGTAATATCTGCACTCCCTCATTGGTATAGGTGGTAGGAAGGAGCTCTTATATTAGACACTGTTTACTAAATATTCTTATGGAGGAATGACCTAGGATAGACTTAGCATTTTAAAGGGGGTGCTCATATTCAGGACTAAAGGAATACCTGAGACCACTAGAGTGAGATCTGCACGGATGGTCCTGGGGTTTCTAGGAAGTATTTAAAGTAAACCAACTCCAAAGTGGTCTCATATTAGAAAGAAAAATCCTTTGGTCAGAGCTCATATGTGTATGCAGTTGGGGTAAAGGGTAGCAGGGAACAGTGTGAAGAAGGGGAAGGATAAGGTAACAGGAAGAGACTAACCTGCAAGATACTGATAGATAAGCTATACACTGGAATGACTTTTGAATAACAGAGGCAGGATAATAAAGAGAATCTTTAGCAGAAAACAACCACAAAAGTTGCTATTAGAAATAAAGGGTCCTAACAAGAAAGAGAATAATACCAGTTATAAAAACAAAATGAACATTATAATTCAAAAATCAAGAAAATAAAGTACAGATCCTAATGTAACTAAACACCTTTTCTATAACTAAGAATCATTTATAAATCTAGCATTGATTTTGGTAATTAAAAAAATTGGAGAATATCATTTGCATGCCATCATGATTTATACCCTCATAAAGACATTACACAAACCACATAACTCTCAACCTCTTGTGGAAATGGTAAATAAAATGGTAGCATTCATGAAAAAAATGTTCAATGGCATTAAAAATAACAATAAGATTGCCAAAAATAATTTTAATTCTGAAAACAATAACTAAAATATTCCTGTAAATTCCAACATAAGCAAAATTGGGAGACTCTACCTGGCAAACAGTGAAAGTGTTGTTTAAGTAAACTAAAGGAGGTGGAAAGGTTTCTTAGTTCTTGTTTGTTTTGTATCTTTTGATTCTTGATGCTCTGTATTTTTCTGTTTAATACAAATTCACACAAGGGAGACAATGGTGGCACAGTGGTAGCGTTTCTGCCTTGCAGTAAGGAGACCTGGGTTCTCTTCCCAGGTCCTCCCTGTGTGGAGTTTGCATGTTCTCCCCGTGTCTGCGTGGGTTTCCCCCCACAGTGCAAAGACATGCAGGTTAGGTGCCTTGGTGATCCTAAATTGTCCTTGGTGTGTGTGTGCCCTGTGGTGGGCTAGCACCCTACCCGGGGTTTCTGTGTTGGTTGGGATTGGCTCCTGTGACCCTGTGTTTGGATATAGAGGGTTGGATAATGACTGACAAATTCACACTTTCTATTTTTTGATATTTTGTTCTCTTTTGATAATGTTTGAATTCGAGGATGGTTCAAGAGTAATTATCATATAATCTGAAATGAGTACCTATATTTTGCTTTTATATTTATTTTACATCAACACTGTGTTGCCTTGGTTTATGCTGCTGCCTTACAAATACAGACTCCTGAACTTGCACATTTCTGGATTTTTTTCTCTGGATACTCCAGTTTCCTTAACAACCACAACAATATCACTACTACTACTACTACTACTACTACTACTACTACTACTACTACTACTACTAATAATAATAATAATAATAATAATAATAATAATACTAAACCCAGCCACAGGAGATGCACAAATGCACAAACCTGTGGGTTCCTTTGTGCCTGTCCCAAGCCCAAATAAATGGGGAGGGTTATGTCAGTAAGGGCATACAGTGTAAAATTTTGGCAGATCAATATGGTGACAAAAATACAGATTTCCATACCAGATTGGTCAAGGCCCGGGTTAACAATGGCCGCCACCAGCATTGTTAGCCAAAAGGGTGCTGGCGGAAATGGGGCTACTATTGGCCGAAGAAGGAAAAGAAGGTAAAGAGAGTGGAACTGAGGGTAGGAACTTTGAATGTTGGCAGTTTGACGGGTAAGGGGAGAGAGTTAGCTGATGTGATGGAGAGAAGAAAGGTTAATATATTGTGCGTGCAAGAGACTAAATGGAAGGGAAGTAAGGCCAGGTGTATCGAATGTGGGTTCAAATTGTTCCATCATGGTGTGGACAAACAGACAAGCTACACTTACTTTTTTTTGTGTCATCCCTCATTTTGCTGCTTTGATTTTGTTCCCTGTAAGTTAAGTTTAGCAGGACTTGTATGCTCTTAATACTGCACTCACTTATTAATTTGTTTCCAGGTCAATTTTACTTGCAACATTCTAATTTATTTACTTATTTGTGTGTTTATCCATAATTCCTTATACGTGCACAGAAAGACAGTCATTAAAAACACCCTTATGAAAATGAAATATAAAACAATATACCCAAAATATCTGGATATACTTCAAATATACATTCTTAAGGTTATAACTAAAGTATAAGAAAACATATATTTCCATTAATATATTCTATAAAACAAATTCCCATGTATATTGGCATATATAATATAGTATGTGTCCAAACCCAAGACAGATCATTCATGCCTTAACATTTTACCTGGTGTCACACACGTGCGCATGGGAGGCAGCTAAAGGGCTTGAGTAAGGGCAATTCCGAATCAGACCAGGATGTGGCAGAGTGCACTGACTCTTTTTCTCCCTATTCTGCAGACCATTCACGGGAGATTCCACCTGGCCCTCTTGACATCACTTCCGGGCTCGAGCCTATGGTTGAAGACCCTCACGAGCCTGACCCCTTTGACCTCACTTCCTGTCTTCCCCTTTAAAAGCCTCCACCTTTTCCCTATTCCCTTAGTTCTGTTTTGTGCACATCAGTGCTATCATTTACTTGCAATTTGCAGCCAGAAAACCAAATATACGGGTGGCTGCCCCAAACCTTGCTATGGCTCTTTGTGGAGTTTGTCACACTGGAGAAAGCCAAACACAGGCTTCAGTTAACAACCATATTACATACTGTACTTGTACATGTTAATTATAGGTTTAAAATTTGTGTTGCGTCACAGTACTGATTGGTTTAGAACATTTCTCAGTAAAAGAAACTATTATGAGATATCGTTTTAAAATTATATTGGAATAGATTTCTTAAATGTATCTTACAGTGTGTTATTTCTAGTATTTTGAAATATATTTTTAGATTTTGGAAAATATGTTTCAGTACACAAAAATGGTAATAATGTACATATGTTACAACACATTTCAGTACTGCAAGATTTTATAATATATCCTTGAAGTATTTTATATCATTCTTTAAAATATATTTACTATAATTAGACAGTAATATATTTATTAAAAATTTAATTTACATGTGTTTCCATCCATCCATTATCCAACCCGCTATATCCTAACTACAGGGTCACGGGGGTCTGCTGGAGCCAATCCCAGCCAACACAGGGCGCAAGGTAGGAAATAATCCCCGGGCAGGGCGCCAGCCCACTGCAGTACATGTGTTTCATTCTCTATGAAGGCATGTACAGTATAAATTTGCTTTGTGTATTCTCAGTACTTGCCTTAAATCATTAATGTTTGTGCTATCATTGATCACGGTGCTGGAAACTGGCGACATGTTGTTGATTAACACATGTAAGCAGGCATTTCACTGTACAGTGAAAATAATGATGCTATAAACTTATAACAAACCATTTACTTGTTAATCCAAAGTACGGTTTTAAGTGAAGAACCCCATAGAATTAATTGTGGATGTTCTAAGTCACAGGATGTCCTGCTTCAGCACCATTTAATTTAAAATTTTTTTTTTATTGATTTTAATTAGAAACAGATTCCATACAGTCAACACCATTTAACAGGATGCATCAACTGAGGAACAGAGATATACAGAAAGTGTGGGGCAAGAAAGGTCCAGGTGGAGGTTATAAGCCATCATCCACGTTGCCACTATTTGCAATAAGAATGTCAGTTCATCCAATAAATAATATCATCAATAAAACTACAATGACTAAATATGGCAGTTTCTGGGTCTATCATGGCTTTGCTGGGGTTTAGTCACTGGTCTTAATTTTGTTTATTTCTGCCTATTTCTTTTTTTGTGTGTAAATTGTCCTGTTATTTTTGTTAATTGAATGTTTTATGTTGATTATGTTAATTTATTTAATGTAATGCCAATGAACTGTAAAGAGCTTGTTAGGCAGCCAGGAGACAGTCATTGAAGACAGAAAAATGGTCAAAACCGGGAGATCAAAAATGCGAGTGTCAAAGCCAAAACAAGAGACAAAATTGGAAGGCAAAATAAACAGGAGGAAAAGACAAAACTACAGATGATTTTAATTCTATTGAAGAACACAGTGAATGCTTTGGAAAAGGTTTGTTATGTGCAGCTCGAATAGGGAAGTGAACTCTTGGGTAACCCATCAAACCATTACTCAAAGGTCATGACCTCTGTGGACATGCCCCTAACAATATGGGCAGCTGCCCTAACAATGGGAAACCCAAAATGGCAGGGGTTGAATCTTGTTTTGCTTTTTTGCTTTGTATTTCAATTGTTTTTTGTTTTCTTTTTATTAATTTCAAAGTAAATGGTTGTATCTGTTATGTTATTATTATATGTTTGATTGAGTAGCATGCTATTGTCATGTTCTTGTTTTTGAAAAATACAAATATGTATTAAAATATATATTAAAAAAGTCAGCAAATATTTAAAACAAATAGTATTGAAAAGGACCAAAATAATAAACAAAATTTAAAGTAAATGCAATGCCGGTGCTAGGTTATTTTGTGCCCAAGGTCAAGCTTATTAGTGCGCCAACCGACTGTTCGGTGGCTGACTTGTACGGCTGGGTTTTTTCCCGCCTTACGATCTGCTCCCCCTTGCGACTGGCTAATTCATCTCAATGGTAGCGCCTGCCCTGTGTAAACAGAGAGTTCACAATAAAGAATCAGAATCTATGACCCCAAAATTGCCCTGAAATGAGTTTCAGATCTCTAAAATTGACCCGGAAAAGAAAATCAAAAGGAAGAATCAGAAACCAATCTATAATGTTTAGTCATTTTTCTTTTCACTAAGCTTCTCCTTTATTGATATTTTCATTTTTTTTTGGTTTTGTAATTGTTCTATTTTATTTTACTCCTTACCCTTCCCAAAAGAGATGGAGAACACAAAGAATGTGGTTAACTGGGCTACTTCCTGAGCCCCTATTAGAGGGCTGCAAAAGCCCTAGGCTATCCTCTGGGGCACTTGCCATTTCTATTTAATATTTGTTAAAATATTGTTAAGTAAATGCATGCTTGTTGTAGCGTCTTATAGACATGAGTGATTGTAAGTGCATGTTAGGAGTCTACTCAGGACTGAATTCATTGTTTACACCCAATGTAGACAGGTTAACTTCTGGCAACTTGGTGTTTTTCAGGCATATGCATCTTTTAAATCTGTTTCACTCTCTCTAAATTATTTAAAAATATTTATTAAAGAATAATCAGTGTCTACCAAACACATATTTAACATCAATCAAGCATTAGACTATAGAAAAAAGGCTATTAAAATAAGTAGGCCCCTCAACAAAGGACCACTTCCACTGAACTTAAATAATTAAGAGGGGCTGACGTCTCTGAACCACAAAAAAAGACACCGCAGTACCGTCCATAATCGAAGAGCTAATGGGTTAGTAATTAAGAATAAGGAGAAGACAGGCAGAGCTGAACTTCTGATACTGTAAATACAAATTCAGTAGTTCAAATACTGTAGACAATAAGGCAACAGCTGGTGGCCGAGATTACATTAGTGCCTTGGTGAAGTCTTATGATCTCTTATAATTGTTTTAAGTGAGCTCACCATCATTATTATGGACTGTTATTTTAGTTCAAATTCTTTAAGTTTCAAAATAAAAAAATACTTAAAAAACAAACCCTGGTATCTATTTTTTCCTTGCTCATATTTAATGTCTTATTTTACTCTGTGATTGAGAGTCAGACTGCTTTTATTTAAATTATAGGGGAGCCTCTGTCCAGCTGAAGATTGCAATTTTATTCCCATTAATTCAAAATGGCATTTCAGTTCAGTGTTTTGGGGGAAGGAAAAAATGTTTTTCACATTTATTTCTGGCAGTCGCATGTATTTATTCATCCTTTTATGCGGTACTGAAAGCTTACAGCTGGGACATGCTTAAGAACTAAAATATTTTTTCACATTTACGTTATTGATTTTTTTTTTTTATTAAAGTTCTTCTCAGAACATTCTATGTTGAATAAGCGGGAGTGGGCGGTTCCATCTGTTGCAGTTTTAGCTTTTTAAATTATAAAGGTGACCAATTTAGTATCAAAAAAGATTGATGCAGCAAAAAGAATGAAGTTGCTTTTTCAGGAAATAAAACATTTCATTAAAAAAATTTAGCAGGATTGTCATTTTTTTTTGACCTGCAGGAATTAGAGTTTTGAGTTTAATGGTGGTAGACTAATGAAATGTGGAAATATTTATGTTGATTAGAAGTACTAATTAACATACACATTGTTTTGACATGAAAATAATAATTTCAAAGTACTCTACACAATGGCAATTAATTGAAACTGACCTTACTTTTCTAAAGTTTCAAACCTGTGAATAGAAAGTGGCAAACCTAACCCTTTTCCCATACTTAACGTAAATTCTGTCATCAAGTTTTATTTTATGAATCCCGACCTTTGCATGTAAAGTTGCATACACTTATTTTGAGCCTGTTTTCTTTGCACATGCAATTTTTCTAAATCTTACCTCTGGTCTGTGGTCCAAACATCACACCTAGTGACCCTTGATGTCCCTTAATGTTTATAACAAGGAAAAATAATTGAAGCAATTATTTAGGAAACAATCAAGCACCGCATATCTAGAATAGATGTGTTAGTGAGCAGTCAACATGGCTACAGACAGGGGAGGTCATGTTTCATGCTGGAATTCAATGAAGAAGTAACAAAAGCATGTGATGAGAGGTGTATACAGCAGTTTCCAAAAGGTACTACATGAAATAGTAATGAACAATCTGAAAATGGAAATTCAAGTGGCAGTGTGTAAAGTCGGTACAAAATTGGTTCAAACTCAAGAAGCAAAGAATTATGGTGAGGAGACCTTTTTCAGTAAGAGGTGATTACACATTACATACACAACTTGGAAACTAGGTGGGAGAACAGATAATGAAGATTAAAAAAAAACTGTTACAAAGAGACCTGGAGAGCATACATACAGGCTATGGCAGACTTGTAGCAAATGTAAATTAATGTAAGAAAACGTTTTACAAGTATTACATGTATGAAGTAAAAATGTTAGATTTTAATTCACAATGAGAGTCTGAAACTTGAAAGTACACCAACTGTGAGAGACTCAAGTCATAGTGGACTTATCGCTATCTACATCCAGAGAGTATGCAGAAGCGATCAAGATGGCAATTAGGATGTTAGGTTATATATCATGATGTGTGAAGTGCAACTGAAAGGAGGTTATGCTTAAGTGAGGCCTCATTTGGAGTTCTTTGTACAGTTTTGGTCTCTCCATATTACTAAAAAGATATACGAGCGGCAGAGAAAGTCCAGAGATCAGTGATAAGACTGATTCTAAGACTGAGATGTATGAGCTGTGAGGAGAGATTGAAGGTGTTGAATGCTTCAGGCAAATGGAGATTAATGGGTAACTTGATTGAAGTGGTTAAAATTATGAAAGGAATAATTACAATGGATTCCAGCTTACTTTAAAATAAATTTTGCAATAAGAACATGGGGACATTAGGAACTTGTTAAGGGAGGATTCTGCACAAATGTCTGAAGGTATGTCTTCATGTAAACAAATTTCCAAGTAATGGAAAAAAGTGGGACTTCAGTAACCTTTAAATCTCACCTTTGTTATTTTAGTCCATTAAGGTGAATTGGATGGAAAATGATTGTTGGGATGAATGGTCTGTTCTTGTTAAAATTATTCTGTTTTAATGTTCCTCTAGTCCTGAGCCTGGGCTTCAATTTGAAGGCCAATGTGAAGCAATGGAGCCTGTTATAATGTAATGGACGCCCCTGCTGCCACCAGATGGAATGGGGAATGTTTGTTAAATTATTACACATTCTTCATTGCCCTGATTCTACCTAACTTTCCCCGAAGTAATCTGGCAGTATTGTCTACACTGCCAACATATCTGGAAACACCCGAATTTTGATATATTTTTTAAATTAATCAAATATATGTTTATCATCTGCTAAGATATTAACATTTATTTTATTTAGCATTTCTCAGGAAACATCACCAAAAAACAAGAATAAAGTACAAAAAAATTACATGCAGTGGATTACTCTTATGATTTTTGCAAGTTGACCATGTGGCATGATTTGAGTATTTGTGACAAGATTACTGATAAAAACATTTTTCACAAATTTCAATCTTCCATGTAACTCTTATTAATAACATAACTATTCTATTGTTGCATTATTAAGGGTAGAGTGCATATTGCAATATGTCACTTTTTTGAAGAAGTACTCAAGAACAATGATATGTTTCAAACATAATCTTATTAAAGCACTTAAGTTCATATGGTAGTTATCTCTCATAAATATTATTCATATTCACTAAGAAAATCCCATTAATTTGATTATGTTTAACTGCGTGAACTCTCTTGTTCATAGATTTCCCTTTTAATGAATGATTCAGCTGCTCAATTTCACTGCAAAACCACAGGAAGAAAAAAACATTCCCACAGATCAAAAGCTCACCATCAGGCAGGAAGGAAATGTGGCCATAAAGAGCGTTGAGGAGCAGAGTGAAGGCGGTGGTGAGCAAGAGAGGGCAGAAATTGCATTAGCATTAAGGCTCACTCATACTGTCAGTTTACAGCATCATTCAGTGGACACCCAGCATCCTTGTTTAAACTGATGCAGAATGGACCCACAATTACACAAAAGCCTTAGCATCCAATAGTGTGTGCAGTCTCGACTGTGTAGGCTGTGTCTGTCCAAATGATTTTTCCTACTGCATTCAAACCGTAAAACCGTATCAGCAGAGAAGTTGTGGCCAGTCATGTGTGGCCCAGAGCATTACAGCTTATAAGTGCTACACCATCATGCCAATGTCATTCAATAAGGCTATTTCTGAGCTTTAGTGGTCATTATTCAGAGTCAGAAGCAGAACGAATTGTGTTGGCTGTGCTGCTGGCTCTCATGATCAATGCCTCACACCTTCTGGAAGACACTCAGGTCATGCTGTCACTTCTACTATTGTGTCCTGGGAGTGCTACAGAAGAACTGTGAAACAGCTGTTTTAATAGTCACCAGCCCAAATTACAGCAGAAACACTGGCTAGGTTCTGTCTTTCTGACATTTTAATATGTTAACTGGTAATAGATTATTGATATATTAATATTAATAAGTTGTTGGCATATTTATTTATTTGCTTGTTTTTTAGTTTCATTTGTGTTTTTTTCTGTTGTTTTTATGTGTTGTCTGCTGAGAAATTGAGGGATTAATGAAGTGTCTTGTGGATTATGTTGACCGCCCACATTATCATGATTTGCTTCTTTTTTATTTTTTTTTTGTTAGTAATAATTATTTATATACATTTTTATGTCAATGAATCACTTCCTAATAGTAACTTTCTCATTTAGATTTTTTTAAAGTATTTGTTATTTATTTACATTTTCCCAAGATGCTTTTTTGTTTTTCCATGAAAATTGCCATTTTCCGTAGTTTGTTTACTGGTTGCCATGTAGTTACTAGTGGCCACGTCAGAGATCACATGCAAAGTGGCATCAGGGGTCATTCAGTATAAAGTTTGTTTCCTGAGGTCACACAGTTTTTTCAAAGTTCAATTGTGATTTCTTGTTTCTCTGATTGCTTTCTTCCTCCAGTTTTTGACTATGAGTTGGGTGCCATTCTGAGTTTTGTTTTGCTTATCTCCTGGTCCTCCCATTTGCCCATTTGTGACATTATATACATCCCAAAAGGGTGTTTCATTGGAAAAAAGGTGTATGAATTGCTTGTCTAGTCTTATATCAGCATACCAATACGTTTTCAATTAAAAATGTAAATTATTATGTATTGTAAATGCCAGGGATAACAGAAAGGTTTACAAGCTGGATTAAAGAACAACTTCTTGCCCATCAGATGAATATAAGTGATGGACAAGCAGAGCATAGAGGTCAGGAGCTGTTTCATATCCTATACATCAGGTGGCAGCGGTCCTCCAAAGGCATCCCAATCTGGAAACCTGCATCAATATAGGAGCTGGTGCCCAGAAGGGTGGTCCTGTCAGGGTCCCTGGGAGCTGTTAGATGGTGCTGTCTGGTTGATGATCTCCCTGGTTCCCACATGACCTGGAAATGTTCTCAATAGGACACACTGTTGTACCAGAAGCATTCCTAGGTTTGGTTTAAAGGGATATAGGGTGTCAGAGTTAGGAGGCAGAAGGCAACACTCACTAGGAGGGTAGAAGGACATACTGATTACCATATGTATTCATTTGAAAAGGCTTATGCTCTCAATTGCCTGTTCCCATTCAAGGAAAGATAAGCAGCCTCCCCAAGCTGCTGTCTTTGCACAAGGTTACCTCAGATAGCAACATGTACCCATTGAAGCTGTTCATAAGACCACACACACTAGGGATTCTGAGAACTTTCTGTTCCTTTGTTTGACCAAAGCTCTTCTCCATTTTAATCTGCTGTACTTTAAATTCAAGGGGTAACCCCAATTGTGAAAAGGAAATGCACGTTAAGAAGAAAATTATGCTTGACACATTTTGATCTTGGATTTTTGAAACTGGACAGGATATACATCATCTTTTCAACCCTGACCAGCCATGTAAGCAAAAGTATTATATTATTAATAAAAACGAGCTATTTCTAAGGATGTTTAACAATTATTAAATAATTGTTTTGCTGTTGTTAGGTTATTCAAAGTATTCTGATTCTGAAATCCAGTAATGACTGCTGCTTAAGACTGAATTTGATTTTGTTCATTTTTGTGGCCGTTATATTTGTCTTTGGGATAATGCGGAGTTGTGTTATTCCTATTTGTCGTGGCTAAATGACTTTATGAACCATGTGATCAAGAAGAGAATCCCTGTGCAGACAGGGTGTAGCCTGATGAGGGACTGTAATGACAGTAGTTCACAGCCCTCCTTAGTATGCGATGAACAAGATGGAAAAATTAACTTTTCCCTGTTCACCTATAGATTAGTTTGACTAAAAAAGAAATGTCTTTTACATTTTTCATGGTCAAAAGAAGTAGCACATAATTATTTTAGAAAAATGAGGAAATGAGTGAATGGAATCAAAGAACATTTCTTCAAAGGAACCTCTCTAGATAATCCATGAAAAATTCTTCAAAAGCCCAAAGAGTTCTAAAAGGAATGCTTTTGGGGGTTTTCCTTTCCTTTGCCTTTCCTTAGCCAAGCCTGATGGACATAATTACAAAAATGAAAATCAAAGAATACTGCATAACAAAAAACAAAAAAGTCAAAGTCAAAGTGCTTGTCAGCATTGTCAATGTATTAAAAATGATTTGGTGCAATGTGAGGTCCACACTTTCTCTATGTATTTCAAAAAAGTACTATGAACAAAAAATTCCTCTTCTAATATAATTAAAATGGAAATAAATTATACAACTGACAGTGACACAAATAATAAATATTCCACCGTTATCATAATGAAACATTAATTAGTTGCAAAGCATCTCACTGCTGAATTCAATTTTTAATTACTGCCATTTACTTTTTTCTAATCATCAGCTTTGTAAGTGGAATGATAAACACTTCTGTAGATTACTGATTTTATTAATAGCATTTTTGTTTTTTTAATTATTTTCACTTAGTTAAAATTGTATTCACCCTGAAACCTGATCAGATTTAAATTTCAAATTATAACCGCATCTGAAGTCTTTAAAAACCTTTTGTATAGTCATGGATTTTTCCATTTTTCTATTGATTAAATTAGCTTTTTCTCCATACTATTTTTTTAAGTATGACACAAAAAGTGAAATGATAATGACAAATTGCAAAATACTAAGGTTTGTTGTAAAGAATTTAACTGATTTAGTTCCTAATGTTAATACTGCTATCTATGACAAGGCCAATCACAATTCATTACCTGTATGAACCGTTCTTAAGGAAAAGCATGAAGAATCCACAAAAAGCTAGTTAGAGCAATGTAATTTTCTTAATCATTTAACATATAATTATCCATTAACAGACTCCATCATATGACAGAGAGGAAACAGAAGATAAAAAAAGCAATCAATTGTGTAACATAATGGATCATGTATTTTCTGAAACTGCATTATGTACATTATTATTACATGCAAGGTTTCGTCCATCATTTAGTACTTCTTGTGAAGTGGTTTGGGAAATGTAGACTTTAATGCTTTTTGGTTTTCTAGATGAGTGGCAAGACGAATTCCTGTGTGTTCAAATGTTGTGTCTTGGGGATCAAGTTATGATGACAGCAAGAGTAGTAATGGTTGAAAGATGTCTTCAGCACAAAAGGGGAGCTGGAAGGAATAACAGTGTGGTGTGTTATGCTTTTAGTAGAGCAGATTAAAGCACATACTGATTTATTATTCAGATTATTTTAATGGTCAAGAAATAATGAGTTATAAAAATAATGTTCCTTTGTTATGTTCATATATCCTAAGATCATCACAATTGTTTGTGTTGAAAAAATATTTTACAGTGGCATTTTAGACCGTATGAACAATCATTCATGTTATTAGGATATTTGTAATGAACAACTGCAATGGTAGAGATGTGATGCACTTGAAACAAGTCAATCATTTGGGGAAAAAGGGCATCAAAGCAAGTCAACAGATTATATTTATAAATGGGAAGTATGAGTTAGGCTGAACAAAGCAACACTTATTAAACACTACAGACCAAAATTCACTACAATCTGTGAAACGTGCTGCTTAAATTTCATATCAAGACTTCCAGAAAAACAATGGAAACCCTGAAAGAAACTAATTTTGTTTAAAAGAGCAGATTTTTGCCTAGCACTTTTGTCATGTACTTCCCGAGCCTGGTTAAATGTGCCTCCTTACTCAACCCAATCTATATTGTTTACAAGTGTTACATTTTTTTTTTCTGAGCTGGTGGACATTTTCTGTCTATGGCAGCTGTTTGTATATGTACAGGTGAGATTACTGAGAAGCTATTGGCTGTGTAGTGCCAGAAGCAGTGCTAGCCAATACTTGTGGTGAATGTACTGATGTTGGTTTAATTATCTGTTAGATCGTGCATTTTCTTACAATTATTGCTAAGTGGTGGCTCTGAGGCTAGGGATCTGCACTGGTTGCCGGTTCGAATCCTGTAAATGCCAAAAGTGACTCTACTTCATTGGGCCCTTGAGCAAGGCCCTTAACCTGTCATTGCTCCGTCCTGGGTATGACTTTAATCTGCATCCAGCTCTGCATGTAGGCCCTCCAACCTGCAGGGAAAAACCTGGGTGTTGTGTGGTGCTGAAGTGTCACTCATTGCATGGTTACACTCAGGTCCCAATCTGGGATGCTGAGTTGGTTCGTCATATGTGCTGTATCAGCGCATGCTCCTAACCTCTCTCTCTCTCTCTCTCTTATGTAATATGCTTAACTATATCGAACAGGGGTTAAAAGTTAAGAAATGTTTAAGTAATGTTAAACAAAGGACATGCATTAGCCTCATGCTGGTCCCAAGTGCAACAGTCTGGACTCGTAGCAACAAGCTCATCTGTGAAAGGTCAAATGCTGGGGCCATCGCTTTGCAAGGAAGTTAAAGTGCTTGTCAACCACTTATGAAGAGCTGCAGGAGGAGTGGTCTTAACAAAACCCCATGAAAGCTGAAGATACTGAAGCTGGGAGATAGCAGACACAGGCAGCGGTGAAGGCAAAAGAAAGCGGGTGTGACACAGACCCCTAAAACAGCTGGAAGCAATACGTAACTGAACTCTGCCAGGCTGGCCACCTGAGAGAGGGGTAGAGACTGAAACACTTGTTTTAATGGGCTGATGCTACTAACATCTACATGCTGCTGGAACTCAGGTTGTATAATATAATTTGTCACACTTATTTACTTCTAGTTTGGATTGGTATGTTAACGAGTAAGTAAACTGAGAACACCTGTTCTGCTGTCTTGTTTATTGCTCTAGCCGTCAGGTTGGAAGAGTCTGCAAGGAGACATCTCCTGTGAGGTGTAGGCTGACTTGATCATGGTTGATTCTGTGGAAGCTCGTAGTCCCAGAAGTAGGGTGGGATCAAGTGATACCTTGTCGAGGAGAAGGAATCCGGTAGCAGGAATAAGTGCATCACAGTAGCAGCCTTAGGACCAACTGATATTGAGCCACGTGACCCAGGAGGCACGCTAACAGCTGCAAGTTGTGGGCCACATTCACACTGCAGAGTAAAGGGCAGAGCAACAGTGGTCTACAGTAGCTAGCATGTGGCAGAGCGGTGATGCATTTATAAAAAGAACATTATGGCACAGAAAGGGAATTATGTTTTAGGAGGAAGGGCACTGCACCCCTCCAATGACATAAAAATGAGCAAAACAGGCATGTTTCAATTCAAATTCATTTCACTGGTGATTTCATAATTGTGAAACACAGAAAATATGGAATTGAACCCTTATAAGCCTCATTCACATTGTGTGTCGACCTGGATACATTTCTTTAAGTATGAAATGCATCTAATACCACTAAAATCAATTCTAGTTATGTCTCTAATTCACATCACTGTAGTATACTTTTTAAAAAATGTGACATGCTACATATTTTCCACAAGAAGATACACTGAAACACCCCATTGTGTACATTAATGTGTTTTCTCAACAGGAAAATCTTATTAACACCCCCAACACACACCCAACTTTACATGCCCTTCCCACCATTTCCTATATCTTGATTCTTGCAGAAGAGATTGAGTACATGCAATCCCATAAACGCCATAGAATTTCAGGTTTCTTTTCAATCTTTAATGCATTTTTAGGACTGCTGTCTTCAAGATTGCCATCTTAATTAGCAAAATGGTGATTGTACTACCTGAACACATCAATAAAACGTCTACACATACCAGGGGATGAATCCAGTGATATATTTTTTTGCACAACACTGGTCTACAAAAAAATATTTTTTGTTTGCTACTGGGTACTTCAGAGCAGCTCTTTATTAAGTTTTTTACACTGATTCCATATATGAAATCGGAATTAAGCTAGTACGTCAGGTTTTTGAAATACACATCATTGACGTTTGACACTTTTGAATATCAATATAATATATCAACACGATATCTGGAGTTTGAACTATGTCCCACCAAAATTGTTTTGATGTGTTTATTCTGAAAACAAACCAGAAGACGAATTATATTAATATAGTTAAATTATATTTATAATAAATTATATTTATGTCAATTTACCTTAATATAAACGTAAGGTTGGCATGCTCCAAAATGTTTGAGGGGGTCCGAAAGAATCGAAAACTAAAGCTGCACCCAAGCTAAGATCAGCAAGCCATAGTTCAGAGACAGACCTGGATCAGATGGGCGAAAGTACAGACTCCTCGGGACCACGGTCCGCTACATCGTCACCGGCTGAGAGCGAAAAGGGTAGCGAATGTACGATCGTAAGTCCAGGTCTCGATAGCTCGCCGATCGGAGAAGATCACCTTAAACTGGAAAAGGCCTTGCAGTCCGTGGTTTCAATTACTCCACGCGAGCCGGGAACAATAGAGCCTGCCACTTCACCTGCGGTACAAGAAAGCACAATTGAACTGTCTGAACTGAAGGTGATGTTCGCTGAGCTCATGCAAGATATAAAGAAAAGCGAGAAGGCAAGGGTAAAGGCAAATGAGAAACTGAGACAGGAGTTGCAACAGGCAAATGAAAGTCTGCAACAGGCAAATGAAAGGCTGCGACAGGAGCTGCAACTGGAGCTGCGACAGGTGCTGGGTAAAATTGAAGAGCACATTCAGGAAAACTTGGTTAAACTGAGCACGCTTACTGATCAACTGGAGGATCTCAAGGAGACATTCACGACTCGGATTGAACTAGCCGAAAATTTAGCTGCCAGTGCCGAAGAAAAAGCAGTAAATGTCAGCTCGGAATGCAAAAAACTTGGAGACAGACTGGCTGCTTTGGAAGAGGGAAGCAGAAGGAATAATGTCATAATTGAAGGTCTGCCTGAGAATCGAGAAAGTCCAAACCATGTGAAATTCGCAGCTGAACTTTTTTCGAAAATAATCGGGTAGGACTTTAAAGCAGATTCTGAGATAGTAGCGGCTTACCGCTTACGTGGATCAAATACCGTTTGACCTAGATCTTTTATTATTCGCTTTGAAAGATTGTCATTTAAGCTAGAGGTGATGGCACTCCTCAGAAACAAGCAAGAGATTATATATGAAAACAACCACATTTGTATCTTCCCTGACTTCTCTCCAGCAACAGCTACTAAACGCGCAGCCTTCTACAACATTAAACAGCGGTTACATCAAGCCAACGTCAAATACAGCCTCTTGTATCCGGCCAAACTGAAAGTGGAATGGCAGGGTCAATTCTATGTCTTCGCTAGCAAGGATGAAGCAGAAAAGGAATTAAGAAAGCTGATCCCAGGACTATTCTGATACATAATAGTGACTCATGGCCGTTAATGATATGGCAAGGATTAATAATCTACTGTCTGATCTATTTGTTTAAAATACGGGTTTTTATCATTATATATTCTCATTATTACTCATTATTACTAGGGCGCTATCTGTTTATGTTTTAGTGTGCTCAATTACTTTTTCTTTTTTCTCTTTTTTTTTTATTTATTATCTAATTATTTTCTCTCTACCCTAAACGAGACTGTTCAACATCATACCCTTGGTTTATTGTTATTGCTATTATTGCATTAAGACTTATTATGCTTATTCTGGACAAATTTCTAACACCATTCCCCGGGTTTATTGTCCGGGTGTATTATCTTAATACACTAAGATTGCTGAAGATTATATATATTTTAAGTGCACAATTTTTTTAGACTATATTGGTAATAGATATCTCTATTTTTTAACCCTAAAACGCCGCTGCATGGGGGCTTGTTTTGCTTTGGACGTGCTCTGTCTCTGGGTATGTCAGAGGACTGGGACTGTGTGAAGTGGGTTCTAGCCTCATGTGGGGAGGCAAAAACAGAGGGTGGAGAGTTAAGGGGGGGAGCGAAAGAGAGCAGGCTAGATCTGTACCTAATCTATCCTTTTAATCTTTATAATTATAACTACCAACATAATAATAGGTTGCATGGCAATAACTCTTGGGGAAATAGGAAATTAAGGCCGAAGCTGTCTCACTTCCAGTTAAGACTGGAACAAAATGACATCAAAAACTCAGAATCAATGTCTCAATGATGGGATAGTTAACTTCGTGAGCTGGAATGTTAAAGGCCTGAATCACAAATTAAAGAGAAAGAAAGTACTCTCTCACCTAAGAGGTCTAAACGCTGAAATAGTATTTTTACAGGAGACCCATTTACTAAGCAAGGATCAGTTCCGGCTGCAAAAAGACTGGACTGGCCAAATGTTCCATTCCAGTTTTACAAAGAAAACTAGAGGTGTGGGAATTCTCATACATAGAACAGTCCCATTTGTAGCATCAGATGTAGTATTGGATCCTGAAGGGAGATATGTGATGGTCATGGGAGACTTATCTAACTGTAAAATGATCTTGATAAATGTTTATGCACCTAATGTTGATGATAAGGAATTTATACAAAATTTATTTGCATCCATTCCCAATCTGAACACTCATAAAATTATAATGGCTGGGGACTTTAATTGTGTTTTAAATCCACTCTTAGATAGGACTTCTTCCACAGGGGGAACGGCATCTAACACCGCAAAGATAAGTTCATAACTGATCACAACTTATCAGACCCCTGGAGGTTTTTAAACCCAAACTCAAGAACATATTCTTTCTACTCACCAGTACATCATTGCTACTCAAGGATTGATTATTTCTTTATAGACAATAACTTCTTGCCTATGATTAAATATTGCAAATACGATGCTATTGTTATTTTTGACCACGCACCGATGATTTTGGAGCTAAAGTTACTAAGCCCCATACACTCACCCCGCAGATGGCGTCTCAACCCACTTCTATTAGCAGATGAGAATTGTACAGAATTTATAACCAAACAAATCAAATTCTTTCTAGAGACAAATACATCCTCAAAGATCTCTGCAGGAATACTCTGGGAAACCCTCAAGGCCTTTTTAAGAGGACAGATTATCTCATATCTTTCCCACAGAAATAAATTAGAAACCAAGAAAGTAGCAGAGATAAAAAGTGAAATTACTAGAATAGATGAAGAACATGCCAGGCTACCAAGCGAGACTCTACATAGGAAAAGGTAGGCTCTGCATTCAGAACTAAACCTCCTGACAACTAAAGAGACTGAACAACTAATTTATAAATCCAGACATCATTACTATGAACATGGAGAGAAAGCTAATAAGCTTTTAGCTCAACAAATTCACAAGCAAAAAGTGCACAACGCAATCTCAGTAATCACCAACGCGAACGGAGATAAAATCGTCGACCACAAAAATATAATGCACACTTTCAGAGACTACTATAAATCCCTATATACTACTGAGTTTAAAGAAGATAATACACAATCTAATGCATTTCTGGATACATTACAAATACCACAAATAGACACTTTTAGTGTGGAGGAACTGGACAAACCTCTGGCGTTATCAGAATTACTAGATACTATAAAGTCACTCCAAGGTGGGAAAGCAGCAGGCCCTGATGGCTACCCTGCAGAATTTTACAAGAAATTCTCTGTTCAGCTAGCTCCCCTCCTATTAGCAACTTTTACAGAAGCCAGAGACAACCAAACTCTTACTCATACTTTTTGCCAAGCACTAATCACCATTTTTACAAAACAAAATAAGGACTTATTACAATGTGCATCATACAGACCAATTTCACTTCTGAATAATGACGTTAAAATACTCTCTAAAATCATAGCTAGAAGGATGGAGAAAGTGCTCCCCTTGGTAATATCACAAGATCAAACTAGATTTATTAGGGGCCCGAGACTTATCTTCAAATCTTCGATGCCTGTTTAATATAATATACTCACCAACTAAATCAAACACCCCAGAAATATTATTATCATTGGATGCAGAAAAAGCATTTAACATGATTGAATGGAAATACCTTTTTACTACATTGGAGAAGTTTGGGTTTGGCCCGAACATTTGTGCATGGATCAAATTACTGTATATTAACCCAGAAGTTTCAGTTTGTATCAACAACACTTGCTCAGACTACTTTAAACTAGAACGTGGTACTAGACAAGGATGCCCCTTCTCACCGTTACTGTTTGCAATTGCCTTTGAACCACTGGCAATACATTGTCGAAATACTGATCAGATAAAGGGGATTATCAGAGAAGAACTGGAACAGAAAATTTCATTATATGCAGATGATATGGTACTGTATATATCAGACCCAGAAAATTCTGTGCCTGCAGTCTTAACAGCACTCACAGAATTTCAAAAGATCTCTGGTCTCAGAACTAATCTGAATAAAAGTGTACTCTTTCCAGTGAATTCTCAAGCATATAATATTAGATTAGATACCCTACCTTTCATCATTGCAGAACAATTTAAATACCTAGGGGTAAATATCACAAGTAAACATAAAGCTCTTTATCAACAAAATTTCGCCATCTGCATGGAAAAAATTAAGCAAGACTTGCATAGATGGTGAACCCTTCATCTCACACTAGCTGGAAGAATTAACACTGTTAAGATGAATATTCTTCCTAAGCTCCTTTCTGTATTTCAAAAACATTCCAATATACATTAATAAATCATTCTTTAAGCAATTAGATTCAACTTGCTTAGAGATCTTTATATAGACGTCTTTGCATCCTATGAACAATTACATTCCAAATTTAATATTCCAGCTACACATTTCTTTCACTATCTTCAAATCAGGAACTTTGTTAAACAGAACCTTCCCGATTTTCCTCATCTTGCACCCTCATCCATGCTGGAAAAAATATTGCTCAATCTCAAAGACTTAGATACCATCTCTACAATATATAAAATCATTTTACAATCCTTTCAAAGATCCAAGAGGACACTGGGAAAAAGATCTCTCAATTAATATATCAGAAATGGAGTGGAAAGTAGCAATGCAGAGAATTCACTCGAGCTCCATATGCACAAAGCATACAATTATTCAACTCAAAATCATATATCGAGCACATCTGTCTCGTCTAAAACTCTCCAAAATGTTTCCAGGGCATGATCCAACCTGCGAATGCTGCAACCAAGTCCCAGCCTCACTGGGTCACATGTTCTGGGCCTGCACCAAATTAACATTATTCTGGACCAAAATTTTTAATTACCTTTCAGACAGCCTTGGTCTCACAATCCCTCCTAACCCATTAACAGCTGTGTTTGGGGTTCTTCCAGATTGGTTTAAAGTGGAGAAAGACAAACAAATTGTGATTGCATTCACTACACTTTTGGCACGCAGACTTATTCTGATAAATTGGAAGAACACAAACTCTCCTCTTTTAAGTCAGTGGGAAACCAATGTGTTATACTATTTGAAATTGGAAAAAATCAAATACTCAGTTAGAGGATCGGTACAGACTTTTTTCAAAACATGGCAGGATCTAATCAGTAATATTTTAAAATAAGCTCATAAAGCACAGATAATTTAGTAATTTAGGTAAGTTTACAAGCCTTAAATTTCACACCGTTTGCCTTGCTCTCTCTCTCAGGGGTGGGGATCGATTTATCCTTAACTCAATTTTTTCTTTTTGTAAAAACTTGATTGATTTGTATAGATTGCAATAAAAGTAATAAAAATATATATTAAAAAAAATGTTTGAGGCACTCGCTTTTGCGCTTGTACTGCACATCCATCTCTCTTTGCAAGAACCAACAGTAGTCACCCATCATGCTCAGAGTGAATTTTCCCTGATATCAGTTTCCCATCACCTTTATATCTTGATGAAATCTTTCCCCATGCTCATCGCTCACATCGCCCAGATTTGGTGGAAAAAGTCAAGATGAGAATGTAAAAGCATCTTTAGTGACATTCTGGCTTCCATAAGCTTATACGCTTTCAGCAGATTCTCCTCAAGCTCAGCATAATTCTTTGCTCTGTGAATGCCAAGAAAATTCTGGACAACACGCACGAATGCTTCCCATGCTGCTGATTCAGTTGGCTTCAGTTTCCTTTTGAACTCATCGTCAAGCATCAGTTCACGGATTTCAGGAACAACAAAAACACCTTCCTTAATTTTATCTTCACTTTTCTCAAGACCAAACTTATTTCTTATATGCATTGCCGTTTCTGTTCATCATCTTGACAGAATTTTCAAAGTAATGGTGAATCTAACGAATGAAATGTCCTGAAATGCAATGTTATGTTTAACAGTAAAATATGGCAAGCCAAATTAACATTTAGAGATATCTCAAAATGAATTTTAAGATATCTGGAAATGCATTTTAGATATCTTAAATTGAATTGCAGATATCTAAAAATGCATCTATTTTAAGATATCTAAAAACCATTTTATGATATCTCAAATAGATTTCAAGATATCTTGAAATGATATGCTGTACATTTTGAGATATCTGAAATGCATTTCAAGATATCTTAAATGCAATTTGAGATATCTTGAAATATGTTAATGTGCATTTTGAGATATCTCAAATACATTTCAAGATATCTTAAAATACATCTGCAGGCATTTTCAGATATCTGAAATACATTTTCAGATATCTTAAAATAACTTCATGCCTATTTAAAGATATCTCAAATACATTTTCAGATATCTTAAAATAACTTCCTGCGCATTTCGAGATATCTTAAATAACCTTAGAGATATCTCAAAATCACTTCCTGTAAAATTTCTTATACTTTCAATGGAACTTCTCGAAATATAATTTAGATATCTTAAAAAGCATTTAAGATATCTTGAAATTCATTTTTTTTTCAGATATCTGAAATACATTTTTAGATATCTAAAATGAATTTCGTGATATCTTAAAATGGGTCTCTGCTCCATTTCAGATATCTAACAATGTATTTCAAGATATCTCAAATTGTATTTCAAGATATCTAAAATGCATTTTAAGATATCTTTAAAAGGACACTCAATTATTTCAAGATATCTCAATAGCATTTTCAGATATATACAATACAATTTAAGATATCTCAAATACATTTCCAGATATCTCAAAACAGCTTCCTGTCCATTTTCAGATATCTCAAATACATTTTAAGATAGCTTATAATAAACAAGAAGTCCCATTGAAATAATAGGCAATTTTACAGGAAATGATTTTGAGATATCTTGAAATGCATTTAAGATATCTTAAAATGCATGAAAGGTCAATTTAAGATATCTGAAAATTCATTTGAGATATCTTGAAATGCAGAAACAATTATTTTGAGATATCTGAAACTGTATTTGAGATATCTTGAAATGCATTTGAGATATCTCAAAATGTATTACAGATATCTTAAAATGTAAAGGAAATTATTTTAAGATATCTCAAAGCGAGTTTCAGATATCATAAAAAGTAAATTACATTTTAAGATATCCAAAATTCATTTTGAGATATCTCTAAATGTTAATTTGGCTTGCCATAGTAAAACCTCTACCTACTGTAGTGTCACATCGGAGCTGTTCATTATACTTTATAGTCATATAAGACTTGGTAATCAGTAACAAATATTTTTTCTGCTAATTAAAAATTAATAATTAAAAAAAAAATAATAATGACAAGGTAAACAACTCACAGCTGTTAGTAATGTGTGGTGAAATCATTTACCTCAGTGGCATCCCTAGAGGAATTACCGGTATTTATCAAAATGGTTATCCACCTTTACTGTCCAGTCACCCTAGTTGACCAAGACCTGGAACATCATAACTAAAAATGGGACATGCTGGACGAGAACTGTTTTCAGATTTGGAGTCAGCAAGTGAAACCTGTTAAAGTAAAGGTGAAAGACTCCCAGTAGCAAAATGCTTGTTGATCAGTGAAATCTTCCTTGAAACATTAAATGGCAGGTAAATGCATGCTGAGTTAAAGCATGTAAATGGTTCCAGTTGGAGCAAATCACTTTCTTCTTGTGTCAATAGCATGAATTTTGCTAGAATCAAAACACAATCCATTTCACAATTTACGAAGCGAAAAACTGACTTTCACTGCACATTTAATTCCGTGGATCACTACCAGTGACTGTCCTCTCTCTTCACTCTCTTCCTTCATGTTATATACAGTGAGGTCACTGAGTAGCCATTAAGGTTGTTCAGCCAGATGTAGTGTGCACCATTCTCATTTACTTTGTGAAGGTAGAGGCCAAAACTGAGCATCCAAGTATGGCCTTACATCTTAAATGCATAAACAAATAAATCTTGTGTCACATGGTCACATGTAGACTGTTTGTTGAGCAGCCTGATGTGTTGTGGTGGTACAGTATGATCCGCACTTTGCTAATTAAGATGACAATCTTGAGGATGACAGTCATAAAGATACATCATAGATGGGAAAAACCTGAAGTTCAGTGGTGTTCATGAGGTTGCTCGTAGACATTTTGTTAAGCTGCCAGTTTGAATCCACATTCCTTACCTACTTGTTTTTTTTAAGCAGGTTTATTTATATGTTATTTCTCTTTCGTCTAGTTTCATCCTTCCTATGTTTTGTGACCACTTAGGCATTTATAGCTTACACTTTATGTAAAAAGATTATTTATGGTTATAATATCTTTCATTTTTTACCTTGATTCCATCTTCATCTTATTGGTGTACCTAATTTTCTCAGTTGGCAATGGATTTCTACTTTTTGACCATTTTCAGCTGTCTGTATCAAAAAATGTTTCATAATGTTCTGCATTGGCCGTCTAACAGTGGTGTAGTTAGCTAGCTGAAGGCCCCTGTGCAGCGACCTGAGGTGGGCCCTTTCTGTCTAGCATGACTGTTAGTAATTTATTCGCAACTAGATCCTAGGGGCTGGCTGCGCAGTGGTGTCACACTGGTGACAAACAAACTGGCACTCTAAATGAAATATATAATAACTTTTTAAATTGCTTTATTACTGCCACTGTAATAAAAAAAATAAATTGTGAGAATGGAATGTGAGAGGTATGTGGTGTAGTAATAGTAGTACATAAATATATGTAAAATGTGGACCCGCTTACTTTTCCAGGACAACTTTGTGAAAGAAGATGATTAAAATGTAACGTAAGGTAGAAAGTAGAAACTATTCTATGCTATAAAATTAAATAATTTCAATTTGTAACAAATTAAAACGACAACACCAGCTGACAGAATACTACTACACAATGGACACGTTTTATACAAGTTCTGAGAAAATGGACATCATAAAGTGGTCATGCTCAAAAATCTTCACCATAGTGACACTAATGCACAGTAAGCCATACTAAGGTACACAATAAAACAGATTACAGATTTGTTAAACTGTTAAAGCTTACAAAAATGGAACTGACTGACAAGTCACAAATCATATCTCTCTATTATAATAAAAAAATCCTGGGACAAAATGAGACTTTTTAGCTTGGGATGAAACAAGACTTTTTCAGAGAGATGCTTTCATGTCCCACGAGATAAGACTATGTGTCAAGAGATTTAACCATGTCCAGGGCCGGAAATAAAAGACAAAGAGAAGATGACAAAGTAGAATGTCATAAGGAATTCAAAAATATTGGTGCGATACACATGCAGAGCAGGTTAGAGATAATGAAAGTACAAAAATTCGAAAGTCTCAAAAAATGATAGTAAAGATCGCATTAGCGCAAACAAATAGAAATTATTACTCGGTGAAATAATGAAACAGCAAAAAGAGATTGAATATATTGTTTTAAACTTAAAATTTAAACTTTAAGTCTGAGACTTGTAAATCGTCTAATTTGTGTTGCCATAAGGGAAAAGTAGTGTTTCTTCCCAATGAAGAGGAGTATCTGCGAGAATAAAAATATGCGAGCGGCAGAGACTCAGAGAACGATCGTTTACAGGCAGCAATAGTCACTGGTATAGTCAGCAGTAACATGTAAGTCATTCAAACGTCACTGAAAGTAGATGACAGTGCACAGTGATCTATCAGCAACAGTTCAGCTACTTTTAAAACAGTTAACTTGGTTGACAGGATCGATTTAAAACATGCGCAAAATGAGAGGAAACAACTGAGAGGAAAATGCTTGTTAAATGTCGGTACTATTGCATTCAACAAGAAGATCATCAGCAGCATACAATTCGTCGTCAGCCATCGAAGTCAACACATTGAACATTGAAGCCACTACATCGAGACTGTGAAACCACTGATTTAGTTAAGTTATTAAAAATAAAAAAAATCTGAACAATCCATGGCTACGCCAGTGCTGTCGAAGAAATAGAGAAGATCTTCTTACCTGTAAACAGCTCCATTCTTAAAGGTTATTTAACTGTGTGCCTTAATCACTATGCCACCCTGTTGAGTTTATTGTCATGTGTACAGACTACAATTAAATTCTTAATTGCATGTCAGATTGCTATGTGCAACCCATTGTCACTGATTGTCGCCATGATTAGCAAGTATTCCTAGTCAAAGGTAAGTTAATCAAGAATGCTTGTTCAGCTGTACAGAAGCTTAGTGCTGTAGTTTGCAGGATCTATAAAATCCACCTCAGTGCAAATTCCTCCATGTTCCTTGATTTTTTCTATGAAAGACAAACTTTCTGTGAAGCTTTCATTGTATTATGATTCCATCATAGTACACATTTTTCAAGATTTCTTTCACTCATTGTTGTGAAAGTTTTGCTCATGCTTTTAGGTAAAGGAATAAAACTTTCCCCAGACAGGCTTTTTCCCTAATATTTATTTAGTATATTTTGGCTATAAAATGTTGAGATGGATGTGTGGAGTTACAAAAAAGGACTTAATAAGAAATGAGTCGATCAGAGGTATAACAAATATAGGAGTGATATCTCAGAAAGTACAGGAAAGGAGGTTAAAGTGGTATGGACAGGTGATGAGGAAAGACAATCAATATGTGGGCAAAAGAGTGACGGGAATGGTAGTACAGGGAAGAGAAAGTGAGGGAGGCCAAGATAGAGGTGGATGGATAAAGTGAAAGAAGATCTGATGGAAAAGGTCAGACTGAGGAGGAAGTGCAGGACCAGGCTGTTTGGAGAAGATTGATCAAGCACATAGTTGAAAAAGATGAAAAGGAAAAAGATTTTGGTAAAAACTCTCTCCTTTTTTCTGAAGTAGAGAAAAGTGTAATGGGGCATGATAACACATAATTAATATTATCTTTATTTTTTTTTCATAATATTTTGATTTCAATGTATGTTCTGCTCCATTTTAGCCTAAATCATATTGTTTTCAGAAGTTCATATTTTAAGGTTCAGTTTTCTTCTGGGTTTGTGCTTGTAACCTTCCATTATCCTCAAGTATGGAACATAGATTTCACTGGTGGGACTTCCAGACATGAATATACCCCCCGCCCCCCAACATGCCCTTTATCTCTGCCAATGATTCCACTTTTAGTTGCTTGGCAACTATAATTATCTAGTAGTCACATTACTGGCTTTTCTTAAAAGTAATTTTTTGCTCAGTCACCAGGTGTCTCATGTCGTTTTCAAATCATTTTTCCAGTTGCAGTATTCCAGTGCCTTTTAACACTGTTGTTTAGTCCTGAAGTCATGATTTGCTTGCACTTTTGAACTTGATGTCTATATTTTTGCATTTTCATACCCTGTCTCTCTGTGTTTGTTTATTTTTACTGATTTGAAGTAGTCCCCTTTAATGCTTGAACCGTATCTTCACATCCAAGGATCGTTGTTCTCATTAAACAGGAATCCAGCCTTTAATCTTGTCATCAGCTATTTATTCCTTCTAAACCATTACTGAGCTGAAATTCAGAGAGCAGACCGAATGGGGTAGATTAACTTGGTGAATTTTAATGCATTACTTCACTTTCAGCTTTATTATAGATTAATTACCATATTTACTTCCAAATAAATCTGCCATGGCAGATTATTTCACTTTCACTAAAATGGGTAAAAATGACATCAGGGTTCTTTCTTGCATCCACACCGCGTATTCAGTTTGTGATGCGATAAATGCATGAACACTTGCTTTGATGGCATTGCAAATTTTTACTGCTGAAGTGGAAATAAGTGGCCTATCATAGCATGTGCACTCCACCATCAAGCAGGGTAATAAAACTTTAATATGACAGGAGAATAAGAGTAAAAATAGAGCAATTCCACATCATTTTTATGTCAATATGCAGTGCTAAAGAAGAAAAATCATCCACCATTGTGGTCTCCTAAATTCAATAGCCAGACCGGGGAGTTATTGATTTTATGCTGAAAAGTATAAAGTAAATGTTTAGTAATAGTCACTATTGTTGAATTGACTGGTTCATATTATTTTCTTTAAGTAACCCAGAAAACTTTATCATTAGCTTTAATATAGTCATAGGGTCAGTAGGAAGAAGATGTATTGTATCTCACCTGAAGGATATTACAGAGTGTACCAGACAGCCAGGACTTACTGGAAACTATAAGGCAGAATACACCAATAGGTCCTCGGCTAGATGTGAACTCCATAAGAGCAATAATCCCCCAATCAGCTAGTGGGCAGCAGATTTATCCTGATGCAATGATTAAGGTTCCTGCAGAGACTCCTGGAAACTGCAGTATCTTCAGAGGTTCTCTGTGGAAACAGAGGTGACCCAGAAGAGCTTCCCAGTAAACATAAGTGGTACCATAAGTGTTACTGGGACTAACTTTATAAGGACCTAGGCCTGCATAATTTGGAAGGCTTGGATTCGAGAGAGGACAAGAATTATCGTCTTCCTTTTCAAGGAGAAAGATAGAGTCAGTGAATATACTAAAGGAAGGCTAGAAGATAGGAAGGGATTGTTTAATTTGGTGCTTACTTGTGTATGTGGTCATGCCATCTGTTGTCTGGTACCTAGACCAGAAGAGCATGTTAGGGCTCAGAGTGTAAAAGTCTTAGTTATTTTGTTACACATTTTGTGTTGTTTTTAATTCTGCTTAACATTCCTCATATATAATGTAGTCCTAGGGAAATGAGAGATTTCATCTGTGGCGCCATGGACACATGAAGGAACATCAGTGCTACAGTGGAGAACCTCTCTACAATGGACTGATTTCAATTTTTAAGGTTGTAGATCTAGGAAACACACAGCAAGTCATGGGTTCATGTTTTAGTGAGATGCCATCCACTGCAGTGGAGTGTGATCAGTCTCATGACTGAATTTGCACCCCAGCACTTTGTTCATTCTACTGCATATTGTAGCAATGAGCGGCACCAACGTCTCAGGAGGCTCTCTGGTGCTGCATCTAAAATTAGACTGTTAATTTTGATTTCTTTCATGTTGGATTTCAAACTGTTGTGTTCAATGTTGGTTTATAGCTTTTGGCAATGGGAGCATATTATTTAAGTTTAAAGGGGGTTTTGAGTTTGCCTACCACCACTAACTGATGCTGCCTGGTGTATGAGCCTCAGTATCGGGACTAAAGAAAGGGTGTAATATGAATATTGCTGCTTGTAGTGATTGTATTTCAACACGATTAAGATAAAATATTGAGTGTGTCTGTTTTTCACAATATCTTTGTTCCAGGTACAGCAAGTTCTAGCTGAAATGGAGAACTGGCTGCTCTGCATCCTCAATGATCTGGCTCAACACAGTGTAGTGCCTGATTTCAACTGTTGGTCTGGAGTTTATAATAAGGTGAGAGTTTATGAGACAATACAACAGGCATCAAAAATAGAGACTTTTTTAAGACACAGAATACTCGGTTTATAGTGGAGTTCCACACCATTTTATTAAGTGTCCATTTGTGAATTAACTCTGTTAAAGGTGCAGCCTTCTCGGAAAACCAGTGAAATAATCTACCTGGATTTGTTTTACTTATGGGTTTGGGCCAGTTCTGTAAGGCAGCAATTTTGGATATCATTATTTACTAGATGCACTTTTGGAAGCAATTATAGCTTGTAGTCTCTATGGACAGGTCTCTGTTAGCTTTTCACATATGCACACTTCAAGTTTTTTCTTCATGGCTAAACTTCTCAAGCTCTATCAGGCTGTATGGGGATTGTGAGCCAACAGCTTTTTAAAAGTCCAGCCCCAAAGTCTGAGATGACTTGATATTAACCATTCCAGGACATTGACTCTGTTGTTTTTAAGCCATTCCTCTGTAGCTTTCACTTTATTCCTGCAGCTGTTGTCTTGCTGAAAAACAAATCTTCTCTCAAGGCACAAGTTTCTTGCAGGCTCCTTCAAATTTTCTTCCACAGTTTTCCTGTGTTTTGCTGCATTCATTTAATTCTCTACTCTCACAAACCTTCTAGGGCCTGTTGCAGAGAAGCATCCCAACAATATGGTGCTGCCACTACCGCTCCACACAGTGGAATGGTGTGTTTTTGATAATATGCAGTGTTTGGTTTACGTCAAATATGGTGTTTAGCCAGTGATCAAAAAGCTCCCTTTTGGTCTCACTACACCACAGAATACTTCTTCCAGATGACTTCAGACTGTCCCATGTGCCAACTGGCAAACTCTATCCAAGATGTCTTGTGCATTTTATTTAACTGTGGGTTTCTCTTTGCCACACTCTCATAAAGCTGTGACTGATAGAGCACCCGGGCAACAGTTCTTGTCTGCATTTTCTCTCCGGTCTCATCAGCTTGTACCTCCTTCTTTCTCTTTTGTAATAACTGTTTTAGCTGTATTCTCACAGATATTCATTGACTTGGATATTTTTGTGACTTGTGCTTTCCAGTCAATTTTTCATGGACTTCCTTGAAGTTTTCTTTTGTCTTCATTGTGCAGGTTAGGTTACCATACTGACTCAAGGCGCATTTATGTTACAATCAAAGGAAACCCCTTGACTACAGACTAGTGATCTGCATTGAATTAATTCTGTGATTTCTAAAACCAATTGGCTGCACCACTGCTGATTTAAGTGTGTCATATTAAGGGGGTGAATAGTTGTTTTCTGTTTCATACCTGTAATTAATTTAGTCCACTTTGCAGAGATCTGCTTTTACTTTGAAATTAATGAGCCTTTTTCTGTTGATCTGTATCAAATAATCCAAATTAAATCCATTGGGATTCAATGTTTAATAACAATAAAATGTGAAAACTTCCAATACCAAACATAACAAAAATAAGAATTTCTTAGAGAAATACTAAATTTAGAAACCAGTAAAGAATACAATTGAATTATACAAAACTACCAAAACCACTTTTATAAACCCAAAGAAGAATGTAATAAAAGAGGAAGACATTTTTAAGATATACAGTATGTCATAACATGTTATAAAATATATTAAATAATTTTATGAAACAAAGAGAAAGAAATCCAAAATATATTTAATAACATACATCCTAAGAGGATTTCACAAAGAATATTAACACTAACCAATATAAAGAAGAGAAAGTAAAGCATGGGAGGAAACTCTGACCAAGCCATCATAGTGTCCTCACATATTAATAAAGTATCTATCTATCTATCTATCTATCTATCTATCTATCTATCTATCTATCTATCTATCTATCTATCTATCTA
>JANRMT010062833.1:20295569-20308795 GCA_026402145.1 Polypterus bichir lapradei | reverse complement strand
CTATCTATCTATCTATCTATCTATCTATCTATCTATCTATCTATCTAAGCAAGTTGTGTTTTATGCATGTTAACCCAACATAAGAGACTCATCTAATGGTTGTAGGAAACTTTTCTGTGGTGAACTGTTTGAAAGTGAAGGTCCAGCTGTGAATAGTCTCTTTCATTTCCACCAGTAAAATGAGTGGCATGCTTGAGTGGGTGGTAAGCTGTGGGGAAAAGGAGTTAGGCTCTCATTTCCTGGAAACTGAGCTGAGTACAGCTTTTCAGAGCAGTTAAATGTGAACATACTCACCTTTACACACCTGTGGTTTTGCATTTGGCTCATCTGGGTTTTTTTTTTTAATTTTTTCATCCATTGGGTTTTCTACTCATGAATGTATTTTCTTTTATAAAGAAAAAATAATTGGGTACTTGCTAACCTCCTGTGAGAGTTCTGCTTCCCTTTCTGTAATAAAATTTTCAGATGTGAGCTGTATCAACTTGAAAAATGTTCAGGTTATTTAAGTGTGGGTAATCCAAATAAATCCATGATGGTTATGTAAGGGTCTAATGCATTTTAGAATCATTTATCGTAAATGTACAGTATATGGCAGGTTGGAAATGTTAATATGCCATATTTTAATTTGAGCTGGGAGAAAAGGTCTAGCTGACACAATTCATGGAGAATATTTACTTTTGGGTTCACAGTTCTTAAAAATATAGTCATCGTCATAGTTTGGATGACCTTGGACAGCCATTTTCCATCTGATAAGCTTTTATAGTCTATGAGAAGAAGCATTAAGTATATAGTATAATCACGTAAAAACAAATATACAGTTTTCATTCAGAGTGACACTATAACAAATTTAATGGGATTTGTAGGGAGACAAATTAGCAATAAAACCCACAATATTTTCAATTTGCAGGTAAAACGGACCATATAGACTAACCTGAATTTTCCAACTAAAACCAGCACTGCAAATCTGCAATAAATAAGCCCAAAGTAAAGCGTACATGTCATGAATCAGACACGTGTAAAATAGCACCTGTAAGCACAAAGACTAACACATACAGAAAACCCAATATATGCTACTGAATATACTATACACAGTGGTACCTCGGGTCACCCGAAGTAATTCCCCCCAAAGGATTGTATGTAAATACAAACTAATCCGTTCTGGACCATACGAGCTGTATGTAAATATATTTTTTTTAAACATTTTTAAGCACAAAAATAGTTAATTATACCATAGAATGCACAGTGTAATAGTAAACTAAATGTAAAAACATTGAATAACACTGAGAAAACCTTGAACATAGAAAACTAACACTGCAAGAGTTCACGCTATAAATTTACGAACCGCTCTCTGTAAACACTTTTTTTTAATGAGTTTTAAGCACAGGGAAAAAAATGAATATTTGAAAAATCTGGAATTTATACAAAAACTAACCATAAACAACCAAGAAAACTAACCTTGCATGAGTCGAGTTCTGGCATGAAGGAAGTGAGGAGGAACTGGGTGGAGAGAAGATTACAGTTTTGAGGTAAAGTCTGCGACGATGCGGGTTCGCTGCATGCTCCCATCTCGCTTCCGTGAGCCCTTAAACCCGTCACCATCGGTAATGTTACCGATGAGCACGACAGTGAGGCACTACAATGGAGCAATCGGATGGTGCAAAAAGTGGTAATTGCTTTTATTAAAATCAACAAAACAACAATCAAAAACAGAGTCCAAATTAAAGTGCAGTGCTTTCAGAATCCTTCAATAAATAAATGATCCCATAAAAACAGAAGTGAAGTGGAGGTTAAAATCCAATAGAAAAACGTCTTCATTAAATACGAGATTACAACAATGTTCGAAGCAGTCTCTTTAAAAACAAGCCCGGTGCATTCTTTAACTGCCTTCTCACGCTCGCTCTTTCTCGCTCACTCTCTCACACTCTCTCTCTCTCTTGCTCGCTTGCGCTCTCCTCTCACTCACTCATGCTCTCTTTTTCTCTCTTTTGCTTTCTCGCTGTGTAGGGAATGCACAGGGAGAGACTGAACACATGCAGAAATCATCGGCGCATACGAACTGGAAGGGAAACTGGCTTGTTCATCACCCGAGTGTCTGATCGTGAACAGATGCAAAAGTTTAGCAAACTTTTTGGTCGTAACCCGATTTGTACGTGGTCTGAGACGTTCATGACCCAAGTTCCTCTGTATTGTATCACAAAGGAAGATCACAAAATAGACCAAAATTATAAATAGGAATAAAAACTCAAGAATGCATCTTCTGTAGCTTAGCCTACCACTTGCCTTCAACAAACAAGGATACTAAAATAAAGCTATTAGTGCATTAGTACTTCACTGCAGATATAAAAAGTCTGAAATAATGGAAACCACCCTAATTCAGTGTATTCCTAAGAAATGCAATGATTTACTTCATTAGGTGGAAGTGAACAACAAGAACAGTTGTGTCAATTACTTCAAATAATAAAATGTTTATTTCAATCCGTATGTTTAAGAACTAAATATTCTCAATCGTAATATAAACTGTAATTTTTTACCCTCTGATAAATATCCATAGAGGGCTTGATCACTAGTAAAGGATCAAAAATCAAAATAACATCATTTTCATAAGAACTGACCTTGAAATAGTCTAAGATAACACCCAACATGCTTATGTTTGAAGTTTTTCATTTTCAGCCTTCTGGAAGTTGGCTCTTAGAAGGCTAGGACCACTGGTAAAGAATCACATATCAGAACTATTAGCATATTCATGATCAGCACCCTTGAAATAGCATAAAATGACAATCGACGTGTTTTTATTACCAATCCTGATTATTCTGAAGTCTTGTAAAAAGGAATAACTTTGACCCCTAATATCCCATTAGGAGCTGAGCCCCTGGGGTTGGTTGACGTGACATGCACAACTTCAGTCGTTCTGATCAGCACCTATTGTTTTTACACACTTTATGTAACCAAAACATCCCAAGGCACACCACTGTTTTACTAACCACAAACACAATTTATCTCATACACGTGTTCAGCTGTTCTAAGGTGCAGGTCTACAAGAGAAGCCAGTAAAAATTCAGCTCTGAAACCAGCTTTCACAGACACAGCACTTAGTGAGCACTCATCTCCCAGCTGCTTCATCCCTTTGCTCACACCTCTCTGCCTCAGAAGCAACTCAAATGCCCACTATCCACCAAACCTATGAGGCTGTCTGGCAATCACACACCCAGGGTAGATGGACCCTAGCAGCCAGGAGATTCCACCAAAGTGCTCTAAGTGCTGTGACTGCAACATAGCAATCATGGAGCTGCTTTTACGCCAGCTTCTCCAGGTAGAACTGTCCTCCTCAGCCAGGTCTCGACCACTTGACGAACTTGTCCCTCTCAGGTTTATACCAGATGCACTACACTATTATTTCCACAGCACACCTTGGTAGCTCTTACGGCGCACCACTGTGCTGAAATTCACTAGTTGAAAAACACTGCTGTATCATGAGGGTGTAGTTTCCTGTACAAAATATGGCTCAAAGAATGCCTAAAAAAGAGCATTCAACGGGTCTAGAGGGTCGAAAATGGGGTGTTAAAGGCTTGGCATATTGCATGACTAGACATTAAGACAAGTGTTATGGTATATCATATGTGAGGGTTTTCTTGTACCAGTTAGTCAGGAAGTGCCAGACCAAAAAAAAAAACTGACATGATTTCAAAGCATTTATTAGTAATTCTTATGAACAAAATAAAATTGCAGACTAAAACACTAATATATAAAGGCAGATGTTAAGCCACTGAACTCATCATTAGAAGAGTTAAATTGGCAAGTCTGGGAAATCATTTAATGAAAATCATTGTGCATTGGTGACCAGGAAAACTGTCACATTTTACGTTTTTGATGAACAATAACTTTTATTTAGTTTATTTTATTATGTAAACACATGTATTAAAAATGTATCTAAACATATAAAACTACTAGCCAACCCGCGGCGTACCATACGCCGCATAATCAGGCCGGTTTTTTAATGATTTTTAAGCACAGGGAGAAAATTAACATTTGAAAAATTGGTAATGTAATAAATCAGCAAGAAAAGCAACATTGTAACAATGCACGGAACGAACCAACACACAATCGTCCGTGACTGAAAACTGGCGGACCGCCATCGCGCCTTCTCCTCCCAGACGGAGGGATGGGGGTGGATGGCGCTGAGGGTGGAACGGGAGGAGAGGAGAAGGACGTCCATTCCGCTCCCTCCGTCATGCTAGTCTGCTGATTTCTCGTTCAGTATGCACTGCCTGCTCATGTGCCCACCTCCAACTCGTCACTTGAGTTGTTGTCATCTTTGCACAGTCCAGATGCACCTGTGACTCACGTCTTCCGTGTTCCTGCAGGAGCATCTAAGAAGATGCATGTTTGTCGCGGATGCGAATTGCTGTATGTAGCGTGTAAAACAGTTTGCTATGGTGCACGCGGTCGTGCATCGTAACCGAAAACTCGGTTTTTAAAGACTGCTTACTTCATTGTGTTTTAACCTCACTTGTAAAGGATTGTTTTAAGGATCCCATGGGATACCCCTCGCAAACCGTTTTAAACGCTGCATATGGTGATTCACCTCCACGAAAAACATGCCTCTATGAATAGTCAACGTGGCTCGGAGGTGCATGTGGCCTCTACGACAGATGAATATAAATGACGCCGTTTTTTCTGTGTCGTCGTGTCCGAGTTGGTGGGCGTGGCTCTGCGAGTTGTCATCGTATCCAATGGTCTTGGAGTTGGTGGGCGTGGCTCCTTCCTGCGTGCGCCATAGGTGTCTTACTTGTCGGCGGCTTAGTGAATCCACGCCTCTTCCGGCGTGCTTTCCATGGGTGTCTTGCCTTAGTGAATTATATATATAGATTATACTTCAAAGAATTTTCAAATATGTCTAATCAGAAAAGCTTGGCTGCTGCACTCCCCTGTGGTGCCAACCATGCTTACATTAAAGCTTCCTTTTAAGGAACCAGTAGTATCCTTATGGCTTCTATTAATATTGTTGTCAGAGTTTTCACAAAACCTATAATTTCAGGCACATTCTTTTTAAATAAAAGTAATGAGCTATACAATTCCTTCTCTTTTATCATCTTGTCCCTGTGTGGTGAACATGGCCCAGCTAACAAAATCAGATTCATTGGCCATAACCAAGTTTTCTTTAAAGTAACCATCTTGGTTATCAAGCACAATACAATTGTCCATAAGGCTTCCAACTTTTTTGGATTTTGTTTTCTCAGGGATGCTGACCTTTATATTGGTGCTACAGTAAAACTGTCATCAGTTCAGTTCCTCCTGTTCACTCTTCCCATAGAATTGCATTTGGTGTTCTCATCTGAGTCCATTACCTTTTTTTTTACTTTATTGTATTTATTCTTCACTGAATGATTAGGCTCCTTCTAATCTATCCATAAATACATGGCTCACTATTGGTGGGATATCCACCAATATTATTATAAAAAAGCAGCCCTTAAGTATTAATTGTAATTGGGCAGATTCATTTTGGTTTAAATTCATATACTCTAAGCCACAAAACATTCATAAAATAATCATGAGGTGAAAACTGAACTTTAATACCAAGCAGTACCTTTGTAAAAAATGGAACAATTTTCATTCCTGTTTTACTGTTCTTCAGGAGATAGAGCATTAGAACAATTATGACGTGAACATTTATATTCTTGCTCCTCTTTCTGTGTATATCTAACCATTCTGAAAACAATGAGATTGTGGAGGTGATTTTGTGATAGCAATGTTAGAAGATGGAGTCCAAAACTTATTTTACACTTTTCTCCCATTGTATATTTTCATACATTTTAAGCATTAAGCAGTGCAAACAAAATGATGCTTAAAGTATGTCTCCTTTATTTAAGAAAATATGCAGCAACTGAGGCTGAATTATAAAAATTGGAATTGCTGATCTGTGCGGTAGGGTTGTGTCTGGGAACCTATATACTTACGTGTTATATGTTTTTGTGTTATTATGGCATTTAACTGAAATGTATAACACAGTGGTGTAAGGTTTAAGTGGCAGCCTGAGTTCTGTCTGTCTTTCTTTCTACTGTTTGCAGGGATTTTCTTCAGGATAATCTAGCCTCCTTCCATGTGCTAAAGTGTAGCAGGTTAGGCATATTTTGATTTTATCCTGTCCTATCCTAATCTATTCTATACTTTCATTTCACGAGTAAGTATAACAGTATGAAAGAGAGTGTCCTGTGATGGACTGGTAGCTCATCTACGGTTGGGTACAGCCGTGGATGGCTGAATGGATGAGCAAGAGTTTAGCAAGTATTAAACTATAATATGCACAGTGATACACACTGTATTTAAAATATTCATGAAAAAATGAGAATATCCAAATAGCGGCTTCTTTTTTTACTGCAGTGCCAACTCAGGCTCTCAATTATCTAGGCTTCCTGCTGCCTTTCAACAAAGCTCGTGACCTGAAGACAAAAATGTTGTTGTAACTGAAGAGGCATCATTTCATAAATTGTTAGCTGGTTAATGACTCATTTGTTGTTAATAATGGGATATGAAAACACAATCTTTCACTTCCAATAGCAATGAAAATTACTAAGAAATGTGCACTGATCATTCAGTTACGGTGAACGGACGCATGATTTAAATAAATCATACCAAGTCAACAACCTTTTTTGAACCATTCCTTGGAACTATAAAACTTTTTCAAATTACACTGGGTTATTTGCATTCAGTTCATACTGCAGTAAAAATTATCACTCTCTAACTAAATGGAATAGAAAGAAGTGCAAGATGAAGGAACTTGAACAAAATGAGGAAGCATGTATTTGCATGAAAGAACAATACAGCTGGGTTCAGATTATTACACATTCTGTCTGGCAGGCATTTCAACAACGCTATCTTATCAGTATTCAAATTGCATTTGCATGTCAGCTTCTCTTACATAATAAACAATGTGCCTTCATTATGATTATTAAGGAAACAGATCAGGTTTGCATTATTTAAGGGAAACATAGCTGTGATGACATAGTTTGCAAAATTAAGTGATATAGTAAAGGTTTCAAATATACAGTACTTTGAAAATTGATGCACCTCTTGTCTAAATTCACTATTTTCCATTACAGGGTTGGGAAAGGCAGAACTTCGACAGGATTGATATGTAATACAGGAGCCATCCAATCATGCACACATTTTTGTATCCATTCAAACAGGTTCAGTTTACTGTTGTCAATTAACTTAAAGTGCTAAACTTAAGATGTAAAAAGAAATGGAGAAGAACCACCACTATTGTATGGAGATCAGTCAGATATTTCACAAACAATGACCTGGCAGCAAATCAATCTTTAGGCCTATATAGCAGCAGCACTTACAGCTGCACCTAGGTGCCGTATACTGACTATTACACATACAGTATATTAGTGGACCTGGAGATTCTAAACTGGCCCAGTTTGGAGGACTGTAGGTTTGTACAAGAGGATCACCCTGCATTAGACTGGTTCCCCATCCAAGGCTGCTTCCTGGTTTGCACGTGATGATCTTGGAATGGACATCATCTCTCTGCCATTCTAAAGTTAAATTAATCTGGTTCAAAATATAATGTATTGATGTGATTATAACTCTGTTGTGAGGGATGTCCAGCCGGAAAGAACGTTTCTGGTGCAGGAACATCATTTGGATGGCAGTGGGCTGCAAATGCTGCAAGATACCCTTTTGAAAGAGAGTGTGAGAGAGTGTGAGAGATACCCGCTGCCAGCATGGAAGCTCCTCCATGTGTTGGAATGCAGGGGCCACTTGGAGGCATGACATTTACACTCAACATCTGTGCTGTGTTCCCAAAAGGGCAATAACAACTGGCAAAAATAATGCAGCCGAAAGGGAGTGTGTAATTCTTTTATAAGAAACCCACATATAAATGAGTTTTAGTTGGATGAACATGAAGTAAGTCGGTCTCTTTAACAAATTTGTAGAGGAGCCAACGTCAAGGATGAAACCCTCATCTGAAGTATCTTTTGTAAAAAAAAGAAAATGAAATATACTGTAGTTTAAACATATAAGTGATGAAAAAATATCCTAAATTCTCCCAAAATAATTTAAAAATAATGTGAATCTTGAGTAGTGATTAATGAAACAGCCAGGTTTCGCTTTACAAATGGTTTTGGGGAACTGACGCTAAAATTAGTTTTGCATGTGATTTCACAATCATGAAATGTAAAACACTTAAGAGTTTTTTGAAGTTTTTAAAGTTTTGTGGTGGGCAATAAAGAATAACACTCGGTAAAGTTTTGTTCACTCTCCTGTGTTTACCTGTATTTCATTGGTTGCCATGCAATTCCGGTAATCTGCCTCAGTCAAATCAAGTCTGTTTTATCACTCTTATTCATATCAGCATGGTGTAGCACTGTATTGTTTTTTAAAAATGGGATATGCTACACGATTCCCACACAAAGGCACACCAAAACGCACCACGGTGCACATTCATCTGTTTTCTCCGCAAGAAAAACTGAGTACATGAAAAATTCCCCTCCCCCTTACCTGGCAATCATCCTTTCCTGATTTGTGATTCCTGCCAGTGACATGTGGTGAGGTTCATAGCTGGTGAGACACGGACTCCCTCAGAGTCAGATTTACAAATTAAGCCCCCAAAAGAGTACCTTATTCACTATTCAATTGGCAGCATTCACATTGCAGACTGGTTATGTTTCATATCTCATCAGCATTCTTTACACATACTTAGGTAAGGTACATATTTGGCTAAAAAAGAATGTTACATTTATAGCGGTGCAAGAGAGCGAAGAAAGCACATTTGCTCTGCACCCTCCATGTGTTCTAAATTTGCCATTGCAATTTCACAATTCATACTCATTCAATACAAATGAAAGTATTAAATGGTGTACAAAAAAAAGGATTTCAATTTTGACCTTAATTGAAATGTTTATCTGTTTTTAAAAGCTTTTAATTATGATGCTTTAATCAATTTTAATAGAGTGTTCAATTAAAGGATAACAAGAAAAACAAAAGAATATTTTATTCAAGGTCAATATTTAGTTTTTAAATATTGGATTCTTTTATTCTTAGTTTGATCCCATTTTTTATAAAATTGAAAACTGTTTATGGTCTTACCTTTATTTGCAAATGAAGTCCATACGCCTATCCTTCTCCACGAAAATATCTGTCACTTTCTTGTAAAAGTCCTCCTTATTTTCCTTTAGTTTTAAAAGTCTTAATTTTCCATTTTGGTGGTCAGTAGGAAAAAAAAATAAAAATAAACGGACGGATGCTGTGCACATGACTTTCTGATATCGCTAACTTATTGATGCCCAGAGCCTTTGAGCAGAACATCAGCAATGAGCACCTGTTGGGCTCACATGCGCCTCCTTCAGGGCGGCACTGTACTGTCTGCCTCACCTTGTGCCTTTTCACTGCACTTTTATGTCTGATCATTAAGACTAAATATGTCACACAAATTCATTATAGATATTAGCCAGACTGTGGCAAGTCAGGGTGTATAATAAACGTGTTTGTAAACGCTATATTGGCAACATACAAAGAGACAGCAACAGGCATGAGCAAACTGTATGCATCAAATTAGTGTGTGAGGGACAGCGCAGTCTGAGGTGAGGCCCAAACTCACGTTTCTCCCCTGTATTTGAACAAGAAATTCAAATATACAGGAAATTCAGGGATTTTGACTATAAAAATGCTCAAAATTATTGGAATCATACAGAAAACAAATTTGTAGCACAGTCCAGCAGACAGATTTATTTTGTTGTCATTATTAGTTTTTTAACTTTTCATGCCTCCTCTGACTGCTTGTCCCTGATTCCTGCAGATGAGTGGTGGGATATCCATTGATTTTTACTGCAAATTCAATCTCCCATGAATTGTTTTGCTCATAACAAATCAGAGCAGCTCCTGAAATGCAAAATGTTACACCTATGTACTGAATGGCTGGTGCTGTGGAATAGAGATTAGTGTGCTACTTCAGATATTCAAGAGATCAGATTCAGATCCTGGCCTGGTCATTGTCCTTGTAGAATTTGTAAGGTTTCGCTATATTGTGTTCTTTTTTATCTAAAACACTTCAAAGATTTGCAGATTAGGCTGCGTGTCAAATCAGAATTGGCATGGTGTGCCTATGTGAGTGTGCCAGGTGACAGTTACTTCTGATTCTCTGTTCAGCAAGTTAGGACAGCCAAAGAGAGTTAGCAGAGGTCAGAACACCTTCTAAAAAATCCAGGATTATTTATGGTCCCAGGCTAGGACACAACAAGACTTCAAGTAGAAGCCCCCAGTGTGTTAGGTAGCAGCTTGTGGTGCCAGACTATAAATCTCATGCTGACTGTAGAAGAAGTGATCTTACATCAAAGCCATCAATGTGACAACTCTCACTCATGAAGGAGAAAAGCCCACCTCATTTAGGAAGGTGAAGGTAACTGAGCAGATTTCATTTTGTCAGAAGAACATTTCATTTTTTTTTTGTAAAGGTGAACAAGAAAAAAAAAACTCGTAGGTTGCTGAAACTTTCCAGAATTTAAAATTTTGTGTTTTTGTAATGGCTGTACCAGCAATTAATTCATGTACTGTATGTTTTCATATCATCATTGTTTTAATGTTGTAATGTTCATTCAGACATGAAGGCTTTACTAGACTATTTCCCTTTCTTTAAACCCATACTTGCTTTAAGTGGCTATGAAAATGGATGGATTGATGGATTTCTATTTTAAACCATATACATTATAAAAATATACTGTATAGTTAAATGTGTATGTTTGTCATTCTGAGGTCTGAAGCACCGAAACTCTTTACTTTGTTTTCATGTGTAATTTAATTCTGTTTCTTCTTAGTGTGATTTTTTCTTTTTTCTTTTATTTGACTCATAGGAGTGCAGTGCTTGAAAAAAGATGGTAATACACAATTTGACAAGAAGGACTTTTATGAGTGGCTTTACCACTACTCAATTAAGAATTATTTCTTTTGGCTTATTCTTCTTATTGTGATTCTGATTCCAGTATTGCCCTAATAACTTTCTGAAAGATTAATAACACTTTCCCAAACCAACTCTCAACATTCCCGACAATTCTCCTTTCTACTTCTAAAAGAAACACCTTTAAATGTCTCCTCCGCTCACTACACATCGGTTCCTTGGGACCGCTTTTTCATCCTTCCAGACACATTACATAAGGCAAGTACAAGTTAAAATTCCAAGTGAATGCGCTAAAACAAGACTGACAGCCACTCAATCATTCAATCAATCTCAGCTTTGTATAGCTGTGCTCATTGCCTATGTCATTACCAAGCAATTACCTAGCAGACAAGAATACATTTCAGAATCAACTGTAAATACAAGAGCTTTCAAATGCACATTACAATTACACACTAAAGGGTGCATAAGTAAATAACAGAATAGCACTGTGAAGTGGGTGAGTAGCCAAAGAAAACAGCAGGCCTGTATCACGGTTAGAACAGTTGTTGCAGAAGAATATATGAAAAAATACAGTTTGGTCAAGATGTTTGACATGCAAGCAATCAAAGATGAGTCTTTAAGAGAGAGGGATGAATAATAGTAATCTGATAGAAAATCACACACAGATATAAAGAGAGTGAAACATTTATAACTTGAAGAAGCTGTAAGAAGGCTGGTAGTAGAGGGTTGCATTTTTTTCAGGCTTGTGAGATGCAATCAGCAATGACAGGTAATGTTTGGTGTTGAAAATAACAGATCCTCAAGTTATATAATATAAATAATAAACCCCATGCTTGGGGGGCTCAATCCTGATCTAGTGGTCCACAGCTTCACTGACTTCTGCAGTCACGTGCCTGGTGGAGGACTTCCAGAGCCACTACTTGACTTGTTAACCTCGCCTCCACTTGGATTTAAATTTCTGGCCTAATATTGCTTTAGCCTTCCACCCCTATCTTGATAGTGGAAATGAGTCTTGTCTTTCTGGTGTCAGGCCAAAAATCTGCTTCTATTACACAACTTTCTGAATTTCTGATTTATTGCTCTGTCATCTTTTATATCTTTTCTGTTTCCCTCTCCTTTTTCATTTCTTCTTTTCATTGTTAACTCAGTCTCCTTCTAGACTCAGTGTTCTTTTAGACCCAGACTGAAATTGGTCATTTTTCAGGCAACTGCATGTCTTCTGTATCCCACACATTACTGACTAATGCCTGGATTTGCTTTTTAAATTGATTGCATTTTGGCATTACATTATTCTCTTCAAGTCAAGTTTATTGTCATGTGTACATTATATAACGTAATGTGTTCCTACATGACTTCTCAGAACAGTGGACAAAAATACAACACAAAAAAAGAAAAAGTTATATATACCCTATTTATTTGCAAGTATTACATATACTGTATATATATATATATATATATATATATGGAAGGAAGCATAACCCGGCTGGAATGGGACTGAAGCAATATATCATACAAAGGGATATATAAATGGATAATGTGGAGGAGTTGGTACATCAAGGACAGTTCCTCTCCGTATATGGTAGATGGCAGTGCTCTGCTGACGTGGACCCACTAAGAATGCCTGCAGGGATATATGGGAGTCATAGTCCTGAGGGACAATTCTGTTGGGGTTCCCTGTGTGCCTCCAGGGGGTGCTGCAGAGAGAGGGACTCCCTGCTTCTGGAGGCTTCTGTTGGACTATACAGTGCTACCAGAAGTACTCACGGGTCTGACATAAAAGTGAGTCGTCCAGCCCTTTCCAGAGAGTCAGAGTCGGTAGGAAGAAGGCAAAGCTCACCTAGAGGAAGAAAAGGAGGAATTTGAACTGGAGGATTGTGGATTGGTCTGTAAAAAGGTATTTTTGTAAAATAAAACCATTCATTTTGTACCTGGGACTGTTTGGTGTGTTGTGTCTGGGGATGCCCCATTTACTGACAGCATCCAACAAAAAAACAATGCTCAGTGGCAGGAGAAAAACAACAAAACGTAATCATCACACAGTGGAGTGGCTTGTAATTAATTTGGCTCTGCTAATGGGTTGACTAACTAGGAGCTCCTTCTGTTAAGTTGTCTTCACTATAATGACGTCACCTTCCAGGCAGTCATCCTTTTCATGATCCAGGACTGGAAGGGGAGGAGTCAGTTGATTTCACTGGGAGGTTTCTCGAAACTGTGGAGGAAGAAAATAACAAGACCGTTAGCAGCAACACCCCTTCTTGGCCCGGGGTAGAATCACATACCTCCGAAGAGCTTGGATGGTGACCCTCAGACGCTCATGCATGACATTTTA
>JANRMT010062833.1:20231939-20290569 GCA_026402145.1 Polypterus bichir lapradei | reverse complement strand
TGTTCAAGTTCTATTTAAATTTTAAATAGAAGGAATTTTTATTTAGTCGACAGAAATATCTTTGGTAGGAATGGTAAAAACAGACAGGAATATTATTCCTGAATAAATCAACTCAAACCTTAAACAACTTATAATATTTTGCTCTCCATAAAAATATATCCTGTCAAAATTATACAAGTTAGAAATAAAGTAAACGTTAAAAGAACAAACATTCAAATTTCTTTACTCTTATGTAATTTTATATAAAAAATAAACTTAGATTTTAAATATCCCAAAAGATTTTGCTCTCCATAAAAATATATCCTGTCAAAATTATACTTATAATTCAAATATGAACATGCTGCATAACAAAACCTGGAAATATAAATAAAATGTGTTCTTTTCAGCAATAACAAATCAAATCATTCAGTTGTCTTTGCTCTTATGTCATTTTATCAGAGCTGGACGCCTGGCATCTTTTTTTGGCAACAAGTTCGTTTATGTTTGGTGTGAGGTTCTGTGTTGTGGAGATTCTCAGGATGGACTGCAGGAGCTCATCAGTGAGGCGACTCCTGTGTGCTGTTTTGTTAGTCTTCATCACTGAGAAGAGCTTCTCACACAGATATGTGCTACCAAACATGCACAAGGTTCGAGCCGCATGTAGACGGACTTTTTTTGTTCTTCAAAGTCACCAAAGCGCCGTGCGAACTCAGTGCGCTCAGTTTATCAGCAAATTGCGTATTTGGGAACATCGTTGTGCCGACTTGGTTCAACATTACTTGGCAACAGGGAAAGTGGGGCAAGTTGCACTGGTGCATTTGTGTCTCCCATAAAAGCAGCTTCACTTGAAATCACTTTGTGATTGTGCACGGGTAAAAACGTCCGCTGAAGTGTCAGATTCTTATTTAATTCTTCTGCTTTCTGTATCTTCTGCATTGCATTCAGGTCTTTCAGGTTATCCTGATGTTTTGTCTCATAGTGCCGTCTTAGATTAAATTCTGTAATTACACCCACATTAGCTCCACAAATGAGACACACGGGTTTACCGGCAATGTCAGTAAACATATACTCAGCCTCCCATCGGTTTTTAAAGTCTCTATGTTCAGAATCACCTTTTCTCTTCGGCATTGTGTGGGCTAGCTTTGCAATAACTTGCAGCATCATAAGCTAGACTTGATTAACGCGGTAAGTGTTCGGCAAGGCAGCTGAAGCGCTGCATTATGGGATCTGTAGTTTATTGTGTTACCAGAGCTTCATATACCCGGGCCATTAATAACAATAATACAGTATATAAAATGATCTCGCCGGATGTGGCCCGCGGCCCTTGAGTTTGACACATATGGACTAAATAGAACTTGAAAAGATATATTTTTTCAAATGTGATCGCGCAATTCAGATAGAGTTGACGCGCACTACAGCCTGCATGCCTCAATAAGTCATCCTCCCCTCGCTCTTACTTTTTTACCGTTCATCTAATGAATACACTGAGTATGGCTTTACCAAAACAATCATTGATGGCGAATAAAGTATCCATTATTCGAGTATGTAGATCGGGGTATATATATATACATATATATATACCCGCGTATTGCAGCGGAGAAGTAGTGTGTTAAAAAAGCTATGAAAAAGAAAAGGGAACATTTTAAAAATAACGTAACATGACTGTCAATATACAGTATTTGTTTTGTGAGTGTTACTGAGTGTTGCTGTCATCAAGGATTTGATTATCATTATTTCTTTCAATCAGGTTCGTATTTGTAGGATGTGTTGTGTTCAAGTTACATTCCGTGTTTGTCAATCGTTGTAAAGATGACAGGTTTCATTCATCGATTCGTTTCTTACTGCATCAATAAACAGCTCGTCTTCTTTATCTGAGACCTGACACACTGCATGCACGGGTTTGTTTTTTACACTGTCTTCCTTTAGCGGGACATTGACTTTTTCCACCGTGTGCTTTGTTTCCGCAGTAGCTGCATTTATGAATATGCTTGTATGTATCAGACGCTTCATATTTTTTGCTGCCTTTTCAATTGTGTAATTCGGTTTTTGTTCAGCGCTCTTTGGAACCGTTGCTTTTTGTCTGTGCACTGCGTCAGTTCACGTGAGCCGCTCGGTGTACATGCATCGAAGGTTCCCAGCTGTGCTGGTGCCATCTCGTGCGATGTCCATGGCTGTATTTAATGTTACCGAAGTCCTGGCACTTAAAACTTTCTCTCGCAGTTTCGCTGAGTTTGTGCCAAACACCACCCTGACCATCTCATCTTCCTCTGCATAAGCACAGTCCTTCACCCGTGAATATTTAGTGGCAGTTTGCTATTGGATTGCCGCTGACGGACGGCCTTATATGGGCAGGCACTAAATTACAAACGCCAGCGGCAGCCTGTCTATGAACTTAATTTAAAGTTTAGGTTTACATCGTGCTTTGTTTCCGAAGTAGCAGAACTCATGAATATGGCTGTATATGTCACTCGCTCGCTTCTTATTGTTTCGCTGCCTTCTCAATTATATAATGCATGTTTTCTTCAGCGCTTTTTGGAGGTCTTCCTGGTTTTCTATGTACTGCGTGATTACGTGGGAGGCGTGATGATGTCACACGAAACTCCGCCCCCATGGCGTTCAAGCTCATCTCCATTACAGTAAATGGAGAAAAACAGCTTCCAGTTATGACCATTACGCGTAGAATTTCGAAATGAAACCTGCCCAACTTTTGTAAAAAGCTGTAAGGAATAAGCCTGCCAAATTTCAGCCTTCTACCTACACGGGAAGTTGGAGAATTAGTGATGAGTCAGTGAGTGAGTGAGTGAGTGAGTGAGTGAGTGAGGGCTTTGCCTTTTATTAGTATAGATAACAGTTGGTTCGTTTATAATATTTGTTCCTATGATTAATTATTTAGCTACTGTACAACTTGTCTACTGTCATCTCTTGACATTTCCAATTTGTCCCAATTTCAAATTTGATTGTGTGTGTGTGTGTATCTGTGAAAAGGCTTTAAAATGGACTAGTGGCTAGCAAAAGGACTGTGTCCAGCCTTACAACCAATGCTTCTGAGATAGGCCACCATGCAGCCCTGAACTGGATTAGGTGAAGTTGAGAATATAATATATGTTATGTTATGTGTTACAATATTAAAGCTACTGAAGTGAATAACATTGATTATCTCATTACAGTTACACATGTTCACATCAAGTGAACAGCTAGTTCTTGAAGGTGTTGGAAGCATAAGGATCTGAGCGACTTTAACAAGGGCCATACTGTGATGGCTAGATGACTAGTTCAGAGCATCTCTATAATAGCAGGTCTTGTGAGGTGTTCCCAGTATGCAGTGGTTAGTACATACCAAAAGTGGTCCAACAAAGGACAGATGGTGAACCAGCAACAGGGTCATGGAGACCCAAGGCTCATTGATGGTTATGGGGTATGAAGGCTAGCCCATCTGGTCTGATACTGCAGAAGAACTACTACAGCACAAATTCACAGTTCACCACAGCTTGCTACAGACCAGTCGGAGTACCCATGCTTAGCCCTGTCCACTGTTTACTCAAAGCAATGTCCTAACAAGGTACAGTTCTACGTATATATCTTGTATGTTTATTTTAGAAAATAGTGCCTATGGTGTTATAGCTGGCTCGGCATTACAACAGCACCATCCACTGTGCGTCACATTATATAGACAGATGTCACAGATCAGGGCCCTTTACTAACTACAGGTAAGCAGAATATATAATGCCCCTGTGCTATTTTGAACTTTAGCTACAACTAGTGCATTTATGGCTTTACCTGTTACTTCACAATTTAATCACACATTTCTCTAAATCAGAGAGTTCCCCCAAGGTCCTAAGCATTGTATGGTTGTTTGCTATGTCTAAGTTGTCCTAATTGCCATCCAACAATAACTTTTCCTTTTAATCAGTAGCTTCAGAGTAAATGTTACTAATTTAGGACTTTCTACTTTCTTTAAGTTATACCAACAGAACCTACATTCCTCATCCTCCTTTTTTTTACCTTTTTCTTTCTCAAAGTTTACAAGATATCTTCTATGGTCATTCTTTATTGTCACTTTTACACTTTCTCACTTTAAAGTTCACAAGGTGCAACTTGCACTCATTCTGTATTTTTTTTCAAAAATCAAATCTGTATTTAATAAAGAGGCACCTGCTTTTCTAGTATTTGTTATGTTGATATTGGAAGTGTTCTTTTAGGTGCTCCAGTTTTTACTTCCATTTTTGCTTCCAGAAATCTAGTGCTGCCAGACACGACAGCCAGTGCCTGTGCTAGGCTATTTTGCATCCTATGCCAAGCTTATTAGTGCACCAACCGACTGTTCAGTAACTAACCCGAGTGGATGGGTTCCCCCCTTGTGATCTGCACGCTAGGCAAATGCTTAATTTGCCTTAATAGTGGCACCGACCCTAATGACATCAGTGTACGCATGTGACAGTTACAGTACATGTACTGTATCTGCATGTGAATATCATTTGCTGATGTCATTGCTGTTTCAAAGCAGTGGTTTAAGTGTGATGATGATTACTTTATATCTTTGTTCCAGCTTTATTACTTAATATATGCTGCCTTCTATGTACTGCTTTGTAAACCACATTGGTTCTTAGTTATAGGCTTGGTTGTTCCATGTGTTTCTTTTGTATATATTTTAGTGTACAATGGGGTACATCCAGTAAATCCTTCAAAAAATGGATGTGCACAGTTGTTTAAGCACTCTGTGGCCACGCGATACACAGGGGAGTTCCCATAAATGGTACAAACTAGGCAGAATAGGTGACACCCAAGGGAAAGCAAAATGAAGTCGCAGGAGAAGTTAAAAAATTTTACAATAACGAAAACTATTTTAAAATAAAAAACAAATGCAGGAAATAGATAACTTGGGCTTCAAAACCTTATTCTACTTGTAGAACTTTTGCAAAATTGCCCAAGGAATATTCAGAAAAAATTAAATGAAGCAGCTGATCATAGCATAATTTTCTTTTTCAAAATAAATAATTTTTATTATTTTTTATCAGAGTCCTACAATTTGCATGTAAATTTTAACAGACATTACCATATTGTTGATGGTAACTACACTCTATTGTCAGTCATGTGTTCACACTCCTACATGAAAATCATGACATCGCCATGCATTCACTATAAAAAAAAAAGGCAGTGTGTGTCTCCTGATTTCCAAGTAGTTCAATTTAAAACAAACAATGGCTTTTTGATGTAGAGACACATTTAATTCAAGTCAAAATATATACGTTTCCAAAAATTGGATTACATCAAAACTCGCATTCAAACTTAGAGAATATCATTCTCCACTGTTGACTACCGATGTGAACTGTTCATGTTTGCTCCTGGCTCATTAAAACATTGTCTGTAGGCGATTGTCTGTTTCAAAGCTTCCTGACATCATGCACTGAGTGGATAGTGATATTGCATTCTCTGCATATGCTGGTGAGATCACAGTGAACAGGAATTATGGGGCAGTGTTTAGAGGTGATTATTATATTTTGATTGCATCTGGCTAGTCAGTTTATTTTCAGGTAACTACATTAACTTTATATGTTTATTGGTTTATCAGGCTGCTTTAGTAAGATTATTATTTTGATGTCACAGTGACTGTATTGTATTGGTCAAGCTGACTTGTCAAGTACAGATCTAGCTTTATAAGAAGTCTTAAGTAATATATAGACTAAAACATATTTCATCTCAAATTTATCAGAGCGTCCATTCTCTAGAATCACTATGGGATTTTCGAGGGCAGCTTTAGGATGGTGGAGGCAATTGGCCAGATACTTCTCATAGGCCTCTCAGAGAAAGCACATTATTGTTGCACTACTTCGTATTAGACCCCCTGTTCCTTGTGGGACATATTCACTTATGCCGAGATTTTTTTACATTACCATATAATCTACCAGAATCTCTAAGGAAACCAGTGCTCAGAAAAGAAACACATGCAAAAAGGGAAATCACAAGCTTTATACAGAAAGTGAACTGGAAATCAAACATAGGTTGCTAGAGTCACTACTGTATTTCCACATTGCTAATGATTCTTATATAATACATGTAACAAAGCGATATATTGGCGCCCGACCCGAAACAGATAGACACTGAGGCACACATAAAAAATAAAACAAATATTTATTTTTCTTCAGCTGGGGGACACGTCTTCCCCGTGCCCCTCAGCCAGAGCACAGTCCCATAAACACAAACAAATCACCAAAAGCATACACAAAGCACACTGGACTTCACCACTACTCCTCCCTGCAAGCATTGTCCTCCTCCTCCTGACTCTGGCTTCTTGAGTGGTGGCTGCTGGTTCCTTTTATAGTGCACCTGGAAGTGTTGCAGGTACTTGATAACCTGCATGTAGCTGTACTTCCGGGTGTGGCTGCCTTGCTGCTCAGATGGGCTCAGGGAGCCGTGCAGCTCCCCCCTGGCGATGGCCACGGAGCCCAACACGGCTGAGCTCTGAAGTCCTGGCCATCCACCACACACACAAAAACATGAAATGTTTTTCTTTTATCCAAACTACTGTTGCTCCAATGAAATGTAAAAAAATTATTTACTTCAAACCTCCTAAGGGATTAAGTGAAGAACCTAAGGCACTTAAAACTTCACATGCTTATTTAGCTGACACTTTTATTGATAATAATTTTCACACCATTGATGTATTGAATGTTGACATGTATGATTTCTCATATTTTCATTCATTTCACACCACAGAAGCAGAACTTTGTAAATTGCTTCTCTAGTCATCTATGCCTTTGTAAGTTTCTCCATTTCAGATTTTTATAGAATGTACAATTGAAGGCAGTGTAGCTGGGAAACAGAGATGTGCCTGTAGAAGAGGCTTTAAGATCCAGAGAAGTGGGGATTAACAGTTTGCTAATCATTTCAGAATGCTGGTTTGGTGAGCACTGATAAAGGGTAATCGTGTTATGACCAGTAGGGGTCATTGCAGCCCCCAGAACCTCAGACTCAACCACCAAAACACAAGTCCAGGTACAATAAAAAGTTTATTTTTACAAATACCTTACAAAAAAGACTTTTAAGATCACTGATACAATACAGTTACTCTTCTTCTCTTTTCCTCTCTCCTACCACTCCTCCAGGTGAGCTTTGTCCTTCTTCCACCCAACACCAACTCTCCTGGATGAGGTCTTTTAAGCAGGACCTGGGAGTACCTCTGGTGCTAGGGCATAGCCTGATGGAACCATGTCCTGGTCAAACGGAAGTTCCACAAAGTAGAGATTATGGATCCCTGCAGTACCCCCTGGGGGTACCCATGGAATCTGACAAGGCTGCCCTTGAAGACTACAGCTTACAGTATGCCTTGCAGGTGTCTGTATACGTAGTGTTGCACAGGGAGGCTGCCACCTAGTGTGTCGGGGGAGTATGTAGTCATGCCAGGTTGTCTCCCCACAGTCCTTCCACTACACTTGTTCCTTGGTCCTGCTGGGATGACAATCTACCCACTGCCACACTGGCATCTTTTGCCTGTCTCCAGGTTAAGACAGGATGATCTTCACCCTGTTTCTTGTGCCTTTGAAGGGTGTCCTCCCGTCCAGGAAAGGAACCTTCCCCCATCCCAGCCTGGACTCCCAACCATGTGCGCTATCCATCACAGTGTATAATGTCGATTACCCTGCTCCTCTTTTGTCCCAGGTTTTGTCCCTCTCACCTTTTGTTCAAATTCTAAGCTTGTTTATGAGATGTTTTTGAGAGCAATGTGTTGTTTGACAGTGTTTGTTACATTTAATTTACAATAAATACAAACTGCTACAAACTGGACATTATCATTCTTTCTAGCAACATCTATGACTCCTTGCAAAAAATGCTCATGTTGCACAACATTGCTGGAACATTTCCTAGTAAAACCGGGGCAGCAAGGCATATAGTTTAGCTGACATTTTGATTTCCACGCCACCAGACTTTATGACAATCTCACCACATTGATACCAAATTACTTTTTTTCATGATAACATGCAAGGACTCATTCAAGCTTATAATTGCTGTTATAAATGAAATAAAACAGTCGGCTTACTCTGTGTGGGTCTTTAACACTGCTTCAGCTTGTAACTAACAGCTACTCTCTGCATTCTTATCTCAGACATAAATAACCATTATTGTTCTGCCCCACATCTTGTTAGCTGTTACTGTTATTTGTTGAGATGTGCTCCCCCTTCATCTTGTCATTTATTAACACACCAGTCAGTCACGTCCCATACTCACAGTGGTGCTATAAAAGCCTATGAAACTCACGTAAAGCATATAGGTCCCATAATAAACATTTGAATACAATGCACCCCATGTGTCTCACGTAGGCACCCCTTTATCTCTTGTTTCGGTCACATCCGAAACGTATCTTTAGGGTATATAAACCTCTGGGTCTGGTTAGTTGTAGTACGCAGCAATCTGAACCTCTGTCTACGTGCTTCTCTTTGTCTTGATCCAACCGTGGAAATCACTCGCCTTGTAAGTGTCTTTTAAAGCTTTATTGTTTAAAGTAAACTGTCTGCTATGTATTGCTTTGTAGATCATTCTTTATTATCTTTGATTGTACACCTGTAAATGCCTGTATGTTTCTTTTGTAAATATTTCAGTTTACAACGAGGTACGTCCAGTAAAAGCCTTCAAGAAAGCTCGCCCCTTGTCATTTTTATATGGATGTGCCGAGTTTGTTTAAGCTCTCTGCGGCTGCGTTGCATGGACAGTGCGGAGTGATGCAGAAAAATCATGTTTTATAGTTAGCTCCAAAAGTAGCAGTTTAGAAACACAAAGAAGAATACTGTAAAAAATATGTCAGTTATTTGATAGAAATGTATAACTGATTACACCATAGTGACAAATGATAGCGTATACAGTGAAAAAAAGTGTGCAATGAAAAAGACAAACTGAAGAACATTGCCTGGTATGTGTCTCAATTAAAATTTTATTTGCACATAATTTTGTACCCGCTTTTCTTAAGACTATTATGTTGTGTCAAATATTTGCATTAAGCAATTAATGGAACTGAAGCCTTTGCATGCTACTCATTTTCTACAAATGCATACAGTATTACAGTAAAATATAAATGACTTTCACACCTACATTTGGAATATTTAATATTAAATAAGTATGTGATGTTGGTCATTTACTTAATAATAAAATCTTTAAAGTTTTGGAAAAAAAATGCAAATTACCCAAAAAAAGATCACATCTGTGCTTTAATTGTCTTGCATTTTATTCTCTAATGAGGCAAGCAATGTGATTAAGAATCAATAATTGAATTTTTTTCATGTGTGAAATGAGGAGCTAGAAACAAAGAAAACACACATATCCTCTCAGCCTCCCTTCAGTTTTCAGCTGCTTCTAAAGCCCAGATTGTCGCAGTTATTTTCACTTTAATAATCGGCTCAGTGAATCGGAGAAAATCTAAATTTTAAAGCAGATTGCCACCTGGTTCATGTCGTGTGCCTATGGGAATAATTTCCGCACATTCCCTCAAGATGAAAGTGTAACTTTTCCTTTCTAACTTGTTAAAGGCTAATCCCTAGAAACTTGGAAGACATATTTTGTAATTCACAGATCATTGTCCTTTGTCGCCATAGATTCTTGTTTTAGACTTTGTTTCTCATTGCCTTTCTATATTTTGAGAATAAATTAATAAAGAAGTTGGCCATATCACAGGTACTGAACTCCTGAACATGAGAAATGCTGGTTAAAAAATAAGCAATCACTTAGTGAAAAATGTCATTTAGTAAGAATTATCCTTTAAAACTAAGCCTATAATTAAATGATCAAGCTTGAGAATGTTTTATTATATTATGTTATTTGCAGCTATTCTGGATTTCCTAAAGATGTGATTGTTAGGCTATGTGATAAGTCTAAATGAGTCCAGTGTGAGTGTGACTGGGTGTGTTAAACTGAAACGGCACTTTGTCCATTGGCTCTCACCTTATAGCCAAAGCTGTTGGAATTGCCGCATGCTAATCGGAATCCTGAAGTGGATAAGCAGGTTTGAACTTATTTGAATAGATGAGTCTTTTTGATACACCAGGCATATTATGTGATCATCTCGCTGTATATACTGTTCCATTTTCACACTACTGGATAGTCTTACTAGCAAATGGCATGAAAGTAGCTACACTCTTTGACAAATAATTAGATTTTTCTCTCAATATATTCTTTGAAAATGCAGTTAATCACTATGACACCACTACTCTCTCTTCTATTTCTTTTTCAAGTTTCTTTGTGGTGGCGGCCTGCGCCACCACCATCTACTCAAAGCATCATGATGCTCCAACATTGATGGACTAAAAGCCAGAAGTCTGCATGACCACCATCATCAAGTCCTTCTGTGAGAATTCTAAATACAAAGAGGAGTGTTTCATTTATGTTAGGTAGAATGCCCAGAGGGGACTGGGCAGTCTAATGGTCTGGAATCCCTGCAGAGTTTATTTTTTTCTCCAGCCGTCCGGAGTTTTTTTTGTTTTTTCTGTCCACTCTGGCCACCAGACCTTACTCTTATTCTATGTTAATTAATGTTGACTTATTTTATTTTCTTACTGTGTCTTTTATTTTTCTATTCTTCATTATGTAAAGCACTTTGAGCTACATTTTTTGTATGAAAATGTGCTATATAAATAAATGTTGTTGTTGTATAGTTGGATGAATGGATATACAATTAATATACAAAAAACAAACACGTTTATTTGTTCATAATATTTTGCATTATAGGTATTTAAGAGGGCAACACGGTGGCGCTGCTGCCTTGCACTTTCCGGATCCTCCCTGCATGGAGTTTGCATGTTCTTCCCGTGTCTGTGTGGGTTTCCTCCGGGTGCTCTGGTTTCTTCCCACAGTCCAAAGACATGCAGGTTAGGTGCACTGGCGATCCTAAATTGTCCCTAGTGTGTGCTTGGTGTGTAGGTGTGTTTATCATGAGGTGGGCTGGTGCCCTGCTGGGGTTTGTTCCTGCCTTTCGCCCTGTGTTGGCTGGGATTGGCTCCAGCAGACCCCTGTGTTAGGATATAGCTGGTTGGATAATGGATGGATGGATATTTGAGAGCAAATAAACCATGATCAGCATGTAAGATAACTATTAAATCTGTTGAGTGAAACATTTTGTCTTTAGGAAGATATGAAACTTTCATTTGACCCAAAACTAATATAGTCAAGTAACATCCTAGATGCAGATTTTTTTTGTTATCAGGTCATCCTATTAGCTTTCCTTTTTACAGAAAGGGGGAACATATTTTCACTTTAATAATCCCTGCCTGCTCTTGCTACTGAGCTAAGACAGCAGTTTAGCCAGTAGAAGTGCAAGGGGCACAGGAACCGACCTAAAAGATGGCTCATCATGTGCTACCTACACCCAGAGTGCTGCAATAGTGGACAGCACTTTATCACACATCTGGGCACTGATTTCAATGTACTTTATACAAAAACTATATACTGTATGCTGTTCAGATTTATAGCATTTGAAATGACATGGAGGTTTCTTTGAAAAGAAAAACCTGTGCACAATATAAATATTTCCAGCAAAATAAAACTTACTAATTCAAGCAATAAGGCAATCATCAGTCTTCACAGATACTTTCTCCTCACATTGATACATTCCAAAAATGTAGTTTTTTTTTGAGCAGTAAGGTATCATCCAGGAAATCACTTGGAGTACTGATTTGTATCAGGCATGTAAAAGCCTTTGAAATGAACAATAATTTTTAGAATAATAATTCAATATTTACACTAGATCATAGATTGCTGTGACACTTGATAATTGCATGGTTTCATTATATACAATATGCATTACTTTCCAGTTTTTTGCAAGCACCATCATCCACACTGTCCTTAATAGTGTAATTTACAAAAAAAACATTTGTAGTGTTGAGGTTTTCTGTCAGACCAGTAAAGTGAGTAGCTTTGCTGAGTCACAACACCAGGAGGCCGGATTCAAATCCTGCCATGGTCGCTGTCCGTGTGGTGTTTGCACCTCCTGGGTATGTCCATATTGGGTTTTCTCAAATATGCTGTGGTTCATCTCCTTTTGTGAATCTCAAGTGTGTGCATTTTGGGTGAATTGGTTATGCCAAAATTATTTCCACTTGAACGACTGCGTACAGCAATGGATATTTTCCCCATGTACAGTTTGTGCCCACTGTAGCCCTATGTTTCCAGGATAGGCTCCAGCCTCCCCTGACCCTAAATGAATTTAAGAGAATTTAAAAATGTATGGATGGACAGATGAATGCTTTGCCTTCATGCAGCCTGTTTATGATGAACTTTTCAATTAAGTACAGTATTTCATTTGAATTCAATATAAACAAAATTGCATTTGTCATACAACAGTTTTGACTGAAACCATTTTATCCCCTATAACCCCAAAGTGCTTTAAAAAATCAAAAAAAAAATCCTATTTAAGCAGAGGAAATGCTATTTACATCTTACTTCACAAACATTTTTATCATAACACACAAAAAAAAAATGATTACATGTTCAGATTCCCGATGCTTGATTGTTTATATTTGCATTGAAACAAATATCTTTTATCAGTACTGTTATTTTCTCCAGAAATTGTTTTGCCAGACTAGCTTTTCTCAGACGGAGTATAAATTGTTGATTCAATGCAAGTGTGGTCTGACACCTCATATTATCATTTCTGGCTTCTTATCGATAGTTTTCGAGTCATCTGCCATTATTTTAAATACATTTATGCAAATAAGAGTTGTGAGTTGTTGCGTTCTAATCCTGCACTGCTGCTCACACAGTTTCAGAATCCTGGGTTCAAATCTGTGTTGTTCACATGGAGTCTCCACTTTGTATGTGTTTGGGTGGGTTCTTTAGCTGAATATCCTGCATTTCCTCTCACATTTCAGACAAGCACTAATTGGGTTAATTGGGGCTTCCAAACCCACCACGTTGGTTCACACCATACAGTGCTGGTTTCCATCTTATGCCGAATGCTTGTAACCTACAGTTAGGCATTTTACTGTAACAAGATTAGAAGATGGATGGATGTTTGCTTTCTGAAAGGGTGCAACAAGCTTTGAGTGTTTTTAATAGGCTGGCTTGGTGGCATAGTCACTTCGGCCCCATTGCTCTGGGAACTTGGGTTATAATCCTGCAGTCAAATTGAAATTGAATCACAGTGGATTTAATTTGGCTTTTTTGACATGAATCAACAGAAAAATAACCTTAACCGGCAACGTGAAAACAGATCTTGGCAAAGTGGCCTTAATGAATTGCCTTGACTATTGATACAATGCAGTGAGAAAACAGCAACAACAACACCAACAACATTTATTTATATAGCACATTTTCATACAGAAAATGTAGCTCAAAGTGCTTTACAAAATGAAGAATAGAAAAACAGAAGACACAAAAAAAAATAAAAATAAGTCAACATTAATTAACATAGAATAAGTAAGGTCCGATGGCCAGGGTGGACAGAAAAAACAAAAAAAAACTCCAGACGGCTGGAGAAGAAAAAAATATATATATAGAAATATATAGAAAAGCAACTTAAGCTGCCACTCTTTATAAGACATGCTTGAGAGTTAGCATCAGAATGGAAATGTTTGTTTTTTCCACAACATACTACAACTTAAAATGTAGTTAAGGAAGACAAGTCACACTAATAATCATTACCCGATACACTAAAAGCAACATGTTCCATAAGTTAATGCTGTTTCAGTTCTTTTAATCTATTCTCTATATATAAAATCCTAAGCATAAAATTGCAACGATTTTATGTGACGTTTTTATGTCAAGTTTTTTGTCACGCTTTAAATCTGGCTTATTTTAAAGCCTACATATATATGTTTGGTATCATTCTTTTCAGAATTTATCGAACTTTAATGTGACTTTGTTAGATTTTCACATTCTTATTCCATTTTTAAATTATAAACTAAAAAATATCAAGAACTTATGGTCTGTGAGACGAGACTTAACCAAGAGTGGCAAGAGATTTAACCACACCCGGGCCCGGAAATAAAAGACAAAGAGTAGGACAGCTGCTGTACAGGCTTTTAAATGTTTGAAGCGAGATACAGATCATGCAGCACGGCAGCAGCAGCAATCCAGCAGCTGGTCGAGCAAAGAGGAGGTAAAAAAAAAAAACTGTATTAATTCCCCATTGTATCACCATTTAAGAGGGGGTTTCGGAGGAGCGACCTCATCTCCTTGTGGTGCGTTCAGCCTCCCTCTTCACGATGTGAGCGTCAGACTGGCTGCAACTAGGGGCTGGGCGCAAAAGGGGCTTGCCCCCCTAGTATTTAAATAATGTGGGAGTGTCTGTGACAAAGGTCAAATATTGGCATCTGCATGCAACACACTTTCCATATGTTTAAAGTTCAATGAAAAAATGTCAAAATTGCTGGGTGTGTAATTTATTTCACTTTTTATTTATCAGTATTTATAACTCGATATAACGTGGGTGAAGAACATGTACCCTAGCTAGTTTACCAATGAAAAAAACATAATGTTAATAAATCTTTAATAAAAACGAGTATCTCTTCTCATCCTCAAACCTGCTTTACCTTATTAAGGGTCACACAGGGCCAGAGATCTTCCCAAGTCCAACACAGGGTCCGCTCTGTCCACCATATGACCAGTTGGGAAATGCCAGTTAACTTAACCTGCAGTAATATGGGGGTGTGGTAGAGAAATGTACACCAGGAATGTGGAGAACATGAAAACTATACCATGACAGCTTTTGGGCGCGGGATTTGTGAGACAGTAGCCCTGCTCCCCACACAACTGTGACCCCTACATTTACTTATAGCAGTCCAAATAGAATTTGTTTTCAAGTTTGTACTTTACTTACAACTCAGCCTTGATTATAGAATTATTTCAATTGGCTGAGTCTTGTAAAGAAATACACATAAATGAAAGAGAAACCCTTGCCTGAAGCAAATTCTGTCTCTTGCTTCTACTATTTTTGGGAAACACAATTAAGATAAACTTCATTCATTCAGCTCCAGCATCCATGCAAGGCAGCTCATTAAATGGACAGGTATAACTGTGACACTCAATCTAGTGCTTTGACAAATGTGTGCTTTAAAGCTCAAGACTTTATAAACTGAACCAGAACACAATAACAACATAAATTACCAAGTGAGATTCTTACCATCCCAATGGCCTACCTGTCACTCATTTCTTAAGCCTTTTCCTACTGTAAGTAGTCCTGCATTACCACACTAGACACTTTTAGTGCCTTGTCTCCTTCCTCTCTAAAGACTTGATTTTGTTGTCTTTTTCAATTTTCTATGTCCTTTAGACTAATCAATTTTAAATCAGCTCACAGCAAAAAAAGAAGTTCCTGAACAGACATATTAATTATTTGTCTATCTGCTCCCCACTTTAGCACTGGCTCTTTTATTAGTATCACAAATTTAATGCCATTTACTTAACTCAAAGTTCAAGATAGGGTTGAGCATTTTAAATTACCATAATTATTGTCTTTCTAAGCCCATTACAACTTTACTGTTGTATTTTTATTACGTAGGTTTATTCTTAAAAATGAACTATAAACTCATTCAAATAACACCCAGTTGAATAGCTCCTATAGATATTTGTGTTTCTTGGCTTATTCATTTCAAACAGTCGACTTCAAAAAATAACTAGAAATATTTCTGCAAGTACTCAATGTCTCTGAGATATTTTTGAGATAAAGCCTTTCTTTTTCATCAGATTCCTGGTTGTGTCAGTTCTGCTTCCATTGTTTTCCCTATTTTCTTCTTTTATTTTTCTCTTATGACCATGTCTTTACTTGACATTTATTTAAATTCATACTAGAGCTTTCGGCACGTTTATGCCCATATCCTAAATTATTTTTACACTTAACTGACTTTAGTTGTTCTGATCATTTATTTTTTTAGCTCAGTTCAAACTAACACATCCAGCCCAAAACAACATCATCAACAGTAAGAGTGTAAGAGGTAAATAACAGAAATATTAAAATATCAGGACGTGAGTGTCAGTAGGCTTTGCGCCCTAGGAACCAAGTTACCTGAACTATTGTATAACATTTCAGTAATTATTTACCACTCTGATGCTGAACTTTCTGATCATAAAATAGGACATTACGGTAGCAATTGACGAGAAGAATTCATAATTAAATACAGAATTACAGTATTTGAGGGTTCCTCTAGAGTGACTCTTTCTCTTGTACAATTTGGCTCAAAAACTAATCACCATATTGTCATCTCATAGCATTCTTAAGTTTTGAGTTTGGTATTTTTCCGTCCAGCCGTTTTAGCTCTAGACCTTCCTCAAGAAACTGTGACACACATACACAGACACACAACCATCATTGAGATTTCAGTGTTTTCGGTATCAGGGCACCCTGCAATGTCGAGATTGAAAACTGCAGATTGAAATATTTGATGCATCTAAAGCTTTCGCTGCTCCACCATAAATGATAGATTATGGTAGGAGAAGCAAAAAAGCCAAATTCTGGAAATTAACCAAATCCCAATAGTTAGACTTTATCTTACTTTTTCTAATATGTTCTACAGATGTGACGTCAAGATGACACCCTTCTAATATACACGGGATTTAACTGAGTGTAGGAAAAAGAAATCAAGTAAGTGAGAAAGTTTATTCATTTCTTGTGCATTCTGTGAAATATGACAATGATCTTCATTGAGCTGAGATGATATGCATTTCACTAAGAAGGTGCCAATAATCCAACAGGAAGTATCACAGTTCAGTCACAATACTTAATAATATGCTTTTAACTGGGATTGTGTGCCACAACATGCACACAGTAGAGATCAGTTACACCTGCACTCTGGTGCATGTCACATCTATGAGCAGCTACCTGCCCAATGGCACAGCAAAAGAATGTGATGTTGGATAAGTGGAGCTCACAAAGTGTTAACACTTGTTGCTCTTTTCCAGTGTCATTTTTCCTGCAATTCTATCTCCTAGCTCTTCTAGACCTAGTAAACCTGTAAAAGATTTTCATTTATTTAGATAAATTATTACAGTTAGAGGCTAAATCAAAGTGGCCTCTGTCTTATACACAGTAACTGTAATGCTGCCAGTTTGTCTACAATTACTATTTGAGCTTTAGCATAATGCTGTGCCTTTTTATCCTTAATAACATTAGAACACATTTATAGTGTAATATTAAAAGCTGTCATCAGCTGGCTGACAAAATTTCCATTAACAGCTTTGTGTTTTTTGTTTGTCATTTTGACTTTGCTCTTGTCTTTCTTCACTAGTTACTGTTCCTCAATGCAATGCATCTTTGGAAGCTTTTCCTGTTGTGCCAGGTTATTTATAATTTGTACGCTGCCGGTCTAACTGTCTTCATGCTTTCCAAAGGTCACCTCAAGTATGGCCCTTAGCTGATTGTTGTGACTTTTTTGTCAAATGCAGAAGAAAGTGGAAGTTTAATTGTAGGGCGGGATATGCTATTCTGGGAAATACTGGGTCAAAAGTCCTAACTACACTTTCTGGAACAGAAAATTGGGCACATGCATTATACATTCCTGAAAAAAAAAAGCAAAAAGTTTGGACTCAATTGAAGAGAAGGCAAACATCTTAACAGAAATGCAGTATACAGCTAAATACATAATATTATTAATTGATGTTTTAGTTTCCCCTTGAGGAGAAATAAGGCATAATCTATCTATCTATCTTTTTAAAGTGAAATTTTTAGTGCTTTTAGCAGATGTGAAATCAGAGGCAAACATTTCTGCAATATCTTTACTAGAGCTGACTGGTGCCCTAATATTTAAAATGTATAAAAAAGACAATTTTCATGATACTTTTACAGCTTCAACAGTGTAGCCTAGGTATTTGATGAGAGGATAGTGAACCAGGCGAGACTTACTCACCCTGTTAAAGGACAGAACAAGTCACCAATTAGGTACTCAGTATATAGATATTCTTGTGCTTGTCTTGGCTGAATTGAGCGACGAAAGCTAAAAAGTTAATGCACACACACAAAAAAGAAAAAAGGACAAGAACTGTAGCTTACACATTTTGGAGAAGGCTATTGTCAAACATAAACACAGCTGCCATAATGAGTCTCGAAACATAGTGGACGGCAATACAATAGTGTACAGCAAAAATGATACATGAGGTTTGCAAGTGAACATACTAAAATAAATTTCCCAGAGTAACCTATCAGGATTAGCCTTTTCATGAGCACATCTATTTGTGAACAATAATCCAGTGTTTGCCACTCTTCATGCAACTAGCAATGGATACCATTAACTAAACAATATGGGCGGAGCCATGCAAAATAAGCACAAGATGGCAGCTCCCACATCACCATGGTGATGTGACCATTACAAAAGAATACGAAAACAGTCTATAAACTCACATAAAGTGCAAAAATGATCCACAAGAATCTCTAAATCCAGATTTTACCAAACCTGATTTGTAGTTGGAAACTGATTGTGAGGGACCCTCTTTACGTATGAGGCAGGATTACAGGATTCTCCTCCATTAAGACTACAAAAGGCACATTTTCCAATATTCCCTTTGAAATTAATAAATACTTTGCTCTCTTTCTCTAATTTTTGCCTCTGTGTAACTTCCAAAAAACTCTTAGATTCTCAAATCTCTTCAAATGAATTTAAGCAGACTTTATCAACTCTTGCCAATGATAAAGCTTTGGAGCCTGATGGAATTTAGGCAGAATTAATTGTAACATTTTTATCACAGTTCAAGCAGCTGTTAATTCACCTCTTTATCTACTGTAACAAAATGACAGCTTCACTCTATTATAAACTTTGTTATTTTCTCTTTGCTTCTTACCTGGCATGGATCCTGGCACAGATTCAATGGAATGTGCCACTTATAGGCCACTTTCACTTATGAACTCTGACACCAAATTACTAGTTACTCATCTTCAAATAGTTATATACAAGCTCAGTGATCCAGATCAGACTGGCTTCATTCACTCTCGTTTTGCTACGGATTTCCTATGTAGCCTATTACACATTACTGCTGAGGATTGTTCCAGGTCAGGGGGTTGGGGACGACCCTTTTCTTCCTTTTTTCTGTTTGTACTTTTCTTGTTTGGTTGTTCCCTCCTTTTTCTTTGAAATCAATACATTTTTTTAGAAAAGATAATAATGTTTATTTTCTGTTTCTGGCAATATCATCCAAGTGTTTTTGAACTGAAGATATTTGGTATTTATGTTAACATTCAATTGGTTAATGAAAAAATGAAAGAATTCACATCACAATTTACATCAGAAAATGTAGGCATGGTATAACTTTTAGGTCTGTTCACAGACTTAGTTAATTGTTTTGAAAGATTTTGCCACACTTTTACATTTGTTAACCACTTCATCAAAAAATTGGGTGTAATTTTTTTGTTTATTAAATATTTTGGTAATAATGAGTCATATTTAAAAATAACAGAATAAAATGTATTTACATATATAATTAGAGTGCATAAACACTTGTTTTTTCATAGCATTTTACAAAATCATACTGTTAAAAAACTAACCCCCTTGTGGTGGCTGAAATAGCTTTCATAGACAGCAGATTCTGACTTAAGTGAAGTAAAAATACCATCGATTAATGTACTATTATTTGTTGTTCATAATGGAGAGTCTATGGCTGACTGTAGTTCATATTTTTTATACACATTATTTTCAAAAGAGGTACCTCATGGAAAGATAAAAGTTGAAGTCTCATATTAAAATTCTTGGCTCCGTCATACCATGGTGGGTAGATTGTTGTGCTTTGCCAATAAAATGTAATTTTTAATCAAACTTAATTTCAGTATTTTAGTAGTAAAAGATCAGTCAAGGAGGCAGTGAAGTTCATCAGAATTAGAAAAGGGGTATTAAAAACTACAAACCATGAATTAGCAGATACTGTCCTCTAAATAAGCCTTTTTTTGAGGTCTTCATAAGTGAAGAAGTAAATAACCTTGTAGCAGTAAAAAGGAACTACTAAGGAGGTTCTTAGTGATTTAGAAATTGTAGAGGGAGGAGTACTGCTTAGATTAAATAGGCTTAAATCAAACAAATCTACAGGACCAGATAATATTTATCCTCAAATTTCTAAGGAGGTTAGGAAGTATATATATAAACCTTTGACACATATTTTCAGGAAGTAACTCACACTAGGGAAATTCTGAAGGACTGGAAAATTGCAAATATTATCCTGATAAAGTATATAAAAAGGGTGACCAGGAAAATCCAAGAAAGTATAGGCCAGTAAGCTTAATGAGCATCACAGGGAAATTAATGGAAGGAATTATTAACAATAAGATTGAGCAGCACATGACAAGTATGGGAATTTTTCTAAACAGTCAGCATGAGTTCAGAACATGAAGGCCATATTTTACTAACATGGTGGAATTCTATGAGAAAGCAACAAATGGGTATGATCAAAGTAGAGCTTATAATATTATTTATCTGGACTTTTAGAAAGCAGTTGATAAGGTGCCACATGAGTGTAACAGGTGTATAAAATAATAAGTTTAGTTGTTTGGAGCTTCACCAAATCCTGATAACATTCATTGTGTTGCATGTTTTCCTGTTGTGGTTCTGTTATATTTCTCTGATCCATTTATTGTGTTATGTTACATCATCAGTGTGAGCCTGTCCCAGTATTCATTGTGTTACTGTGAGAGGAGGAGGAATAGAGAGCTTGAATAGTCACTTTTTATGTTCTGTTTTAATATTTCAGACTGTTAATTAAAAATAAGAAAACATCAAGAAATAAAAGGGTGCTTGCATTACTCCTTCATGGCAGTTTGTACGGCTCGTTGCATACATATCACAAAGCAGAAGCTTTGAGGGTTAACCGAATCCAAAGGCCAGGACGCAGACCTATGGCGCATGCTGTGGAGACTGGTTACAAGAGGATTTGCATCAAACTAAAAGAAGTGGGAGATCAGGGTGCTGTTTTTAGTTGGGTTCAGAACTGGCTCAGACACAGGAATCAGGGAGTTATGGTTTGAGGAACCTTATTAGAATTGGCTGAGGTTAACAGTGGTGCTCCTCAGGGGTCAGTGGTAAAGCCCACTGCTATTTTTAATATATATAAAATACTTGGATAGGAATAGAAGTAACAAGCTGATTAAGTTTGCAGATGATACCAAGATAGGTGGATTGGCAGATAATCTAGAATCTGTTGAATCATTACAGAGGGACTTGGACAGCATACAGGCTTTGGCCAGATTTGTGGCAGATAAAATTTAATGTCAGTAAATGTAAAGTATTACACATAGGAGGTAAAAATGTTAGGTTTGAATACACAATGAGAGGTCTGAAAATTGAAAGCAAACCTTATGAGAAGGATTTAGGAGTCATAGTGGACTTCAAATTATCAACTTCCAGACAGTGTTCAGAAGCCATTAAAAATGCTAGCAGAATGTTAGGTTATATAACACGATGTGTACAGTACAAATCCAAGGAGGTTATGCTCAAGCTTTAAAACACACTGGTGAGGCCTCATCTGGAGTACTGTGTGCAGTTTTGGTCTCCAGGCTACGAAAAGGACAAAGCAGAGCTAGAAAAGGTCCAGAGAAGAGCGACTAGGCTGATTCCAAGGCTACAGGAGATGAATTATGAAGAAAGAATAAAAGAGCTGAGCCTTGTCAGTTTAAGCAAACAAAGATTAAGAGGAGACATGATTGAAGTGTTTATGAAGGGAATTAGTACAGTGGACCAGGACTGATTTTAAAAAGATTTCATCAAGAACATGAGGACACAGTTGGAAACGTACATTTTGGGGTAAATTTTGCATAAACATTAGGAAGTTTTTCTTTAAACAGAGAACCATAGACACATTGTATAAGCTACCAAGTAATGTGGTAGACAGTAGAAATTTAGGGACTTTTAAAACTAGATCTGATTTTTTAGAACAATTAAGTTGTTAGGACTGGAGAACTTTGTGGTGCTGAATGGCCTGTTCTCGTCTAGATTGTTCTAATGGTCTAATGATCAATTCTGCAGTTCTACAGATAATGCAGCAGTAAGGTTATTTCTAGTGAAACGTAAATAGCGAGTACATGCATATTCACTTGTATGAATTATGTGTCGCAAAGCCATCTTTCCTATTCCGTTAATTTCTACATAACTTAAGTTACTTGCATGTATTACTTTTACTGTCACCAAGATCATGTAATTTACCTGGTACAATTTCAAGCAGCAGGAGAAGTGAGGTGGCTTTTTCAACAGGAAGTATGAAGAACAAGCCCCAGTCATGCATACAACGCTGAGGGCATTTCACTGTTCTGCCACCAGGTGTGGCAATCAGGTGAGTAAAAGCAAAAAATATACAGAAATATGAATAAAGGAATTTTTCTCAAGGTAATTTTAAAAGTGTAAAAAAAAAAAAAAACATAATTTAAGCTGTGCTGGATTAACTGGCCTCTAACCAGAGTCAGATGAATTATCTTTTTGAGTTGGGAGGTCAGGCACCCTTGTGTCAAGATGTGTATCATCTCCCCTCAACTGGAAGCCACCAATATTCAGTGGGTTTCACTGGCTGCTCATGTATAGTAGAGGAAATCTTTAAAAGCTTTGTCCTAAGGCATACATGGATCTCTCTCTTTATCACCCCCTTCCATTGCTCCCTGTCTTTCCACGATAACATGTAGGAACAAGGGTTACAGGACGAGATAACAGAATTGATCATCATAAGTGAGGAGCTCAGAACAAAACACAAGCGAGTTAAAAAACCTAACAGCTAATATTAATTAGACAGACATTCACCAAACAAGAGAGTTTTCAAACTCTTTAACTTATTGAGGGAGTCAGAATTTTGAATGGAGGTGGGCAGGTGATTCCACCAGCTAGGAGATATAAATGAAAAGAGTTTGACCTGACATTTGGTACAACACAGAGGTGGCATCACCAGACCCCATTCAACAGCAGATCTGATTGGGCATGAAGAAGCCTGGGACCTGTGTGTGTGTGTGTTGCACTTCTTCATCTTACTGGGCCTTGAAGAGCCCTACCTTAAATACAGTGGTACCTTAATCCATTCCAGATCCTTGGACTTATACCAAACAGGGCGTATACCAAACAAATTTTTCCCATAAGAAAAAAAGGGAAAATGATTAATCCATTCCCATGATAAAAATCCTATTGTTATTGGCATATTATACAATGATGGGGTTGTATAAAATAATTTAAACACTGCTTAATACTAACATACATAAATACAAAAGCGATTAGATGAAATAAATGAAAATTTAACCTCACTTTACCTTGCTGAGAAGAGTCGAGTGTCTACTAGGATGGTGCTGAGAAGAGAGGAGGAGGAGGAGGACATGTTATTGTTTGGAAGGAAAGTCCCCTTCCAATAAAACTTTAGGAATCTGAAATTCTGGTGTTTTTTCTCTTTCTCTTTTCTGTCTCTTTTCCCTACTTGGGCCTGGTTGAGGCTCACCAGGTTTGACTTTTACTAAGAATCTATCCAAAGAACTTTGCTTCTGCCCTCTCCTCAGGATGTTTCGGAAATGTGACATTATCTGGTCATTCCAGACAATTCTATTACGGCTTGTTTGGGCTTTGTTGGGGTGGTACTTCTCTGCAAAGTTTTTGACATCTATCCATTTGGCAAAGATTTCCTTGATTAATGAAGTAGGGGCTTCCTCTATATCCTCTTCCTCATCCTCCAAGCCTGAAGAGAGTGCATCCATCTTAGTCTTGTGCTCCTCCTTCTCAAGTTCCTGCAGCTCCTCAGTGGTCAGCTCTTCCCTGTGCCCCTCCACTAACTCCTCCACATCACCATCACTCAAATCCAGACCCATGGACCTGCCCAGACAGACAATATCCTCCACTATAGTCACAGCCTCAAAGTCCTTAAAGTCCCTTTCAGTCACTGATTCTGGCCACAAATTCCTCCAAGCAGAGTTCATTGTTCTGTAGGAAACTTCCTGCCAGGCTTTGTCAATGAGAGTTATGCAATGAACTATTGTACTAGGGTGTTGTACCATGTTAGCCATTATGAAAGTAGAGAAAAGAAAAGCAAAATGACACCTTTTATTGGCTAACTAAAAAGATTACAATATGCAAGCTTTCGAGGCAACTCAGGCAAGATGTCTTGCCTGAAGAAGGGGCCTGAGTTGCCTCGAAAGCTTGCATATTGTAAACTTTTTAGTTAGCCAATAAAAGGTGTCATTTTGCTTGGCTTTTCTCTGCAATGGACTATAGTAAAGTGATCTTTCCAAAACTCTCTCAGGGTTAATTCTGTATCAGGGGTCACTTCAAAGCACCTCTGAAATAGTCCTTTAGTGTAGAGTTTCTTGAAATTACTGATGACCTGCTGGGCATTGGCTGAATGAGAGGAGTCGTGTTGGGGGAGGTACTTTACAGTGATGAAGTCTAACTCCAGCAGCACATAGTCCTGCACGTTTGGAGGGTGAGCTGGAGAAGGGCCTTCAGAGGCAGATTTTTCTCCTCTAAATAACTTTTTACACTTGGCCCAAACACAACATTAAACCACTTGCTGAAATATTCTCTGGTTACCCAAGCCTTGCTGTTTGACCTCCACATCACAGGTAACTGAGTTTTCTGCACGTTATGTTTCTTAAAGGCCCTCGGGTTTTCAGAGTGCTAGATCAGTAGAGGCTTCAGTTTGCAATCCCCACTTGCATGACCGCAGAACAAGAGAGTTAGCCTGTCCTTCATTGGCTTGTGCCCTGGCAATGCCTTCTCCTCTTGTGTAATATAGGTCCTGTTAGGCATTTTCTTCCAAAACAGGCCTGTTTCATAACAATTAAAAACTTGTTGGGGAACAAAACCCTCAGCCTGAACAAATTCCCCAAACTCTGTAACAAATCATTGGCGGCATCTTTATCAGCACATGCCTCACAACACTGTGAATGCCAGTCCTCTTCTTAAAATTATCAAACCAGCCATGGCTGGCTTTAAACACTTCACTTTCTTGGATCATTCCTGCCTTGTTTTTCAAAAGATCGGCATGCATCAGTTTTGCCTTTTTGCAAATCATTGCCTCCGATATGCTATCGCCAGCACACTGTTTTTCTGTTATCCAGATCAAAAGCAATTTTTCAGCATACTCTAATGTCCCTGATCTTTGTTTGGTAATCAATTTCACCCCCTTCACAACGTTAGCCGATTTAATAACGTATTTGTTTTTCACAATCATAGATACCGTCATTCTCGGCATATGGTATGCAGTAGCCAAGTCCCGGATACACATGCCACCTTCATACTTTTCAACAATCTCTTTTTTCACCTCCATGGGTGATCCTAACCATTTTCTTCATTGCTTGGCTCTTCTCATTAACTTTCTTAGAACTCATGCTTAATGAATTTACTAAAAATGTAAGCGAAAAAAAACAAAATCACTTGAAAATTCACAGACAGTTATAGCGCGGGTTGTTCACTGAATGGTAGCAACTGCCGTACTGACGCTCATGAGCAATCGTGACTTTATCGAGAGAGAGGTAAACAAGGGTAGCGTGCGGTGTTGTGACTCATTTTGACCCATACAAGTTCTAGCATGCGAGTCGTATTCCAAACAAAGGTCGTATACCAAGCAAAATTTTTCGAGTTCAAACAGGACGTATACCAAGTTGGACTTATTCCAAAGCAGATGTATACCGAGGTACCACTATACTATCTTTGCCCATTGCAGCTATTTGCCATGAAGGCATATTACAGGCAATCTGCTTTTTTTAAAGAGAAATCTCAATCATTTCTTTCCACAATGAAGTTGAAACTAATATACAAACCAATGCTCCTTCTCAAAACTGAGTTTTAAAATTTTTGCTGTGTCTCAAGAACTTTAGAAATCAGTGTGTATGCACTAGTGCCCTGAACATATTGTGCAAGTAGTTACACATATGCTGGAAGTGTTGGCCCACAACTACAGTGACTGATGTTCTATTTATTCTTTTGCTGACTGCCAGTACTTGGCTGTTCTCACAATGTAACTATATTCCCATCTCTTGAGGAGGGCTTTGATGTCTCATCTGATCTCTCTTCAAAAGATGCTAAGCAACAGCAAACTTCATTCCTGAAAAGTTTATTGTCCTTATGTAAAGCCTCCAAAGGAGCATAAAACATTACACAGAGATCTAAAGCTTTCTTTAAACTGTTACTCAACATAATGCATTTTCTGAATAAAGCTGCCTGAGTGTGCTCTGTCTGCTCCTGCTATAACCAATTATACCACAGAGTAATCCATGAAAAGGAATCAAAGAGCTCTATATGATTTGGAATCTATGCGTCTTTGCATCTTCTCTTGTGGCCAGTTACATTTCTTACCACCAGAGGCTGGCTTTACAAGTCTAGATTGGTTTGCCTGAAGTATTTTGCCACCATTTTTAGCCGCTTGGTTAGTTACTGTTATTCTGTTTTGAATGGCCTTCCACCTGAACATATAACAACAACAAACTGTTAATAGTAACAGTCCCGCTCGCTTCGCTCACCAACCCCCTGGCCTGCACTATGCGCCAGCCACTTCGTATCTCTGCCACCCGCATATGTGGATTTTGCTCTCTCCAAACAACAAATCTTTTAATTCTCGCAGATAGGCCCCTTCATTCGGAAGAAACACTATTTTTTCCCTGATGGCAACATGAATTAGACGATCTTCAAGTCTCCGACTTAAAGTTTAAAGCCAAACAATATCTACATACTTCTGTCATATCGCCTATGTCCATATATTCAATCTCTTTTCACTGTTCCGTTATTTCTTCGAGTCATAATTTCCCTTTGTTAGTGCTTATGCTATATTTACTATCAGTTTTTTGAGACTTTTGAATTTTAGTACTTTCATAATCTCTAACCTGCTCTGCATGTGTATCGCACCAACGTTTTTGAACCTCTTTATGATGTTCTACTTTGTCTTCCACTCTTTGTCTTTTATTTCTGACCCCGCTTGGAGCTGAGAGTGCAGGAACTGTGTCTGACAATAGCATTCACACGGATAAGAAGTGATTGGACTGTGGCCGTGGTTGTAAAAGTTTGAGAGGAGTGCAGGACTTGTCAAAATCTCTTGGCAAAAAGTCTTGTCTCGCGGGACCTGAAATTATTTCTAGCGGATAGTTGAAATTATCTCTGAGGAAGTCTTGTCCCAAGATTTCCTTTTATAATAGAGAGATTTATTTTTCTATTTTCTGTAATTTATTTTGGATTATTTGGCAATATTTGTTATTTTCTCTTCTTTGATATTTAATGATTTTTCAATATGAGTTTCTCTTTCAATACTTTAGCAGTTTTCTTTGAGTCTTTTTGCTTTGTCAATTTTATTTGTTTTCTTCCTTGTTCTTTCTATGTGAAACCTAAGGGGGTGGAATCTCTTAACACTGCAATTTTGAGGTTTACCCAGGCATTTTTTTTTCATTTGAGCCAGGGGTTTTATGGTTTCTCTTCCCCTCAATTTTGGGAATTTTTTCAATCCAGTTTGTTTTGGCCTACATTTTAGTTTAATGCCTGCTTTTACAGTATGTTTTGTGTGTGCCAGCATTTATAACGTTTTGCTGGCTCCACTATACTGTCCTCCTGTCAACTACTAAATCATTTTTCTTTTGAATTATAACACTGTTTGAGAAATACGATCTTGTGATACTGCTCCCCTTATGTCTCCAAAGCCACATCATTGTGTGTAGGACACACAGAGGCACTCATTTAGACTCAATTTTTGATGGCCAATTTTGAGTCGCTGGTTAACTTAATGTGTCAGATCTTTAGATTGTAGATGAAGAGACAGAGGAATGGACTTGGAAGAATGCACCTTCATATTCTAATTTACTGTCTTCTTCTTCACCTGCTCTACAATGCCACTTGGATGTTCTGTGGCTCCACACACTCACAGCTGCCTCTCCCCAAACCTGCACATAATCCTCCTTCATGCTCTCATTTTGTAATGAGATGAAATGTAAAGTTCTGAGATGAAAGAGGACTAATGCATCAGCCTTAAATATTTTTTTCATTTTTCTATCATTACAACTTTTAAAATTGCTTTTTTAAGAAGTACAATACAATTCAAAACATTTATTAATCTGTTTTCCTAAACTGTGTATTCTGTGTGGGGAGCAAAGCTTATTCCAGCAATTCCTGGATAAAGGCAGTAACCAACTCTGTACAGAAAACAGTCATTCAAATCAGTTACACTGCTTGCGAAAAATGGTCCCCGATAGAATGAGACCTTATAAATTCCACACAAACAGGGCCAATGTAGGATTTGATCTCTGAACTCTGAAGCTCTTTACCAACAGGTTGGTTAACCACTATAGTTTTGGGTTGTGACAATACAATAAAGTTCATTCTGTTTACATTAATTATACAATAGTATTCCTTTTTAAATATTCATTTTCCATTCTTTCTCTCCCAAAAAATGCAGCATGCTAAAGTGAAAGATGTATAAACACTCTGGAGGTGAATAATTATATGCCATATCTAAGAATGGATAAAAACTCAATTTCTAAATACATTACAGTGATCTACAGCCATGTGCTAAGTTATGTATGTGGCACAACCATGAAATTTCTCAAGAACTTGGACTTCTGTTCCAGGGTTTCCCTTCTTGTTAAGAAGTTCCTACTTATGGGACCAGTCACAAATATATCTGTTCATCCTGCATGAACGGAGGTTGGGATACTGATAAACAGAAGCATGCAGAACTAATTATTTAATTTAAAAAAAAAAATTTTTCCTCATATGTGTCTACCTGTGTGAAAGGGGACCAGAAACACACATGACGAGTTGGGGCACCACCTTATAGACCCCATATAATTGGATGAGAAACAAACAAAGAAAACATGCAGTAAATGTGGAGTAGCCTTTCTTTTCAATTGAACTAAAACAAGACGGCTGATTTCCAAGTTATGAGCTGAAGTGGCAGGAAGGGGAGTGTCCAGGCAGAAAGACAAGGAAGTGACATCAGAAATGGAGTGACAGTAAATTTTCCATTCTGTAGAGGGTGTAGAACATAAGGCATTAATATACAGCGTCAACCCCTGGTTCACTAATTGCTATCACCAAATACCTTATGTCATCTCATCTGTGCACGTGCATGACAACCTGGCAGTGTCAGTTAAGAATTTTAAGGAACTAGTGTACAAAGGTTTCCTAACCTTTAAAATGATATGGTTTCAATATTATTATTATTTTTTTATTTTGATGTAATAGAAGAAATACCATTTATTTAGAGATGCCTGTCCTATTAAAATTAAATATGGCATGAATAAACAGACATCCATGACTCTCCCACCCAGCCTGAGCCAAAGAATTATTAAAAAAACTCAAGGAGTTTCAAGCTGAGATCTAAACAAGTGAGCCACAACAGACCAGGATTCAATTGCATTACTGGAAGCACCATTAATCCACACTGCAGACAACTCCAAATGTATTAAATTGTAGAAGAAGGACTGCCAGTTGTCGACAGTGTTGCATTCAGGTGTCTTCCAGCGGGAGGCAACAATTAGTTTGGCTGCAAGGGTAACCAGACAGAATAACTTGCGTTCAGAGAATTTGAGCGGAAGCCTAGAAAATTCTAAAAGAAGAAAGATTTGAGGTAACAGAGGGATACTGTAGGAAAGAAAGGAAGACAATAGGTGACAAATGTGTATCCAAAAAGAAAACACAGGGGGACAGTGCCAGAACATGTGGAGAAAAGTGCTAATTAAACCAAGGAAACATAAATGACAGAGAGGATCAGCAGTGAGGCCCATCAGAAACCACTTGTGGAGAGTAGGATAAAGTCTGTGTAGAATTTTGAACTGGGTGTGCTGGTAGTTTGGCTTTCTAGAAAAAAAGCCTTACATTGGAGAGAACAGTGTCCTATGAAAGAGGTGAAGGGAGAGGAGAAAGGATTTAGGACCAGAGAGAAATCAAGAGCAGAGGTTTATAGGATGCTTTGAAAAGTAAAGAGTAGAGGGTAGAGACGGATTTTTTCTTGGGAGAGAAAGAACAAAAAAAGAGTATAATGAATGATTTGGTGGAGGGGTAGTCAGGGAAATTCCACATGTCTTGAGCACTGATTGGAGTTGAAGGTAGAAAAAGAAACTGGAACCAGAGAGATTAAAATGTGCCTGTAAAGACTGGAACATCATAAGCCCTGAACTATTGAAAAGATCTCCCAGCACACTAATTCCAGCACGTTGTCAATGAGGAAATACACAGGGTCAGCCACCTATTGAAAGAGCAGAGTTATGAAATATAGGAGTTAAGGGAGTGCCATTTTCCAGAGGGTGCACATAACGTTTCCACACAATGGCAGATGTTGATGGCATATGGCAAAATAGGTCCCAAGGTAATTTTGGCAGCTTTAGACTTCAGAGGGGGTAAACAGGGCACCTTGAAGTGAAAGTGGGAAAGCAAGGAAGGTATCTATAGGGAGACATGGAGGGGGATGAGGGGGAGGACACAACCACAACAAAACAGGGTGGAGGTTGAAAGCTCAATGGTATAGTTCTAGGTCAGGCAGTGCTATATTTGCACTCAGTCCATCTCTAACCAGCATTGAATGTTTAAGGTTTGGTCTTTAGCCATTCCAGAGGAACCTTGAGATCAGTGACCGAAATCGGACAAATATTTATTAGGAGGTGGAAGTGGCAGCATGGAGTTAATGAAGTTAATGAAGTTAAAGCAGGGCCCAATATTCATTTTGATAATGGCCAAACAAGATTGAAAAGAGGGGGTGAGTTTGGACCAGGTGTTTAAAGGAGGGTTTTGCATCAGCAAAGATGCAGTAATAGTTATTAGAGAATATATCTGAGATTGAGGCAGTAATATATATATATTACTTTTATATTTATTTTATATTTTGTGACCCACTTACCTTATCCTGAGAAAAGTGGGCACAAGGCAGAAACCAACTGTGGATTAGATGCCAGTATAACGCAGGGGCGCATTTATATGCACACCCATAATTACAGGTCACAGCAGGAAGGTCTTCAGAAGCAAAATGTTATCACCAATAAATAAGACATAGGTTGTCTTTTCCACAAACATATATTATTACAAGCATTAACAGGAAAAAGAAATAATTAAAACCTCATTATAAAAAATGACAACAATAAATGATAAGACGACATGTCATGTTATTACTATTAATATTTACCACATGTATTCTTTTGACTTAGTCTCAGCTACTCTGGTGCTATTCTTGTCAAATTAACAGTGAACATTTCTGATGATAGATTTAAAAAAATGTTTTATAATTTATTTTGTGTTGCTTAGTTTTTAAGCAGCTATGCAGTTATGATGAATGATATGAGAAAAGTCAATTATACCCTCATTCAAAACATTATTACAAAGGTAATGCCTTAACCTTAAACCAAATGATCAATTCAATAATGACTCATTTTTCTTTGCAAATGAATTGTGATTATGGTACAGATTGACTGAAAATCAAATTTAGACCTATTTTCATTTATATTAAATTGCTAGAGCTTTCCAATATTTCTATGCTATCTTTTTTATAATTACCTAATCTGAACAAAAGACTTAGATATGGTAGATAAGCTGATGTAATTGATGGGCACATCACTAGGACATTCTAATCTGTAAGTGCACTATATTCTCAAAACGTATATAATTTTGACCACTACAACTGAAATACAGTGGATTATTGTACTCAAAGTGTCATGTGCATGCAGCCAACGAATATGGATCATGATTGAAAAATACATTAATTAATTCTTCATTGCAAAAAGTAATGGCCAGTGTAAAAGATATGTAGCAAGAGAATCCTGTGGCATGGACATCATGAGGTTGGTACATGGCAGGATTAAGTTCACCAAGAAATTTTTGCTCATCTTGATAGGGATGAGACAGCAGGCAAACCAGAAGGTGGCAGATGTGTCTGGCTAATCTATTTCATTGGAAAAACCCAGCACTCTCCTCTCTAGGGCTGCATGTGCTGTTTGGAGATAACACTAGAAGGAGCTTTGAGCTAACAACCACATAGTCAAGAAGGGCAGATCCTGATCCTACAAGTGATTCCAGTGGGAGAGACCCTGGAAGTGGGCTTATAGGGCTAACTGAATCTAGACTGGGGTGGGAAGTTTGTGTAAAGTCTCGCATTGATGCAGGGTCCACTTTTCGGCATGTCATCTAGTCCAAGGCCTTTTCAGGTGTGGTGTTGGCTTGCTTCATGCCCTCATTCGACTGATCCATCCATTGTTTCTGCGGCCTTCCATGTGGTCTTTTGTCACCATGGTTGAAATGAAGGGCTTTCTTAGCCACCGTCTGGTCATTTTTCCACATTATGTGAACATACCACCACAAGCATGTTTCTTGCATCTTCTCTGTGATTGGTGCCACTCCCATCACTCTTCACATGCCTTCACATGTCAGTCATTACATGATCCAGCTGAATCAGGCCTAGGCTCCAGTGTAGCATCCGCATTTCCATAACATGCAGTGCTTTCTCGTGATTAGGATTGGGTTTGAGAGAAAACTAAAGGGAGATTAGAAGTGAGAGACAAGAGAAAGCTCTGATGTAGTACTTAGGCACAAGAGCAAAGTACTCCACTTGAGATAAAAGAAAAAAGTTCAACCTTCTGCAAATGGTTAGTGCAAGGAAAAAGAAAAAGACCAGGAAATGAGGAGAGGAAGAGGCATCAAAGAAAAGGAGAGACAATTTTTAAAAATTGTTTAAACAAAATATGCTAACCAAAAATCTTTGTGAAAATGTTAAAGTAATGTTCCTGCCCATCAAACAAGATTACTAGCTACACCACAAAGATTAATCTCAATATCCACAAACCTGGACCCCAGAAAGTTGACGATGTCAATGTTTCTACTGTCAAAGTGATGACATCACGTGTCACTACTTCCGGTCAGCACAAAGTAGAAAATAGGATTGGTTGCCAACAAAAAAAACCCACTCCAGGACAAAATGGTAATGCTTAAAGAAAGAAATCAAAGTGGTTTAACGGAAAAAGTAAAACATAAAATTAAAATATAACACCACTTCTAAAACAAAATACTAATAAATACTAATAAATCACAAAATTCACATCATGATACTAGCTTTACCATTAGAGACCCTTTCTTTTCTAATATTTAGTAAAATGTAATAGTATTTTGTTCCTCTGTTTTTATTTTACTTTGTTATTTCTTTGTGAAGTCATCATTTAGCAGCATTCTGGAATGGTTGCTATGCCATCAGGTGCCACTAAGTGGCATAACATATGTGCCTGCATGCATGTAACATCATGCGGATGTGGTCAGATGGATACTCATGGCCATCTTTAAGGGAGCAAGCTCAAAAAAAGCATCCATGAATTGTTTCCAAAAAAATACAGGACAATGGGAAATTTAACAAAAATGAAAGCATAATTTGAAAAATAAAATACAAAGTGGCAGCTCCTGTTTTATATGTACCATTCTGAAAGCTGCTTAATCCAATCTGGAGTAGCAGTTAGTCAAACTCCCAGTCCAGCACAGGGCCCAATGAAGCATACCCCTACTGGGCCAATTTGTAATTGTCAGTTAACCAGCACAACTTTCGGGATGTAGGAAGAAAACTGTAGCATGGGTGTAACAGAGCAAGATGCAGAGGACAGAAAGATATGGAAAAAGATGATTCACTGTGGCAACCCCTAACGGGAGCAGCCGAAAGAAGGAGAAGAAGAAGATAGATAAGAGTCAAATGTGTACGTGTTTGAATGGATAATCTTTTACAAACTTGTGGCAAGAGTATCATGAAATAGTAAAGTAGTTAGAGATTTGTTTTGTAGTGAAGTCTTTAGAATGAAAATTCTGGTGGGGTCACATGTACCTGAGAGAGAGACATTGTCAGAATAAGTGGAACCACACCAACCAGAGGGCGTATGTGTGTGTGTGTGTGTGTGTGTGTGTGTGAGAGAGAGAGAGAGAGGTACATAAAGAGCAAAACTTATAAAACACACTCTTATGTTAAAGCCCACTAGTCTGAATATATGGTGATCTTGGGTTAGGATCCTTATTTGTGGAAACTGAATGCCACTGGTGATGCCACTGGTGTCTTAACATACATAGTAACACATTTCATTGCTCTGAGCTGAGTTTGCTGTGACTGCCTTTGTAAATGCAATACTCCAACGCTTATCTGTGATTTCTCTTTGTAGCTTTTACATGTTTCCAATTAATAATTGCCAGCGGGAAAGCATTTTATATGCAGTTACATGCTGTTTATTAGTGACCCTATGAACAAAGAGGTATTTTGGACATAAACAGATCAAGAGGCTTACAAAAGAAATATGATGTACTTTTCTTTTTCAAGATTAAAATGCTTTGATGCTTAATTCAATTGCACTGCTGTTGCCATGAAAATGTCCAATCAATTTCTTCTTTTGCTTTGAAGAGTGCCAGAGAGACACATTGAAGAAGACGATGTAAAGAGTACCACAAAATTAAATAAATATAATCTGGATCTGAACTGACTTTTGTTTTGTATAAAAATAATTGATAACAGTCATATATATATTTTTTCCCTTAAGAAATGATACATAAAATTTTTTTCCTGTTTATGATTTTAATGCATGTAGAATTTCCCTCTCCTTTTAATTTTTCCATTAACAATACTAATAAAAAAAAGAAAGTTCTTTACACCATAATGTTTTTGTTTTTTGTGCAAATCGATGCACTGCGCCATTGTTTTATAATGTAGCAACTAATTACTCATGAGGTTCATTCTACAAGCTTTTAGAAAGTAAATACAAATAAAACCTCTGGTATACGGAAATCATGATCTCCCCTTTTAAACCCATGCTTACTATTCACTACTCATTGTTTTAGAATAATCGCAGTCTATCTGTGGGTAGAAAAATATGAACCAAAATAGCAAAACCAAATATGAATTAAGGATTAGAATTAAAAGTTAAAAAAAGAAAAGAAATTGTTTATGAACAATTGCGCATTTCAATTGGCACTGCAGTGCCTAAATACCCATGGCTGCCAATTACCATAAGTATCAATTTGGTCACAAAGATGGTATTCCAGTGGGGCAAAGAGGTATCAATGATGTCCTTGAACTGCATTATACAGATGTAAAAATGTTAAAAACAAAATAATAAGTAACATATTATAATAAATCAAATATCTAATGCAATAGTAGTTGGTATAATAAATTGTCGTAAGAGTCTTAGAGGTCTTGTGTTGAACTCTTTCAGAGCTCTTTGTACATTTTGCTGTTAAAGTAAGTTACCTCGGACAGCTACTCTTAGGAAGAGTATACCAGGATGTCATTCATTTGTACAATATCTGCTTGACAGTGGACTGTGTGATAACATGGCATTCTTAAACCATGAAATCCAGTTAAACATCTGAGGGTGGCAGCTGAAGGCAGGAAGCAACCCCAGATGAGGCATTCACAATCACGCGGACAACCATATTTACATCCACACAGGACGAAATAGATGCTCCAATCAATCTAACATACATATTTGGTTGTTGGAGGAAAACTGGAGTAACTAGAGAAAAAATGCACACAGACAAAGAAAGAAAATTCCAGCTCCACACAGAGTAAATGTTCATTTAGGGTTCGAGTATTTGAGAGAGGTTTCTCAAATAGAATATGAATATGAAATGCTGCCTAATGTATATCTTCATCATCACTATTTAGTATATAGCTTCAACCAAAGATATTTATGGGAACAAAGTTTCTAACGTGTATATAATAAAATCACAGTAAGATTGTAATTGGCGTATAACTGTTCACACCATACAACCTAATGATCGTAATAGTAATGTGTTGCATATTGGTAAGACTTGTAAGTATCAATGGCACTGTTCTCTCTACACATGATGATGCCTCTTCTGCCATTGTCAATACTGTAGTGTCTAAAACTCTTGATACCAAATATCTTCCATGACATACACAGGTAGGAGAATTTAATTTGTTTCCAATTTAAGATAATATAAGACCTAACTTTCCCATTGAATTATGAGGAGTGGATTATAATTCTTCCAATTACAGACACTCGTGCAACATAGTATGTGATATCTTTGACAGCGTCCTAATTGTCTTTACAGTGGAGAAATGTTGAATTATTGCACTTATTTTATGTAGAACCTTATATCTGTCATCTTAAGATAAGTGTTTATGATTTTGCAAGCATTTCATCTCTGGTTTGACTGTTTGTTCCTTTTATTGTTTCATTTATTATCCTTGTGAATTTACAGTCATGGTGGACGGCTGAGGATCCTGAACATCCGCGACGCCTGGAAGGTGGAAGGACTGGGAGAGAGGCAATACCTCCCCCAGGACACAAGAGGGCAGCCGGTCTGGTTTGCATCAGAGCCACGGGATCGGAGCTTAGAAACTCAACCCTGTTGGGTCATGTGTCCACCACCAGGGGGTGCCCGGATGATTACAGAGCCTTGGACTGCAGCACTTCCACCACACCAGGAAGTGCTGCTGGAACAGGAACCAAGTACACCCGGAGTGCTTCTGAGTGCCCATGTAGCACTTCCACCACACCAGGAAGTGCTGCTGGAAGATCACCATGGAGCACCTGGAGCACATCTAGGGCATTATAAAAAGGGCTGCCTCACTCCATTAGGGGAGCCAGAGTTGGGATGCAGAGGACACAGCTTGCGAGGAGAGGAGTACAGGCGGCAGAAGAATAGAGGAAAGAGAAAAGAAAGAAGGAACTGTGAGCAATTTATAGTTGTTTAGTGCATTGTGTGGTGCTGTAAAACCATAAAGGAAATTAAACAAGTGTGATTTTGGACATCTGTGGTCTGTCTGTCTGTGTAAAAGGGCTTAACATCCACAAAGTATTTTCTTTATTGTGTTATTTAATTATTTTTTAATGAGGGTTGTCTTGTTTATGAATTATTTTTTGTTTTATTATCACGTTTTGTATATATTAATTAAGTCTTTTTGTCTTGTGTACTATTTACTTAATCTAAGGTGTGGGGCCACAATGATGCACATGAGGAACCAACCTCCACTTTATAATAAACAGCTGGGAAAAGCTACTAGTTAGTTATACTACTTTTGTTATTTGTTAAACTCTTTAGATCCTAGGTTGTCATACATGGCTGGTTTTTCATTTTCCCAGTTTTTAAATTTGCACTTATATTTGTGTTTTGTTATCAGGACTATGGATTTTGTTTTGTTTGCTCAAAGGTTTGCTTCTGTAGGAAAATGATTTGAATACCTTGTTTCATAACAGTATGTAACTAAAAGATGCATCTTTGCAATAGCTTGTTACCAATTTATTTTTAAGTGTTTCCCAAAGTATTTGTACAAATATATCTGGAGAAAAAGTTTGGTGTATTGGTGAGAAAAACATACAGTCTTACATATGGGTATAAAACCCTCTTGTGTCAGTGAGGTTATGATACTTGACAAACTGTTGGATAACATCTGTAATTCACAGTGTTATTGTTGCTGTTGGTAAATACCTTTCTAGATCAGGGTTCATATCACAACTGAACACTTCAGTAATTATGAGTATGTACGAGCTTATATTTGGAAATAATGGAAGAGTATTTCCAATGAATTCTTTATCATTAGTATTAGGTGCCAAATCAGAGCCAGTTTAAAATTATACAGATACCCCATTGCTCTTCAGGGTCCCATACTATATCACCGGCTATGAGCGGACTTTCCATCCATCCATCCATTATCCAACCCGCTATATCCTAACACAGGGTCACTTCCTTTATGAATTTAAAACTCCCATTTCTTTGGTCTTATAATAATTTCGGTGAAAATTTTGACAAACCTATTATTTGTTTAGTCATAACTGATCTATACTATTTAAGTGAGAAAGAAAGAAATTTTTACTCATAACGTCAAGATTGAGACCCTCTATGTTTCAGCTAATAAAATGTATTGAACTCTCCACATTATCCTGTTTTGCATTTTGGGAATCCACCTTCCTAGTTCATAGGAAAAGAAGGGATCCTTTAAGCTATGACTTTGGCCATACGTAACATCCCTAGCTTTGTTACAAACGAAACAACCACTAAAAGCTCAAAAGTGCAAAATATGTCTAAAATAAGAAACACAACAGAAATGGCTTGCTGTCTCTTCTGTTCCTCCTCACCCTGCCCCCTGCCTCCACATAATAAGGCTAAGATCACACAAGTCACACTCTCAATCATCTGATATGCCAAGAAGCATGGTACACTCAGAACACACAAATCACTCACTCACTCCTGAGACCTAAGCGAGTTAATTGATTGATATTTCACTACCTACAAAAGACATACTTTAAATTTATTTTCTGTAATAAATTTGTTAAAGACGAATAACATAGTAGATACTAGAAATGGACAAGACAACATATATTAATACATTATAACAAGATAAAATTATTTTACGAATTTAAGTGATAAAATAGTATTAAATAAATATGAGCCCAGGCTATGTGATTGTCATACAAGTAAATATTAATAAGGGATATACTATTAATGAAAGAACACATTAATGATAGTAATAATAACATAGAATGGTACAGAGGAAAAAAATGTGCCCAGACTATGTGGTGGTAATGTGAATAAAGTTTGCACTTGTAATAAAAGGAACATAATTATAATAGTGATAATAATATACACAGAAAAAAAATCTACAACAGGAATTAATGATGTACTAAGCTTTATTGAAAGTCTTCCTTTTATTTAACTTTTGACAGTTCTTATTAGAACCTATTCATTTTTAAAAACTGAAGAACTAATCTTTTTAATCCTCCTTTTGCTTCCTCTGAAGCGTTCTAAATGTGAGTGTCACCATTAAAAATGACTCTAAGTCTGGCTGGTAACAATAGTCCGTATCTGATAACATGCTGTATGCAGACGTTTCAAGGCAAAAAAAGAAATCTCTTTTTCCTGCAGCATCTACAGAGAAATCTAAAAAGTGTATGTCCTAATGTTTTCAAAGTTTCTTCTCTCTCATGCACAATAAAACATTTTCTTTATCATAGAATTAATTAAATCTGATGATGAAGTCCCACAGGGAGTATTTATGAGGTAAATGATACACACTTTCATGTTCATATTTTCCTTAAAGAAGCCATCCAGAATTTACAAAAAAATGCTGTAAAAGGAAATGGAAAGCAGTTCTTTCCATTAAGTCTGTAATATGAAATTTCTTCTCTTTGATCTGTCTTTATATTTGGTTAGTGTTTCATGTATATTTTCTAAAGCGTTAATTACGTTTTCAGCAGCTGACACCAGTTGTCCCAATTATTCAATGCAGGCATTCAACATATGTTTCACATTGTCTGATTGAGCACCAAATCCTTTCATTCTGTTTTTTATTTTACTCGTCATCTTTCCCAGTTTTTGCTCAAAGTAGTTACCTAGACAAACTACTTCATCCATCCTAACTTGGCATTAATGAGACATTTAGAAATTTGTTCATTTTTATCTTTCACACTCTTCTTTTTTATTTAAACCTTTCTGCACTTCTTTCCTGCATATCCACTTTCATATTAATTACCAGAGTCTACAGATAGGAAATCTCCGTATGATCATCCACACAATGCTCCAGCTGTTTCTTATAGTTTCAGATGAAAATACCTGGCTATATTATTTAACACAAGGGCCTGATTGTGCACTCGGCTGCCACTAAATTTGGAAAGCGTAGGCTGGGAACAGAATGCAGATGACATGAATGATTGAGCAGGGTTAGTACCAAGGGTCTCCTCAACTTTATCCTCTTGTGACAGTTTGCTAACTTTAACATCATAAAATCACATTAATCCAGCAATCTTTTTTCTGTGTTCATGATGAGAAGAGCATGACATAAGAACTGATGCTCTGTTTCTCTTGTCAAAAAATTGCATCCTGTTGTCATTCATAGTATTTCACAGCCTGACTGATGCTGAGAACACTGGTGTATGATTTCATCATGTAGCAGTCATTAGGATGCTAAGATTCACACCATCCAAAGACAGTGATTTAATTATTTTACTACGGGGACCCCAGAAGCACACCCTATCTTGAGCCAGCATTCACACACTTACACACAGATACACTGATAAAGAGGCTGAATAAATCAATCAAAAATAAAGATATAATAAGGATAATAAAGTATGCTAAGTACTGTATATTTAGCAAATAATGAAGAGAAAAAAAAATATAAATCAAACAATGCATATACAAAGGCCTTCTCCATTTCCCCTGACAGTGATAATAATTTATGAACACTACACAAAAGAAAACGAATGAAATACGAAGCATTCAATAATAAACAGTCAACACATACAGCGCAGTCCAATACAGAGTCCAGTACAACAGGTACAGATGATGGAGAGCATGAATTGTGATACCAGGTTTTGTCCTGCCATGTTCCAGATATTGTGTGAACAAGCAGGCACAGGACAAGCGCATAAATCAAGAAGAAAACTGTAATCCAAGGGTGATTGCAGTTATAATCCAATAGTGAATGATGCATAGAAACAAATTTAAACAGATGATTGCGATTTTCTCTGCGTCTTTTTGGCTCCTTTTTAAAGAGACCATTTAATTATCCACCCTCTGAGTCTGTCCAATGGTGTACTACTGCCAGGGCTGCTGGAAATTGAAGGCAGTTTAAGCTGTGTTGCTACAATCATGTGATCTCTACATATTTTGGCAGTGCAGTTATACACACATTTACAAATTAGATCTCTTTTTTTAAAACTTTGCAACTTTTCTATTAACACTTAACGCTTCTTGTTTTTTTTTTTTATTCAGCTCTTGGGTTTCTTTCTGTTTTCTGATATCTTCTTTTCTTTAGACTTTGTCAAATTCCTTCAGTCTGTTATCTGGTTGCAGTTTTACTTATTACAACCAGGCAGTAATAACCACTATTGATGAGCTTCATGAATCACAGAAATATCTGGAAACTTCGCTGAACTCCACAAAATTCATTCAAGTCAGTGGGGAAGGGAATGGAACTAATTTTGGTGGATCATAATAGAGTCCCTGGGATCTAGGTAAGCATCTGTCAACTAGGTTGGACTGATTACTGTGGCAAAATGGTGATCTGAGCTGTGAGGCAGCAGTGCTAATCACTGTGCTACCATATCTCAAACAACAAAAGATGAAGGTGGAAAGATAACTCATAAGCAAAATACACCAAATAGCATATATAAATACACAGTTTCAGTGATGGGGCACAGATTAGCCCTGGCCTGAAGCTGTGGCTTGAAACTGATTTACTCCATTGTTTCAAGTCACAACACCTTGTACAGCTGGAATGTCTTTTCTATTGTATTGTTTCGGAACTCTATGCAGATGCTTTGTACTTTTTTCATCCATAAAAAGATACAAGAGCCTTGTAAAAAGGAATACATTTTTCATTATTATTTCACAGGGTTGCACACAAATTAGCCAAGCAGGTCTGTGTTACATATCTGGTAGAAGTACTCACAATATTCTCATTTTGGTGAGCTAATGCAACACTCAAATGAAATTACTGCAAACTGAGTCATGACATCACATACTGTATATCAGAAGCAGCTTGGCAACAATCTTTTTTTTTTTTTTTTTTTTGGCTGCTACAGCTCTGTGGTGTCATGCTGGCCTTACAAAACATTACTGCACTGGTAAAAAAAATGTTCATCTATCTAGTCGAATCTACAGGAAAACATTCAACGAACAAGGTTACCAGTGAAATACAGTATAGTTGCTGCAAAAAAACGCTTTGGCGAATTTGGTTGAGCAACACTAGTAACAACTTACAACATTTTTTTGCAATACTTAGTTCTGATGGACTATCCATCCATCCATCCATTTTCTAACCCGCTGAATCCGAACATAGGGTCACGGGGGTCTGCTGGAGCCAATCCCAGCCAACACAGGGCACAAGGCAGGAACCAATCCCAGGCAGGGTGCCAACCCACCGCAGTCTGATGGACTACTAGTTTGTAATTTATTTATATGCAAAACATATGGAATGATCTGTTCATCATAATGGGTTGAATTGCTGATCGCAAGACGTAATAGTAGAGAATAATGATTTAAGTTCAGGAATAAGTGAGCATAGTCTGAGATAATGGTCAGTTAAATGCAGCAACATTCTCACTATAGTACATTTTAAAACTTCCTAGATGGATTACATATTTCATATTAAACTTCTAGCAAAAAGAAGTTAGTGCAAAGCTGTAACCGTGCTTTCAGTGAAAATGTCATTGATTAACTGTCCTGGAGTGCTTGCATTTGGTAGTATGTACCTCCTTTTGTAGGCTGGAATTCCATTTACAAAAAATGAATGTCTTATTTTGCTTATCCTGAATTTGGATCTTCTGCCATTCTGTATTATATTGGTGGCTCCTAACACTATTTGTACTTCTGGGGGGATTAGATAAGAGCTGAGGCTAAGTGCTCCAAAATATATTCTTGCCACATCTATTTAGAGTCCTTCTTCTTCCTCTTTGTCTTTTCCCACTTCTATGTAAGACTGATGTGCTTGATCAGCCTTCTTCATGCAGCACAGGCCTGCATCTCCTCTCCAGTCAGACCCTTTTTCTTCAGATCTTCTTTTACTTTATCCATCCATCTCTGCTTTGGCCTTTCTCACTTTCTTTTTCCCTGTACTTCCATTCCCATCACTTGTTTGCCCACATATTCATTGTCTGTCCTCATCACTCATCCACACCATTCTGCTGTACTTACTTAGATATCTCTCCCACTTTTGTTGTACCTCTGATTGTATCATCTCTTATTCTGTCCTTTCTAGTAACTCCACACACCCATCTCAACATTCTCATTTCTGCCACACCAAACATCTTCTCCTACACCCCCTTTACTGCCCATGTCTCAGCTCCATATCTCATTGCTGGCCTTACCACTGTCTTAAAACCCTTACCTTTCCCCTCCACCTTAATTCTTCGATCACACAATACTCCTGGTACCTTCTTCTGCTTGTTTCATCCATACTGCACTCAGTGAGTTATCTCTGCATTTCATTTTCCATCTTGGCCTACCACTGGTCCCAGATATTTCAATTTATCCCCTTTTTTCAATAGCCATACCTGCAAGCTAACTTCTGAATTCTTATTATCATTAAGTTCGCAGTTTACAATTCACAGTGAAATAAATCAGTCCATATTGGTCACTTTATTATAAAGTGAGCACCTAGAAGTAGGGTGAGCCAAGGAGCCCTGTTTCAAGGGCGACAAATGGCTTGAAAATGGCAATTACAGCAGAACGGACAGGTGCTATGGCACCCTCAAATGCCCATATACATGCCTGCTGTTCCTCTCTGAATTTTGTTCTGGGCCTCAGACTGTGATGGATATGATTTATTGAACATGTCATGCTTATGAAGATAGCAGTGACTCCTTTTGTACTCCTTTATGACAGCAACAATTTCACTGCAGATCAGACAGTCCAGGTTAGCATTTTGGAATGATGACATTATAAAGACAAACTTTATGGTTCATTCATCATTGAAATGTTGATTCTTGGTATTTTTTCATCTCTTACAAGTTTAGGGTGACTGCATATTCATTCCTGTTCCATCCAGACTTACTTTGTACCCATCTACTACAACACATGGAGCTAGAGACAATTCTGGCAGCTTTGTCTGCAACCAACAACCAATACAAAGGCGTGATTTCATTTTAACTTAGAGCAAACTCTTACAAAAATTGCATACAGCATCCAAATAGAAATAATCAGAACATTTTTTTCAATGTTTACCTGTTTAATAGACCAAGTAAAGTGAATGTTGTTCTAACTTCAAAACCAACTGGATTTTTTGAATTGGCTGTATATTCCTGTGCTAGATGTTACAAACCTGTCCGATACACACCAGTAAGTCAAACAAGCCACAAGGAAAATTGATGTAGCCTGTGGAGCAAGTTCCAAATTTAGTGGTGAGATTTCTTTCTTTTCCTTTTAAGATATTGGAAATGTGTTCAGTACTCTTTCATCCACATCTGCTAACAGAGAAGTTAAATAGAAATCATCATCCTGTGCTTCATTGATATTCTCATAAATACTGTCATCCCTATGAACTTTGTTCTACCCTTAGTATTATAAATTTCTCACACAAAACTGAGAAAAACTTAATTCATGACTGTCACATTTTTTAAATGTGCGCTGGTGATACTGTGCTGCTATTTTTGTAACTGTAACACTTCATATTAGGATTGAATTATCAGTGATACCTCATATTTCATTAAGTGGTATTTTGAGAATGATCTCATTTAATGCCTCTGCTGTAATCCTGGTATCTTCAGGTTAGTTAGTGAATACTGCCCTTCAGACATCTTCAAGAGTTTGTGACTCATGACACTCAGACTGTTATGGTCAGCAAAACTAATCTACATGCAGATTAATTTATATTTCATTTACCTAACACATTAATCAAGATAAGTGTTCTGTGTTAATTTCACTTTCATTATGAGGGAAGAAAAAAAAGTTTTATATAATTCACAATGTCCCAGTGGTAAAAAAAACTAATCTAATCTAAGTAACTAATCTAAATCCCAAAGCTTGTGTTCATAGATGCGTAGCAAATGTAAAAGAAATGAAGTAGAACTCATTTTTATATAAAGTTTATATAGTTATAACTTTGTGGTGCTATCTTTTACCTCTTCTGAACTTGTTTTTCATATACTGTATATTTAATTTAGCACAAGAAAGAAATTATTCTTAGCAGGCAATATGCTCTTGTAATTTTAGGACTTAATGAAGACTACTTTATTATTAGTGAAATGTTGATACTATACAATTTAAAAAGGATGTGCTTACTTTTTCAAATGAGTTTAATGTAAAGCTGACTTGTAGCTGTAAGTACTATACAGATGACCACCGAAATTCACGGGGGTCACATTCCTAGAGTACCTGCGAATTGTGAAAATCCGTAAATTTTGGATGTGGTCAAAAAATGCCTAGAAATGCATATTTATATAGTTTAAACCCTAAATATGCCCCCAAAACACTTTAATTTCATTTCAAACTCATTTTAATATATTACCCAAAAAAGAATGTAAAGGTAAACCTGTATACTGTACAGTACTGTACTGCTATGTCTCCCACAGTGCTAGAATGTAAAATAACGATGTTATCCCTGTATGTACTGTTATTCATGCAAGCATATTTTCTTTGGTATGCTCTGTCGTTTTCTTTGGTATAAGTAGGGTAAATACGTAATAATTTAATTTAATTAAAAATACAGAAAAATGTATGGGTACTCAACAGTAATGAATGATATTGATTGAAGATGATAATGAATTAGCTGTACAGTACGATGAAGGTATGCAATGAAGATAATGACTGCAGAGCAAAGCAGAGGATTTACAGTTCCTCGGGTGGCTACTGCGGCATAACTTTTTAATTCTGGGAGCATATCCAGTAGTTCAACCTTCTCCTGGACTGTTTTAAACTTTTTCTGCCACTTGGGTTCATTGCCGGAAGCCTTAGAAGGTGCAAAGTGTTTGGGTGGCATCTTAGGGCTTTAAGAAAAACAAAATGAAAAACACGAAAACGCTCAGTAAAACACTTGAGATAGCTACACGTGGTAAACAGTTATGATATGGGCTGCTGGAGATGCGTCACAGAGCAGCAACCAATCAGCAGCAAGGAGAAATGAATAACGCTCTCAGATTGACTACTTTCACCATCAGGAGCCACCTTTATCTCTACGGTTGTTTTGTGTTCTCTCTACAGTACAGTATTGCCACAATAAAAGGCATAAAAAAAATTGCAGAGGATATTTACAGTTTCTGCTAACAATTATTAGTTAGGTTCTAAGGAAAAATCTGTGAACAACTGAACTCTGAACTGCGACTTTGTGGGTGTCTACTGTACTTGTCAAATTATGAATACATATCTCAGTCAAAGAACAACCTCTGCTCAAATAAATCATACTGGACAACTTTGGTTATTTCCCTTTATGTGTGCAGACCTCTCTAATATTAACAATAACTTACCTAACTAAAATATCTGTGTCTGCACCTCTCCTGCTAATGTCAATTATATTTCAGCCAGGGTTCCTCCCCTGGCTTGGGATAATTTATTTTTGTTCACTTTTGGGTTATTATTTTAGGTAAATGCTACTTTTGTATATTATGCACTTTGTGTTCTTCATCCATTCATCCAACCTCTTCTGCTTATCCGAGGTCGGGTCGCGGGGGCAGCAGCTTGAGCAGAGAGGCCCAGACTTCCCTCTCCCCGGCCACTTCTTCTAGCTCTTCCGGGAGAATCTCAAGGCGTTCCCAGGCCAGCTGGGAAACATAGTCCCTCCAGCGTGTCCTGGGTCTTCCTTATTTTAAGGTTGCTCTCCTGGCAGACTTCCATCTTCTACAAGCTCTGCTCAATAATGACAAAGATTCCTGGAGTCAGGGGGCATTTAAGCCGGTGGAGGTGGAATAGGCAGAACGATCGTGACTGTGATTGGAAGTGATGGTTCCTCAGCATAGTTTACTCTACTCTAAAGCAGCCATATTAGTTTGGGTGTTACATTCCCATAATTTTACTCAAACCCATCACCAGAGGGCATATCCCATGCTTGCATGTCTGACAGGTAAATTTTCAGTTTTTATATTGTGTTAAGTGTTTTTTTTAATTACTGTAGCTTTCTGCCCTACCTCCTGTATAACTGCCCCAGCTGTAAAAGAAGAAAACTGGTGGTGGTCACTACAGTTTCAGCAGTATGTCTTGGTTTTAAATGCTGCTCTTGATTTTTGCTTCTGCTTCTTGCGTGCATATACTGCATTTTGACCACTACATTTGTTTAAAATACTGTTTATCATTTCTGTGATTATTTGGACTTGTTTGGTTTAGGTTTTTACCCTTTGAATCAAAACCTATTTTTTCCAGTTTTTGTTCCTGCCTTGTGTTTTGTGCATATTTTTGAATTAATTAAAAAGAGAGTTTTTCACAGATTTCTCTCTCTCTTTTGGACAGCTGAAACTTTATAAAGTCTTTGCCCCATTTTTGGGCCTGCACAGGCAGTAAGCCTGCTTTTTACATTTGGTGTTAGGCTACCTGACGTGGTGAGACTTACTCTTTTTTGGGGTCAGTCCAATGTAAAGTGCAGGTCTGGCCTTTTTAGAAGCCTGCTCCATTTCTTGAGCTACAGTATACAGAATGGAAGGATCACAACATAAAGGAGCCAATGGTACCGGACGTTTTGTACTTCTTCACTGACTTGTGTTACATAGCTTTGATTGGAAACAGATTAAAATAAAAGTCACACACACAATTTAAATTAAAAGAGAGCAATCCTCATTTTACTACCCCACTGCTTAGTAAATTAAAACCACACATCTGTGGTTCTCTAAGTTTTGGGGGAAATATATCCTTACCCAGTTTTCATTTGTGTCACCATGTTGTTTATGAACTATTTTATTGTAGCAGTTGGCATCTACCCTACTAATATTTTAAGATATTTGCATCATGTTATTTCATTTGCTTGCTTCAGCCGAAGAAGATCAACTCCTTCAATCTGTCCTTATAACTCATACGTCAGGAGCCATTGATTTATCAGGCACCAGTTAACACCAATTTGTCTTCATTTAATGGGATAGTAAATTCAAACAACTCTTTCATCACTGCTGTTCTAAACTGTAACCATTAATTTAAATTTAATGCTCCATCAAAAGATGTTGGTTCTTTTAAGACTAAAACAAAGGATATAGAAAAAATATAAATAATTACTAACATTATCCATCTGAGAAGGTCTTTCCAAAAATCCTATTCACTAATAAACTAAGGAAACATCCTTCTTCAAGTGATCAGTGGAGAATTTCAAGGCCATCTGGTCACTGCACATCTGTGAAAAAACAGCATGATATTTTTTTTTGGTTATACAGAAAAAGCTAGAAGTGTTATTCTTATATGCTTTTAATTAGACCATTATAAAATCTGGTTATATGCTTTATAGAAAACAGCCTAAGCTATTCAATGACTAAAAATAAAGCAGATTAAAAATTCACAGCATTATTATCATTCTTGTGATTCACATTTAGCGCTTCCAAAATATTCTTTGTTATTATTAAAATACCGATAAATCATTCAGATGGTTAATAATTATCAGAGGAGTGACTGAATAATAATGTTGACCTTTCACTAGACAACTCTATCATCTCGAATGTCTTTGTTAACGGCCCTTGCTGTTCTCATATTTCTGTTATCTTGATTGGATCCTTGGGTATTTCATTTAATTTACAGTCTGAAATCCACAAAGAGAGTCATGGGGGAGCCATGCCGACACAGTAGCACTTCATATATAAGAAAGCTTTAATGATTTGATTTACAAGTAAATTCCCTAATTTTTTCAAAATGCACTACAATTCTAATGGGTGTTTATCCTTGACACAACATTTTTTGAAGATTTCTTTTTACCAGAAAACACAATGGGCATATTTTTTAATAAATCAGGCAATCACATTGTGCATGCTTAATGATTTTATGGTAAATTAAAAAGAGATTTCAGACTTATTATTGCTCATTAGTGTTATTAATGTAAAAAACAAAGTAAGGAATGTAGGATTCTATTTAGTAACTCAGTGAAAAGAACAACTGTAATGAGGATGTGCAGCAGGGAGGTACAATAGTTAGAAAAGCTACCCAAGAAAGCTAGAGGCCTGAATTAGATTTTTGTTCCAGTCACAGTTTATACTGAGTTTTCACACTCTCTATCTGTCCACTCAGATTTTTCCTTGATGCTCCTAATTCCATCCACATGCATGCCTGAAATATTAATGTTCATTTAGTCTAAATCATTGAGGTGTTAGTAAATGAGGGAGACTTTGTCCTGCAAGTGGACTGACATCCCAGACAGTCTTTATTCTGTTCTTGTGGCTCATAGACAGACAGTGTCACTTATAGATGCGTGGTCTTATAGGGTTAAATTTCAAGGATCACAATGGAAAGTTTTGAAAGTTACACAGTAGCTAACCTATTTTTCACTTCCACTCTGTTAAGAACACACTGAAGTGCTTGAGAATGATCATGAGCACTGAAATACCAAGAAATGATAAATGAAAACTGAGAGGTGGCCTAAAACAGGCAAGGGTCAAAAATGGAGAGATCACAATGAAAAATGTACCCAGAAACAAATGAACAAGATATTACTTCAGACCCGAAGAAAAAATGAAATGAAATCTAAAATAACAATCCAACTGTCTATTTGTTATATGTGCAGCACACAAAAGTGGTGTCAGACCTCCAAAATATGATAACAAAACCAGCCCAGAATCCAAACTAGCCTACCCAGAAAGGGTTAATTTCTAGCATCCTGAGTGGCTACTCAAATGGCTGGCTTTGACCTATACTAGGCCAAATGAGTTTGGCTTAAAGTTAAAAAAAAGAGAAAATCAAAGTCCCAAAATATAGTCAAAATGTTGTAAAGGGAGTGGATTATTATAAACCCCTGACTTTTAGCTAGATGGGTGACAAAAGAATCTTGATAAAGGAAAGCAAAAACAAGGCAAAACAGTTGCCAAAAAGGCAATCTGAAAAGAAAAACACCCCAGTACAATATTCTAAATCATAAACCTGAGACGGAAGCAAAAAGAGTCGAAAGGCGATGCCTAGTGGTGGTTTCCATCTCCAAAACACAGGGAATCTAAAATGTCTACAGAAACAGTACATAAACAATTCAAAAAATAATAAAAGTAGGAATACATGAAGCATAAAGACTAAATGATAAAAGAACAATATTTGACAGAAATAATCATAATACCTGATTAAAACTGAAAAATTAACTTAAAAGATATGGTAAAGGAATATAAGCATAAACCAGGGAAGAAACCTTGGCTAAAACCTAACACTAGAGAATAACTAATTATTGCTAAGTGAAATGATGAAGTTGGTTTATCCAAAGAGGGATGAAGGAAACGTGTATGTGGTCCTATTTAAATGTTGCATCCAGTAATGTGATACCCCAACTGTTACAGTCACATTATTAAAGAAACATAGACATTAACGATAAATTACTTTTTATTTAATAATAGACAAAGGGAACTGATCCCTAGTTTTTCAGCCAAAAAAGACCTTAATCGATTGCAACTAGTGCAGAATGCAGCTGCTAGAATCTTAACTAGGAAAAGAAAATCAGAGCACATCTCTCCAGTTTTGATGTCACTACACTGGTTACCTGTGTCATTTAGAAATGACTTTATAATCCTGCTTATAGTTTACAAAACTTTAAATAATCTCGCTCCATCTTGTATTTCGGAATGTTTTACGTCTTACATTCCAAACCGTAACCTTAGATCTTCAAACGAATATCTGCTTATAATTCCAAGAGCTAATCTTAAAAGAAGTGGTGAGGCGGCTTTCTGCTGTTATACACCTAAAATCAGGAATAGCTTGGCAATAGGAATTCACCAGGCTAATACGATGGAGCACTTTAAAATACTGCTGAAAACACATTACTTTAACATGGCTTTCTCATAGCTTCATCTTAGTTTAATCCTGATGCTCAGTATATTCAATTAATCATCATTATTATTCATGGTGGCTCCAAAATCTGTACTAACCAATATTTTCTCTGCTGTTCTTTTTGTGGTTTTCTGTGGTGGCGATCTGCGCCACCACCTGATCAAAGCACCGTGATGTCCCTACATTGATGAATTAAAGGCCAGAAGTCCACATGACCACATCAGCAAGGTCTTCCATGAGAACCCTGAATACCATGAGGACTGATTGAGGTCATTGATGTTAAGTAGAATGCCTAGAGGTGGCTGGGTGGTCTCGTGGCCTAGGAACCCCTGCAAATTTAATTTTTTTCTCCAGCTGTCTGGAGTTTTTTTTTTGTTTGTTTTTTCTGTCCTCCCTGGCCATCGGACCTTACTTGTATTCTATGTTAATTAGTGTTCCCTAATTTTAATTATTTATTTTGTCTTTTTTCTCTTTCTTCATCATGGAAAGCACTTTGAGCTACATTATTTTTATGAAAATGTGCTATATAAATAAATGTTGTTGTTGTTGTAGTGATTCAATCCCAAAGCTCACATATAGAAGTGTGTATTATAATACGCCCTCAGTCAATAGGAAAATAACCAACTGGAGCACCTCCATGTTATCACAAGCCCTGATTCCGGTTCCACATTTTGAGGGGTAGATTTGTGAGTTAATGTTATTATATTTGCATTATGTATTTTCTTGCTGTTTTCTTTCCATTTGGATTTTGGAAGTCCAGGAAATTAAATTTCCGCAAGTATTTTCAGTGTTTAAGAACCTACAATTATTTTACATCTTGACAAGCTGCAATTTTGTTTTCCTGTGACTCCAATTTGAAGAAGGTTTTTATTGTTCCTGTTCCTATTGTAACCACATGGCAGCAGGGAGTTTTGACATGTGATGGCACTATAGCAATGGTTTAAAGGTGAGCGCCATGCAATTTGCTGATATTCTGAGATTGGATTCAGAACAACAAAGAAGCTTTCATGGTGGCAGTTTCATCATTAATGACTTTTGGCTTTGCGTGTTGGGTTTATTTATTTTTGGTATTAATGACACTTGTTAGTTATTAACTTTCAGTTCGCTCCTTGATTCTTATCATCCAGTTTCTTCTGAATAACTCAACTTTTATTTCAGATCAGGAGAGTTACATAGTTACACTGCAGCTAGCCCATTCTACATTTAAGCCTTCTTCTGGTCTTCTAACACCAATCCATGAAGTTTTCATCATTAATGAACCAGCACAAGTGAGACACATCAGTGTTGCCATAAGCTGCACTTAAACATTGATCTTCAAACTCCATCATTAAATAAATGAGGCAGCATGTGCCACCTCAAACCTTTTTGACCTCTTACTTTTGATTTGGTAACAAAACATACATAGATAGGAAGATGTATATTACTTTTGATTCCCCATAGGAGATGCTGAACAGTCTTCCTGTCTATGATTCTTCTTTACATTAAAAAAATGGTGGCTGGACAGAAAGAGTTTTTTTTTAATATTTCACAAAACAATCTTAAACTGTCCAATAATCAGTGTATATATGCAGTAACATTTTAAAACAAAGTAACAGATAAATAGGAATAAAAAAAGAACAAATTAGAAGATTAGAAAAATAAACCCTCTAGTTTCCCTGGACATGTCTTAAAAGGTGTTTAACACTTCCTTACTTGAGGCTTGTCTATATGCTGACCTCAAAAGCACAATCCCTTTACCATCTTCCAACTTTTTGTTTGTTTCTCTCTCCTTCTCTCAACCAAGCCATCTTTTTCCAAACAGTTGATGTTTTGTTTTACTCTCCTCTCAGCGTTCATCTCAAAGATCTCTAAGACAACTGCTTATTCTCTTGAAGAAACAACAACACTATTGTTCCCTAAGCAGATGGGCAGAAGACCACTCCCTGGACTTACCCGAACAACTCTGATGTACTCAGAGAAAAAACCTTTATGATCCTCCACTTGAAGATAAAAGGATGTTTTAGCAGTGTAAGGTAAATTGGCACAGTAAATTTCTCATTAAACAGTAATATTCCATCATGAGTTACTCTAAACAATATAGGTGCTTATTAGAGATTATTATGGACCCAAGATCTAACAAATTAGCAAAAAATATTTCCAAATAGGGTCAAAGGAGTGGATAATTCCAAAAAGCACGACCTAATGAAGCAGGTGCCTGATGACATCTGTTATTTAAGGTTCCGTTCACAATGATGTCTCCACTTATGTAGAAGTGCTATCAATTGAAAACACTGATATAGATAGGAAATTCTATCTGTATCTTTGTCACAAACTAAAAATAAAAAAAAGGTCAATTAATTACATTGTAAGTCTGTAGCCAGCTAAGCATAAACACAGAGTTTGGCAATGCTGCCAAAAAGTGTGAAACTTGATCCTCAGTGGGCATACATTTTGAACATCCTGAACACATTCACTGCAAAAAAAAAAAAAAAAAAAAAGAAATATCATACATAATAAGAAAAAATTGTTTTCTTAAGTTCCATACCCAACTACAACCTAGAAAGAGGCCCAATTAATACTTTATGCTGTTGTCAAAGTTAAATGGAGAAATCTTTCTTAGATACAGTGAGTAGAGCATATAAAATATACTAAATTAATTAATGTAATGATTATTTTTCTTAGAATGGTAACAAAATCAGCTGTTTAATTATCAATTATGCCTTGCACATAAATTTTGCATGTGCTCTTTGAGATTTTGTGGGTTTTCTCCTGGCCCTCTGAATTCTTCTCAAATTCCAAATACATGCTGTCATGTCGCTAAATCGCTGAATTATGAGTGAGCGAGTGTCTGGGCTTGTGTGGCCCTGACATCAAAAAGTGTCTCATTCAGGGGTGCCTTCTTCCTTGCAGCTGTTGCAGCCACAATAAACTTTGGGTCTTCATAAATCTATGTTGGATTAGAAGGCTTTTAGAATATGTACATTAGGTTACTTGATATAATCTTCCCCATATGAGTGAGTTTAGCCATGAATGCATGTCCTGTGGTAAGCTGATGCGCGGTCCAGCAGATTTCTTTTCCCTTGATTCAGCTGGAATAGACGGTGACATTGAGCTTCTCTACTAAAACAAGTGGGCTAAAGACAACATACAGTATTAGCCCACCTTGTTCACATTTTTAGCTGGAGTTTTAACCTATACAATCCTCCACCATGTAAGGTCAAATTAAACACTTTAGTAGCATTTCAAATATATTTCAGCAGTTATCTACAGGGAAGTCCTTGCAGGCACAATATATTGAGCATTTATTTGGTATCTGGTATGATTAAAAGACTGTTTTGCCATCATTTTCATTTCCATCAATTTATCTGCATCTATCATGGTTAAAGACTATTTTCCCATTAGTTTGCTTTTTAAAATTAAGCCAACAGCAGTAGGCACAATACAAAAACCAGTCCTGATTGGGGCTAGCCCTTAGCATCATCCTCTCACCCACTAAATTAGACCTGAAAATAAAATGCACTGCATGCTTTCTATAGGTGGAAATAAACGGTGCCAGGATTATTAAATGAATAATTTGGTAAGTCCTCGATTAGTCTAAATCAGGAGTGTCAAACTCAATCACACAGGGAGCCATAAATAAAAACTTGGTCCATGTCGAGGGCCAAACTGGATCAATATTTATTGAAAAAAAAATATAAATTGACCAGATTTTTCAGGTTTATTATATGAAATTATTCATATAGAAATATGAACTTTTCCCAAGACATCTTCAGAACAAACCTAGCTTATTGATTAAATAATGAAAATGAGAGATCAAATTTAAAATGAAAGACACATCAGTGGCATTCATTTCTTATGCCTTCCTCAGCATTTTTTTACAGAATCATTTCTAATGAAAACTTTTTATTGCAGGCCTTCAGAACAGCCAAATTTCCTTAATGAAAATCCATCCAGCTACCGTAGATCCCAGAATACAAACCGAGAATTTCGTCCAAGATTTTTGGCTTGGAGTTTGGGGTTCGGTTTATACAACGAGTATCATTTCAGATTCCAGATTTCCAGCGCAATGCCGGTTTTGCCGATGAATACGGAAGTAAATAATGACGAAACCACAGAGCCATCTTTCAGATGAAGAAGTAACTTTGCATGCCGGTACTTTAAATTAAATAAAGAAGTTATTCAAAAAAGTGTTTTAGTTGTTGATTTTATTAATAAAATTTATAATAAATTATCGGGAAGTTTAAAATAAAATTTTTTATTTTGATTTATAATCCACATCTTGCGTTACGAAACAAACAACCGAGAGCGTTAGTAGCGTCAGTGTTTGTGTTTGTGGATGTAATTTCGAAACGAAGATGGACATTGTGTGGAAATATCTCCTCCTCCTCCCTTCCTGCAGCCCAAAGATGTCAAATTAAATGGTGAGTACAGTATGAAATTGTTTCTAGAATAGAATGCCTTTTAATGTCACTATACGCATCTACATTGAGATTAAAAGCAGCTCCTTCAGTGCAGAAAAAAGTTCTGTATAGGGCTTGTATGGTTGTTTTTTAGCCTTAGCATAACGCCGTATCTGCGGCCCCGCTTCTGCTTTCTTTCCCTCCTCCGTCTGTGTCGTCTCTTAGACCCGACAACAAACCACGGAGAGCCCGCTGGTCTCGCTATGTTGTCTGGGATGTTGTGCGTGTGATGAAAAACACTCAAAACAGATGTCTGGCTCTGGACACCGATGTCTATAAGGTTCTGAATGGTGTAGCGGATGTTCGCCGAACCGATTGTGCACAAACAAGGACAAAAAAAAAAGTACAAAAACAACAAAAAAGTGCACTGAAAAGGAGAGCCCTGAGCCGCTGCGTGCCGCCATGCTCCTAGCCTAATCGAAGTAGGCTAGGCACTTTTTATAACTTTTTGGTTAGTACATTAGAAAAATTATTGGTGTTTTTTATTATGAAAAGGTTAAGGAAGTGTTGCAGTGGGAGGTTCGGAACGCATTATGGGTTAGCCTTTGCGAACGAATTAAGTTCGTAAGTCAAGGGTCTACTGTATTGCGTATTTAAGTTAATCAAATTTATAACAAGTCTCCGGAAATCCACCCGCCGATGTACCGTATTTGCGTATATAGTTTCAACACAAAGGTTCCAATTTACCAAACTTCTCCGCAATCACTTCCTGTTTTCCATCAAAAATGCCGGCAGTCTCAAATTCTCGCTGATAAACATTATAAATATACCCGAAGAAACACTTTTAAGGAAATTTAGAAAATTTTCCTTGGAGAAGGGGGTCGGCTTAAATACCGGTCATCGGCAAATACATGTAATTTAGTCGGTAGAGAAGGGGATCAGCTAATATACCGGGTCGGCTTGTATTCCGGGATCTACGGTACTCACATTCTACCTTGCGATTACAGGAGATAACAGCAAAAAGAAAACATATACATTCAAGCACACTGTTGCTCTGATGCAGATGCCTGGCATCTTTTCTTGGCTGCAAGTTCATCAGTGTTTGGGGTAAGACTCTGAAGTTCTCAAGACTGAATGAAGGTGTGCATCAGTGACAGTGAGACAACTCGTGTGATGTTTTGTTTATCTTCATCACAGAGAAAAGTTGCTCAAACAGGTTTGTGCTGCCAAACACAAAGAGCATTTGAGCAGCCTGTATGTGAAACTGAGGCATTGTGTTGGTGGTGAAATTGTGCATCTCCCTTTCAGTCATACTTTGCCTTCAGTGTGTCACTACTTTGGAGTTTGATCAGCTCCATTTGGATGTTCATAGGTGCTCTTTTCATGTTTAGATTACTGAGAAGTTCAAACTTAATTTTCTGGGCTTCAAAGTCGTCAAATCATCATGTGAACTCAGCACTAAGTATGCGTAGTTTTCTGTCATGGATTGGCAGCATGGAAAGTGACCCAAATTTCCTTGCAGCATTTGCAATCACTGCAGTGTACATGTCCATGATCACACGGCCCCACCCCTGAAACTGCAGGTTAAGCACATTGAGTCGGTTCATTATGACGCACAGAAATGTCGATTCACACAGCTAGTTTTCATCCCAGAGCTCTGTGATGTCTCTTCCTTTACTTTCCATAAACTGATAGATATCCTCACGCAACTCGAAACATCAGCTCAGCACTTTCCTTTGACTTAGTCTCCATTCTCCATTTTCTGAACCCAATTCCTGGTGATTTAAATGTTTGGCACTTATAAAGTTAATTGCTCATTATATGCTCCATTTTCAGGGCCTTACCACACAACAATTCCTGGTGTCATAAATTGTCAGTTCACCTGCACAATTCTCCTTCCACATCTTCTCCTGAATCCTGCCCACTAATCCCCTCTTTCACCACATATCGCAGGTGCTCCATCTGTCATCAGTCCTACCAGTTTGTCCCAAAGCATCTTCACTTCATTTACAGTGCATCCAGAAAGTATTCACAGCGCATCACTTTTTCCACATTTTGTTATGTTACAGCCTTATTCCAAAATGGATTAAATTCATTTTTTCCTCAGATTTCTACACACATCACCCCATAATGACAACGTGAAAAAAGTTTACTTGAGGTTTTTGCAAGTTTATTAAAAATAAAAAAACTGAGAAATCACATGTACATAAGTATTCACAGCCTTTGCTCAATACTTTGTCGATGCACCTTTGGCAGCAATTACAGCCTCATTTCTTTTTGAATATGATGCCACAAGCTTGGCACACCTATCCTTGGCCAGTTTCGCCCATTCCTCTTTGCAGCACCTCTCAAGCTCCATCAGGTTGGATGGGAAGCGTCGGTGCACTGCCATTTTAAGATCTCTCCAGAGAAGCTCAATTGGATTCAAGTCTGGGCTCTGGCTGGGCCACTCAAGGACATTCACAGAGTTGTCCTGAAGTCACTCCTTTGATATCTTGGCTGTATGCTTAGGGTCATTGTCCTGCTGAAAGATGAACCGTTTCCCCAGTCTGAGGTCAAGAGCTCTCTGGAGCAGGTTTTCATCCAGGATGTCTCTGTACATTGCTGCAGTCATCTTTCCCTTTATCCTGACTAGTCTCCCAGTTCCTGCCGCTAAAAAACATCCCCACAGCATGATGCTGCCACCACCATGAGCGGTGCCTGATTTCCTCCAAACGTGACGTCTGGCATTCACACAAGAGTTCAATCTTTGTCTCATCAGAACAGAGAATTTTGTTTCTCATGGTCTGAGAGTCCTTCAGGTGCCTTTTGGCAAACTCCAGGTGGGCTGCCATGTGCCTTTTACTAAGGAGTGGCTTCCGTCTGGACACTCTACCATACAGGCCTGATTGGTGGATTGCTGCAGAGATGGTTGTCCTTCTGGAAGGTTCTCCTCTCTCCACAGAGGACTTCTGGAGCTCTGACAGAGTGACCATTGGGTTCTTGGTCACCTCCCTGACTAAGGCCCTTCTCCCTCGCTCGGTCAGTTTAGATGGCCGGCCAGCTCTAGGAAGAGTCCTGGTGGTTTCGATCTTCTTCCACTTACGGATGATGGAGGCCACTGTGCTCATTGGGACCTTCAAAGCAGAAGAAATTTTTCTGTAACCTTCCCCAGATTTGTGCCTCGAGACAATCCTGTCTTGGAGGTCTACAGACAATTCCTTTGACTTCATGCTTGGGTTTTGCTCTGACATGAACTGTCAACTGTGGGACCTTATATAGACAGGAGTGTGCCTTTCCAAATCACGTCCAATCAACTGAATTTACCACAGGTGGACTCCAATTAAGCTGCAGAAACATCTCAAGGATGATCAGGGGAAACAGGATGCACCTGAGCTCAATTTTGAGCTTCATGGCAAAGGCTGTGAATACTTATGTACATGTGATTTCTCAGTTTTTTTATTTTTAATAAATTTGCAAAAACCTCAACTAAACTTTTTTCATGTTGTCATTATGGGGTGTTGTATGTAGAATTCTGAGGAAAAAAATTAATTTGATCCATTTTGGAAAAAGGCTGTGACATAACAAAATGTGGAAAAAGTGATGCGTTGTGAATACTTTCCAGATGCACTGTACACATTTAGATAATTCTAGATAATTCTTCAAATATGACTTGTCCTGTGGTTGTGCCATGCATTGATTTAATTCTCAAAAGTTCCTTTGTAATGCATAAACTTGAGTCCACTCCATGAATGAATATTGACAGCTGGGCAGAATCAAATATGTCACTGCCCACATCCACAGCAAGGGAATATGCAATGAAATCTTTTCCCTTTTCCATCAGCTGTTGTTGTGGATTAGTGGCAAGTTCACATACAAGATCAGCAATGGTGTTTTTGTCTGGACACATTTAGTTGCACACTTTAATCATGCGTCCTTTCACAAACTCTCCCTCTGCAAATTGTTCAGGCTGATTTAGCTATCTCGTCTCTCACAATTATTTACTTTGTGATTTTGTTTTTGTGAACATAGTCTGCTGTGATGCCAGACTTCTTTTCAACTCTTCTACTTTCAGGAGTTTCT
>JANRMT010062833.1:20188894-20211581 GCA_026402145.1 Polypterus bichir lapradei | reverse complement strand
TATCTATCTATCTATCTATCTATCTATCTATCTATCTATCTATCTATCTATCTATTTACCTTGATTTTTTTCTTTTGTCTTTCTTTTACTGCTTTTGTTGTTATTTTCATACAAATAATGTAGTTCAAAGTTTTTTACATGATGAAGAAAGAGAAAAAAGGACAAAGTAAGAATTAAAATAAGAGAACACTAATTAACATAGAATAAAAGTAAAGTCTGATGGCCAGGGAGGACAGAAACACCAAGAAAAACTCCAGACATCCAGACAAAAAATAAAATCTGCAGGGGTTCCAGGCCATGAGACCGCCCAGCCCCCTCTAGGCATTCTACCTAACATAAATGATCAGTCCTCATTGTATTCAGGGTTCTCATGGAAAGACTTGATGATGACGGTCACGTGGACTTCTGGCCTTTAATCCATCAATGTGAGGATATCATGGTGCTTTGATTAGGTGGTGGTGGCGCAGGTCGCCACCACAGAAAACCAGAAAAAGAACAGAAGAGAGAGTAAGGGTTAGTACGGATTTTGGAGCCACCATGAATAGTAATGATAATTAATTGAATATGCAGAGCATCAGGATTAAATTAAAATGAAGTTATGAGAAAGCCATGTTAAAGTAGTTTTTTTTAAAGTGCTCCACTATATTAGCCTGGCGAATTCCTATTGGCAGGCTGTTCCAGATTTTAGTTGCATAACAGCAGAATGCCACCTCACCACTTAAAAGAAGTTTAGCTCTTGGAATTCTAAGCAGACACTCATCTGAAGATCTAAGATTATGATTTGGAATGTAAGGTGTCAGACATTTCAGAATATAAGATGGAGTGAGATTATTTAAGGCTTTGTAAACCATAAGCAGTATTTTAAAGTCAATTCTGAATGACACAGGTAACCAGTGTAGTGACATCAAAACTGAAGAAATGTGCTCAGATTTTCTTTTCCTAGTTAGGATTCTAGCAGCTGCATTCTGCACTAGTTGCAGTCGATTTATGTCTTTTTTGGGTAGTCCTGTATTACAGTAATCTAGTCAACTGAAAACAAAAGCGTGAACTAATTTCTCAGCATCTTTCAATGACATAAGAGGTCTAACTTTTGCTATACTTCCGACCTAATCACTTTGAAGAAACTTCTGTCTTCATTTAATAATTGGATGTACCTAGAGCTGTCTGCATTATGAGGTAATCGAGCAACAAGTCAAACTATCCATATAGTTCAGTACTTGGATTCTGCTGCTTAACTTATTTTATTAGCGATTGTATTTTGTTTGTATTAACAGCCATAGCTTTTCATGGTCATTTGAAACTTTATAGTTTGAACTCTTCCACCCAGTGAAGAATTTCATGAAGCACATCTATGATCTGTATGAAATATTCTTAAGAAAGACCCTTCGATGGTAAGCTATTGAAAGATTGCTAAAAGTCAGAAGACTTCCAATCACCTATCTGCTGTATTATTATACTTTCAGACTGAGTTGTACCTGTTGCCATTTAGATTACTATTATGGTGCAGCATGGTTGTTGACTGCTTCAAAAATCCATTGCTGCTTATAATATTAGTGTAAGTGAAGTGATATTCATGGTGTGCAGTGACTAAGAAACAAAGGTCAACATAACATGTTAAAGTCTGTTGGTATGTGAAGGATCACCTCTAAGAAAACAATAATCAAAGTTTACTTTTACATGTAAAACAAGTGAGAAAAAAATCTGTTTACTGACTGAACTATGAGTCATAATTGTATCATCCAGCAGTTGGAAATTGTCACAAAAAGTGACTACAGCAAGTGCCATGGCACATTGGAAGGTGACTGCTGTCTGTCACAGCATGGTATACAGATAACTGTCTGTTTGTATACTGAAGATTACAATACAGTTATCCTGGGATATAAGGACAGTCAAGGTTAGGGTTCGTTGTTGGAATTTGGGAATGATATGTAAACATCTTTATTAATATATATTTAAATAATAAATGTTTCATTAGAAGTGACAATGGCTCAACAGACTTTTTGGAGTCTAACAGTGCTGTGTACTCTCACCTTTTCCCTTCCTCCTAATAACGGATTTTATAATGTAAAAACTATGAGAAAAACTGAGGCAGGTATTAGATGGATGGTGACTGCACACCTCACAAATCCTGGGTTCACAGATGACATTGTTCTTTTAGTAAAAGCAAGAAATCATCTGCAACAGCTCATAAACAGACTGCAGAAAACTGGCAATAAAGTGCATAAACACACATGAAATGAAGACCATGCTCATTAATCTACAATCTGATACACGTATACAGATTGAGAACAAAATTTCAAAAACCACTATACCTAATCTACCTAGGCAGCCTGATATCCACTGATGGCAAGGCAATGTAGAGAAAGATGGGAACAGTTGAATTGGCAAGGCAGCAGCAGTATTTCAGTGAAAGTGAATAATTTGGAGCTCAAAGAATATCAGAATAAAGCAAAATTATGCCTATATAGTACAGTAGTCCTATCGGTTATAAGGAAGTTTTGAAAATTATAATCTTAATTTCTTAAAATTATATAATTTTTCTGTATTATTTCTGTATAAAACAATTCCCTGTTTAAAGGCTGAAATTGCAGAAGGCATTTGACCTCTGAAACAGCAGCTGGTAACAGATAAAGAAACTGCACCTACATGTATTTGGGACATACAACTGTATAAAGTTCACTGTTGCTAATTTTGAGATTAAGCTACGTGTAATTTTACTTTGATAGGGACATGTCATGGTATGATATGAACTGGTGATTCTGAGGACGGCCTTGTCGGTCATAAAACCCTACAACAACTCGCATACTTCAGGTTCTCTCCAGTTTCTCAATTCTGTATTAAGAAGTACAAATACATCCTTATTTCTGTGAGCTTAATTATTGAGCATGTTGCTTTATTCTTTTCAGAGTCACAAACCTACCCCACTTAAGCATAGAAAATGACAGCAAAAATAGCCCAGAAACTAAGCGTCTTTCATCAAAGATCTCTGTAAAAATTTTTGTTTATAAATGAATGAGGAAATCCTGAGGCAGAGTGGACTCCAGAAGTTACAGGACATAAAAACACAGCACATTATCCGTCTGGGCAGGTGTATCCTATGCATGCCAGGTCATATACATGCCAACATTGCCATGCAGTGTGTAACATTCGATGGATTTAGAAAAAGAAGATGCCCTAGAAACACATTTAAGACCTAAAAACGATGAAAGTCAAATGGGAGGAGATAGAAGTTGCTACTGCTGATCAAGGAAATTAGAGGATAGTTGATGCCTAAAGTGCATTCTTGCACAGGAGGACCGAAGCTAAACTAAGCTGAGAGTTGGCTACAAGTTTTTAATATATATTTTTTTTCAGAATGCCAGAATGGACTAACATAAGTTAAAATACAAACATAAACTAGGAATAAAAATACCAAAGGTATCATTCATCTGGGTTCACTCTAAATGGTAAATAACACTTTCTTTTGATAATGCTCTTCTCTGTCAAATGATATATAAAATTACAGATGTACAGCACAACTGTTTACTCGTATTCTTCACAGTTGAAGGAATGACAGGTTAAGTGCCTTGATCTTGGTATCACAGTGGTTTGGAGGTGGGAATCAAGGCAGCAACCTTGTGGTTCAAATTGAGCTCCTTAGCCACTGCACCACCCTGCCTACTTAACAACCCGAAAGCCACTCAGCATTCCACTGACAGCACTTAAAAGAAAGACCGTAATCACTACACTCATGTGACTACCTTATCAGAAATCTCTCCACTCAGTCTGCTTTTAAGAAGGTTAGCTACAGGTATGTTGGGGATCTGGCACGGTTCCTCAAGCTGATCTATACTGAGAAGGCAGTGGACGTCTGGTCAGAAGCTGTCATTAGCCATTGGTGACAGAGTGGAAAAAGCCTTTAAAGAGCCAGACATGTACTTTGGTCTGCATGGAAAACGAATACTTCAGATCTCCCAGTGTCATTAGCTGAATGAAAGCACTAAACTGAGTAGCAACAAATCCCTCTGGTCATCCTTATCTGTCTCCAAAAGCGATAGGCCGCTTTATTGAAGCAAGGTTTCATTCTAAGATGTGGGATGCACAGCAATTCCATTAATTAAATTGACAGTCTCTGTCTTTGTTTTTTGCTTCACTTAATGTTTTTATAAGTCAATTTTCTTTTAAAAGCCATGTATAGTTGCCTAACACTGCTACAGGCTAATTTTGTTGTTAAGCATCAAAAATATCAGACACTTTAAAACAAAGAGTCAAGTCATTTGTGACCTGCTGTTAACTTTGAATTAAATAGCTTTTACTGAACGAGAACAGTGCCTAAAGGCTATTGCATGTTATTTATCTCTGGATAATATAGCATGTATTGAAGCATGTTGACAGCACATTCTACCTGGACTTCATCTGCAATAGCAAAGGGTACTTTTGGGGAATATTAACTTGTTAATGTGTCAAGTGAAAGAACTGAAATAGAGAAAGACACTCAGAGAAAAAATAAAAAGTTTGTTTTCAGGGATGAGAATAAAATGTCTAGTTTTTCATCAATTCTCTAAACCCATTTTTTATGTTATAGGCTTGAAGGGAAAAAAACAGAATGTGGCAGAATCATTTGACAAGAAGATACTTTCCCCTACGTTCCATCTCCATCTCAAATGCACTGTAATCTGCACGGGTAGACTGACAACCTGCAGGGATGAAAGACCATAGATTGAATGGCCAGAAGGACACAGTTTTAGAGGGATCAGCAAGATGGATGGGCATCACAGCTGGAATGAGTGCTACGCCCTGCCTCAGGTGTAACACAGGGATAATGGAAGGACAATGAGAGACCGCTGTTTGGGGGACAAAGAGTCCCCCCATAAGATTAGGTAGCAGTGCTCTGCTGGCAAGGCCACAGTTTGGGCTATCACAGAAGTTTATGACAGCTCTAGTTCGGGAGGACAGCTCTGCTGGGTGGCCAAGGGGGTGCTGCCGGGTGAAGTCTCCTCTGCTTTATGGCTGCTCTTCCTAATCCGGAGGAGTTTTTTTTGGGTGCAATGCCAGGTCCAGAATAAAAGGAATCAGTATGCGTCACCCAGGGACAAGGTGGACAAGGCTTGCCTGAGAAGAGTGGAAAGAGAAAAAGGAAGGATGTTATTGTATTGTGCTGTGCTGGACTGATTAAAAGAAGCTGTAAAGGTAAAATTACTTTATATGAACCTAGGACCGTGCTACTTCAGTTGTATCTGGGGTTTGGGGCTCTGATATGCCCCCTAGTGGCCACAGCACAATTTATATTTGTTAATGTTCTGAAAGTGGAACAAAATTAATTTTACCTATAAAACTGGTAAACTTTCACACCTTAATCAGTTTAAACAATATATGAAATACAATGTGTGCTTTAAATTATTTAAATTAAGAAGGTATATAATGTATTTAAAAAGGACTTATTTGTCTCGTACATGCCAGTACAGTGTTTTTCGGGTTATCCCACAACATGTGAGGTCAACAGCAGAAAAGCATGAGGAATAATTGTAACTTAAGTACCTCACTGCTACTCTGAGCTAGGCAAGAACAACAAGTCTATTTCTTAATCTTAAGAATTACATTTATAACTTTTCCTGATTTGTTTTCCTACAAAATTACTTACTTGCTTCATTCACTTTCATATCTGATGTTTTCTTTTTGGTTATATGAGTGACTTTAAGTAGCTAAAATGACCAGCTCCAGCTGTTCTTTCCCAGCAATCCTATGCATGGACTTTGCTTTGACTACTGATACTTGGAACCTCATTTTTTGGTCACTAGCCAGTGCTCTATGGGATGTTTAGTTGATATATAATCTTTACAAATTATTACAAGTATATACTTAAATGAAGTTGTGGTAATGAATTAATTAAAACATAAGGGAAAGGACTCTAGGTAACTAAAAGGTTAACTAAACATGGCATAAAGTTTCAGCACATGAGGTTTACCCCATCTTCGAGAAGCCAACATCTTCATTTCACAAGGTTAAAATAAGGTAAATGAGTAAAGAACACCCCTTTGGAAAGAGAGGATCAGCTAATGAGAAAGTCCAAAGACCCCTCCCAGGAAGTACCATTAACTCTTTCAGGGCTGATGTCGACTTTTGTCAAAAGTCAGGAGCAGAGGATGGTAATCAGCTGTAAACTGCAACGAAACTCACCCTTACATTTTAGTTTGATTCTCTTTGCTAGAAATAAAGTTACATAGCTTTGTTGATTTAACCTTGATTCCCTGCGCATGCACGAGTAGCGAAGAGCAAACAACCTCTAAAATGGCTCAGATATCTGGTGAGAGACCAAAGCAAATGTGCAAAGCAAAATACTCCAAGGATGTTTTACGTAATTTTGTTGAATAGGACTCTGACTTGTCGGACTCCGAGTTTGACCTAAGTGATCTGGAGATGGATATCAGAAACAAATGTGAGGTACCAGCATCATCTGATCAGTCCCCAGCTGATCATGGCACTTTTGTGTAGCTGATGCGACTACAGAAGCGTTTGCCTGGGAGGGCCACCACTTATGATGACAAGAGGTACAAACCATATTGAGTCACACTGCAACCGCCACCACCCCCCACCTGCTATGCGAAGACAGCCAGGCAGCTGGCCCACCATGCATTCCTGCTGACCATTGAGGTGCCCCCATGCAGCCACTTTTGCCAGAGATGCCGGACATGCGCCAACAGCAGCCACAACACACAGCAACAGACATTTTATGTTGACTTATGTGTGAAACCATCGCTTTGTGTGCTTTTCAGAAAACAGAGTTTTTTGGAAAAAATATTCAGCACTCAAAGAGTTAAGCCAACAGTAAAGTCAGCAGGACTACCCTTTGAACGAGGCGGCATTCAGGTTAAAGGGATAGTCTACCGGAGTCAGAAATTACTGGTGACTGTAGTTGATTAGTTAAGATGACAGAATTCTGCATATTAAAGAGTCAGATAACATGATGTATTAGATATGGTAATGGTAATAGAAAAGTATGAAAGGGAATTATTTGTTTAATTAATTGCTCACACCATGAACTGACACATTTGTGCAAATAAAGAATCTGATCTCTGTAAATGACTTCTTTGAAAAAGGAGGAAAGTTTTTTCCGCAACAGCTGATAATCATATATGAGAACAGGGATGTAGACTAACCAATAATAAATTTTGTCTGAGAACTTAGCTTTTGCTTGTCAACCACCGTCCACTTAAATGTCCATAAAACTGCTGCTGACTGTCAATCTCACAATCAACCCTAACCCCTAATCATGATCAAGACTTCAAGTTACTTCAACTTAGCCACTAAGGGCAGCTGTTCACCCTTCAGTTTTAACTATGAAACCACCAAATTGCCAGGAGAGATCATAAACTCAAGTCATATCACAACACGCTTACTGTCATGGGCACATAGTACAATTAAATTCTTACGTGTCTCCAGCTGACAATAAACAAATGACTAAATTAAAAGTAAACAGTGCATGCAGTGCTCTGCAAACGGGGTGACTGACAGCTAAAACATGTCTGACATCACTTCCGGTGTCTGTCAATCTGGACCTGCCTCCTGCCGGGAAGACTGAAACCCGGAAGCTCCGCAGTCTTTGCCAGTCTTTGTTCTGTCCTGTACTCAGACCTCTCTGCAATTATTTGATTGTTTTTTCAATTTACCTACAATCCAATTATAAGGGGTTATCCAATTATACTCTTTATCGGTGTCCTTTGATTCTCTTACAGCATTAAAATTTGATCACAGGGTAAAATTCCTAAGTAAACCTGTCAGACTAATCCTAGAACTGCATAGAACTGGCTTGACATTTACCTACGTCTACTTGATTGGCCACGCTTCTGCTACAGTATATGAGGTTTATGCTAACGGTACCACTTTTGTTTTTCTTTTTTTTTAGGTTTTATTGATTCATAAATTATATTACAATACGTAAAACACAGATCAGTCCAAAATGTAATGAAATACAACATTGCAAACACTTATACAGTATTTAGAATACAATTAAATTCGGTCAAATTGAACAGACATCAGCTTACTCCTAATTTAGAGAGCTGTATGAGCAGAGACATTAAAAAAGGGGATAAGTGACAAATATGGGAATATTTTTTCCTAAAATGGTATGAATGTGAGGTATTTCCGAAACTAATAACCTCACGGGGTAAGAGTTTGATGACATTATTCATAGTATGGTTGTTTATCAGATGTAAGAGGAAAACCCAGGCAGATGCGTGTAAATTCCACACGGGCAGAGACAGAAGCTGGACCCAACATGAACTGACTATGCAGTGGGTATGTCGTGCAAACAGATGCTGCACCACTCTCAGCACCTCGCTTTCTGAGCCTATAGGGTTATTCACGTTTTGTTTGTTTGCATTAAAACTTAATGAAAGACAACTATGTTTAAGATGGCCTTACAATTTAGCCTTTGATCACTGGCCTTGGTCTAATAGTACAGAAGAGTGAGTTTCCCACATTCACACAAATTAAAGTTCATTATGCTAGTCTGAGTGTGATGGAACAAGCAATGAACTGAAATAGCTTTGCCTTACTTCCTTGATTTAATGTGTGCATCTGCATGTCAACCTGCCTGTGGCTCAGCTTTTAAGTTAAAAACCAGAATGTGATTGGCAAGGTCAGCATGTTTTACAGAAGGTACAGCTCGTATCTTGTAGCCTTGCAGTTCTATTTTAGTCTGAAGGGCAAATAAGCAGTTGAGCTCCATTTTTCACCTTGATGCGATTCAATGACACAGCTTTTCATCAAAGTGTTCAGCATTTCCTATCTTTATTATATTTCTGTGAATGTAAATAGCTCTTTTAGTAGAAATGAAGTCTTTCAGCAAGGGGTTGCTCAGATTCAAAAAGGCCTGCAGGAGGTTAAGTGCTTGAGGAGAAAGTAAAATCAAAACGATAAAAAAAGAACATGGCCCAGAAATTTCTTCAGTATGAAACAATTACACCTCCTTAAATGAGGGTGTCGTGAGGAGCAGTGCAATTTCACATATGCTTTCCATCAAAGTACAGATGTATTTCCCAATGAAAAGCAATTAAATAAAAGGAACAAACTTTGAAAATGTCTGAAGTGTGCCATATATATTTCACATATAATGAGGTAACCTGGCTAGTCAGTTTCTCTAAATTTAAAAATAGTTCAAAACTCATTGATCTGCAAAGCTTTGTGTCTGGAAACTCTGCAGTCAAACACAGCTACGTGAGAATATGGTACTGATTATAATTGAGCAAACCACCTTGTATTTTCTTGTATTTCTCACTGTAGGTTACATAGCTCGAGACAGTGTTCCTTCAGAGTGACCCTGATCTGTGTCTACTCTATTTATCCATCCATCTTCTGTGGCCGGTGTTTCCAGTGCTGGGTACTCAGCTGCTGCAGCCTATCCTTGCAGGGAAGGCACAAAGCAGTAACAAGCCATGGAGGATATGTTACTGATTTCTATGTAATTATAAAGTGTTTACTAGAGAAACCAGATGGCGCCTTTTAAAATGGGCAATGCCATTAAAAGCTTCTTACTTCATTGTTAAAAAACAGCTAAAAAACAATATTTCTGTTCATAAGTAAAAGTGGGCAGAAAAGCTGAATATGCAGTTTTTTTAATCATATAGGCAGATAGTAAGTGGTTTTAAAAATTAACTATTTGTTTGCAATGTATCTTAAAATGGTATTTTTGATATATTGGACAAAAATGTACTACACATATCATAAAATGATTTTGTAAACATCTACAAATATTCATTTTAGCCCATTAATGGAATTGCTGTTGCTGTTAGCCAATAATTCATGTCAATAGATGGAGGTCAGCATTCTTCAGGCATTTCCACAATTATCTATAATGCTCTCCTACTGAAGGGTGAGCAACAATAGTTAGTCACTGACCATCTCCTAGTGGATTTGCCAAATTAGACAATTTAATATTTAGGTTTGTGTTTAGTTTTACACTAACACACTGGTGGCCAGTTGTACTTCACAGAGCAGGTTTCAAAGGTCTCTTGGTCTTGCAGATTGACTGCACAACATCTGAAAGTATCTGACAGAGTATGTGGCAGAATTTCTGGTTTTTAGCCTTGTCATATCTGGACTACTGCAGCTTTCTGCTAGCTGGAGTACTGTCATGTGTCACCAAGCTGCTGCAGATGATTCAAACTTCAGCAGCACAACTGGTGATTGATAATCTGAGGTGAGCACATGCCACTCTTCTTTTCAGTTCACTGCATTGCTTCCCTGTGGCAGTATGTATTAAGTTGAGATCCTTGATGCTTTGGGCAGCAGTGGGTAGCACTGAGTTTGCATGTTCTCCCCGTGTCTGCATGGGTTTCCTCCGGGTGCTCCGGTTTCCTCCCACAGTCCAAAGACATGCCGGTTAGGTGCATTGGTGATTCTAAATTGTCTCTAGTGTGTGCCTGATGTGTGTGTGTGTGTGTTTGTGTGCGTCCTGCGGTGGGCTGGCGTCCTGCCCAGGGTTTGTTTCCTGCCTTGCGTCCTGTGTTGGCTGGGATTGGCTCCAGCAGACCCCCATGACCCTGTAGTTAGGATATAGCGGGTTGGATAATGGATGGATGGATCCTTGATGCTTGCCTACAAAATAGTCAATGGGGCAGCACTTACATATAAGGAGACACTTGTGAGGTCCTATGCTTCTTCTCGTCCTCTCAGGTCTACTGATGAATGACATCTGGTGATGCCTCCTCTGTGTGAAATCAGACCTCAGTATAGACGCTTTATATGTGTAGCTCTTAGCTAGGGGAACAAGATTTCCACCTTCATTTGTAATTTTGCCATCTGAAGAATCTTTAATGAATTTCTGTCAATAGTTGTTAGGCTTTTGTTATCTAGAAATTGAAATTTGTTTGCATTTTGTTATGAGGTTTTCACCAGTTTTGATCTATTTTGTAACCTTCTCCTGTAACACTAGTTCCCAAATAGACTGGTGCTTACTTGATTATTCTGACCTGTTTTGTAAGTCACTTTGGATAAAAGCATCTGCTAAGCAAATAAATGTGAATTTAAATGATAGGGTTAAAGGAAAAGCGGGCAAGAATACCAAATCTGATCCCTAGACACAAATCTTAGTGTTGAATGGGACACTGTTATTAAAAGGCCATCTTGAACATCAGACGACTTGAATGAATTCTGGCAGTCCTATTCCAAATCTCGTCTACTCACTGTGTAGTGGAACACAAAACTAGGCTGTAAAATCTAGGCTGTTTTTTTAAATCTGGATGAAAACACTCATATGGCTGGTCACCTTTCTTCTCAGAACAAAGAAGAGAACTAATTGAAGAAGGTATACCCTAATAGAGAACTGTTGTGAACCAATTGTGAAAACAAAGACTTGCCTTACTCAAAACTGAAAGTACAGCCATGAATGTGAATAATTTCAGTGAAGGAGGTGAAAATAAGGCATTACCAGTCAATAACAAATGCATACCAAAAACATTATTCAAAATATTTTACTGTATTTTACTCTCCAACAAAATCAGTGAATGCCTTTGGTTCCAGTGGTGTAGCAGGTCCGCGGCTACGAAAGATTGGCGGCTTTTAAATAATCCATTCGCCGTGTCAGTCTCCATCGGCATGATCGTGCAGCTGCGGGGAGTTGATGGAGTAATTAGGGCGAGTCGCACCTGTACATGAGAGATTGGAAGGAGCTGTGCTTGGCTGGTGTGACCCCAAATGTCTGCTACAAGATTTTTAATCTTGTTTTAGCCTTGTTTTAAACATCTGGATTTTACCTTTTTTTGTATGGATTATTTATTGACATTTTGATGCACTGCACTTTTTTTGGACACTGTTTTGATTTTGTTTTGTTTGCTTTTGTAATAAAAGCACTTCTGCACTTTTGCACCTTTCCCCTTGCTTTGTCGGTGTCTTCATTGTCCAGCTCATCTGGTTACATTACCGACAGTGTCGGGTTCCCAAAAGTGTGATGGGAGCATGGAGCAAGAACCTGCAATTACACCGTCCCACTATCATCAGGTGAATCCCCAGTCAGTCAACCATTCTCATCAGCACCTATGTGCTAAACTTGGCTAATATTAATATTAACACCTAATATTAATATTCCTTGGAGGCTCCAAACAAATACTTTAATACACATGTACATAAATTCAAAGTCAAAATCAATGCCTCAAAAATGGCAGTGCACACCTTATAACTGGCTAAGTCAAAATTACTAGTTGGGAAATCATGGAATTTATGGTGACACATCCTTCATTTAGTGGATCCCAGTGTGAAAAAATAATGGCTAAAAATCTTACGTTTCAGATAGGGTGTGCTCACTTGCTTAAGTTTAATTTTATATTTGTTCTCCTTTTTGTTATTTCTGATGCATTATTTCTATGTGTTTTTATTAATTTTGACAATATCGTTCTGTTTATTTATTATTTACTTTCTATGTATTTTGTGTTGTTCTATTTTCCTTGTGTTTTCTGGGTAGAACCTCATTAGTTGGGGCCACCTGCTGAAGGTCTGTCTTCACACTAAGTATCTGAGGCTGTGGTTCATTGGGATTTGGAAAGTGCACTTGTATTGTGAGTATTGTTTTCCCGGATTTTGGATATTTTTCTTCTGTTTAGTGTTTTTTGATTATTGGAGTTCATATTGGGACTTGTGTACTTTGGCTTGTATTTTAGGTAAACCTTTTTTTCCTGTTTTTTGTTCTCATGTTGATTATTGTAATTAAAATGTTTTATTTGTAAATATTTATGTGGGACTTGTCTCCAAGACATAGGTTCTCACGATTCCTTTCCCTTGTGGGGCATTTTGGTATTTTAAAGAGACATATAATTTGTGCTTTTAATGCCAGACTCCATTTTAGGTCTGTACAAACAGAAACCTAGCTGTGGTCATTGGATGCTGGCTGCCTGGGATGAGCCCATAACTGGACAGGTTCATGAACTTGCTGGCCTGGTTTATGGGCCTTCTAGAGGCCACACAGTATTTCACCATTCATAATATAACTCAGCTATCTTAGCGATCATAACTCAGCTCATAACAAAAAGAGATGAAATCTTCCTAACACTTCCCAAGATTTTGTAGCTCAACAATTAAGTCTCCTCTAACCATCTAGAAAAATAGCCTCAATGTCATCATTCCAATGACTGACAGCCAATAACAGAAGCATTAAAAGCTAAATGAACTCAGCATCTTTACAGCACTTTCAATTGTCACTTTTGTATTCTGAAGCAGAAAAAATACCGCTTGCAAATTAAAATCTGTCATCACCAGGTGCTGACATCTCTTAACAAACAGTATGGTGAATGATCCAATCTTCTTTGTAAGAGCCTGGTAATTTTCTGATATTAGATGTGCTGTTTGCTAATAAAAAGTGGCAACTACATCAAAATTGGTACAATGAGATGCAAACAAGACCGCATTAAAAATTCTGGCCCAGGTGTTTTTTATTAGCCTAGAATGTTAAATAAAAACAAATTCCTGTTTGGCTGTGTTCAGAAAAATGCCTTCCATTAATAAAGCAGACCGTCAAATGTCTGATAATATCCCGTACAAGCACTAGTCAAGCAGTCATTTACATAAGATTTCATCATTCAGAAATGCCAATTGCTTCAGTCAGAAGAATTTATAGGTAAGATTTCCTGACACTAGTTATTGGCTTATAGGCCTTTTGTAATAACCTAAAAAATGTAAAAAGGTATCTATTAAATAAACTCAGTTGGTCCAATTTTAGGAGGTGCAACCTATTCTGGGATTAAATCATGTCACATAAGAAAGAGGGTTAATGTCTTCTGTTCATTGTATGCTGAGATGGGTGGCCAAGAAATGCAAAGAGAGTCCCACAATATCCACAGTTAAATAAATTTGGTCCTCAAAAAAATTACAGATTCATCAAAATATTATTAAGATGACAATCATTACAATTTCATTTTCTTAGTAATAGTTGTTGTCAAAATCAACAGTATATATTGAAATATATCTACCCATTAATATTTAAGGAAAAATTCTAAACTGTCATTAATATTATAGTAAAATCGTTGGACTTTGCCCCCCAGTTCAGCTGGTTTGATGGTGGCTAAAGTTTTTCACCACAGTGCAGCTGATTTAAGACTCCCTCCTGAATTACACTGTGACTCTGTGCGCAACCTGCTTCAAGAGTTTAGAATAATTCATTTGTAAGTACTTGAAATGTACCGTGTGAGACATTTTGGCTAAAGGTGTGAACCAAGTACATAATAATAAGGACAATATTATTTAGCAATATACAACTAAAACAATGAATTAAATAATGGCTGTATCATGCCAGGAAACTTAACAAAATAAAACACTTCTTTACCATTAGGCTACATTTTCTTGTTAGCTCAGGTTTTGGAAAGCAGGTGTTGATTTTCTCACACTGCCTTTGAATTCACCTGAGCACTGACAAATTTTCCCACTGCGATAAATCAATTTTCCTCCTCTGAGATAACAGAAACCAATCTAGCAGAATAGAATTTAAGTGCCTTATATGATGCACTACCTGCACTGTTAAAGTCCTAAAGAAATAAAAAAACAAAGCAGCAATCCTCAGCTGGACACTGAAAGTGAAAACAATGGTTCTTCGTACATGTTTACTGATCTTAATAAAAGCTTTTGCAAAAAGATTCAATAATATAATCAGTTATTCTAAGAGTAGATCAAAATAAGTGTTTAGTGTGCAATTGAACTCTACCAACATCTACTACGTTCACTGGCCAGTGGTCTCCAGGTATCCAGTGTTAGGGTTAGTGAATCTACCAAAGTGGTACAACATATTTTAAAGGCAGCAAAAGGTAATTACAAATGTAATTGTTCATTTATTAACAGGGATTACTTTAAAATACAGCACAAAAATAAGCATCACAGAAGAGAGGCATTTATGAGTTCTCTTCAACTATCATCAACTCCTTCCCATGCACACCAGCAGCAAAGGTCTGAAGATTTTTTTGTTTAAACTGTGCTTCATATTTTGACAGGGAGCATACATTGAAATAGACAAAATTGTAACAATTAATATAAACAATTAACTACCATATCTCTTATTCTGACTACTTTTGTGGGTTTTATACTAAGCAAAGTGGGATAGTACTAATCTGTTTAATAGAATCTGCACAGGACTGTCCTGGGTAGATTAATCTGAGGGATTATTTGTGCAAGAAATTAAACTTCATTACACTTACTAACTTGTTTTGAATCAGATTACCGAGAAGTGGAAATGGACATTAGTGACCAGGCGATGAAGTATAGGGTGGTCCAGATCTAATTATGCAATTTTTATTATGCTACAACTTATCAAGTTTATTACATAGAGAATTCACAAAAAATTATTTTTGTTGCAGATAGATGGCAGCACCTGCCCTGCATTCCAAAATGGCGGGGAGGCGGTTGCCCGTTGAACAACGGGTGCGATGTGTTTGCCTTTTCATAATTGCATAGTTAGATCTGGACCACCCTGTACAGAAGGCTTAGACAATAACAAAGTCTGAAAAAAGAAAGAGAAGTAAACTTTAAAATTTGTCAAACCGAAGACTCAAAGTCAAAACTGTAGTCAGCAAAAAAAAAAAAAAAAAAGCTGAAAATCCAAAGTCAAACTTGTGTTTCTCTTTCCTTAACTAATGCTACAAAGTAGATTAGATTACTCGGTGTAGCCTGTTATACTGAGCAGTAGCAAAAGCCATCACAGTGACTGGAACTGACCAGGAAAGGAAACGTTAAAAAAACCAGAAGGTCAAAACCTGTCACCCATCTTATCAAAACTGTAAGAGAAAGAGTCAATGTAAGTAAACAGAAACCAAAAGTCAAGAAACGGGAAATCTAAGTAGCACTAAAGTACACCAAAATGTTGTTGTTCAGAATTTCTCCCCACTTGGATGCTCTCGCATGTAACACATCAATCTTTATAGCTGTTCACTGATGACATCCATTACATAACTTCCGGGACTAAACTCTTATAGCAACTGTCATCAGAGATACAAAAGAGTGGAAAAACAAATTGGTGGCGAAAAAAGAAATAAAACTTCTAATAACTGAACATGAAGTCAAAATTGCGAGTAAATGTAAAATATGCATCTGTGCCACAAAGCATAATGGGTATTCAAAATCAACAGCAGAATTTAAAACAACCATACAAAAAATTATAAACGCACAGAAATCATAACACAGCAATGCCATATAAGTGGGGAGTGATAACTCAACACACCACATGATCTCCATGTCACATGGCTGGCAACGGGCATACCAACCATAAACAGCTTTATCACAACTATGCAGAAGCAGTAACAAAATAGTGAAACCATTATAATAAAACATTTTTAAGAATTTCAAAGCAAATAATAAGCACAAAAATATTTTCATTAGCAAAAAAAAAAAAAACGTTTCAGTAAAGCCTGCTCCATCACGAGGCAGACCTTGGTCATACTGGAACCTATTGTGGAAAAGCAGATGTAAGCAAAATTGGATGCCATCATGAAAAATCCTCTCCATCCCCTCCATGAGGTGCTTTCTTAGTGCACTTTTAGCCACAGGCTCATTTTATCACGGTGTGCTAAAAAGCTCCTCTAGGGGGCCTTTTTCCATTGCTACCAGGTAAACCAGTGCTTCCTCTCGACATACTCTATAAGTTCATTTTGAAATATTCTGCACATTTATTGATTCATTGATTTGCTGTATTATCTGTCTTGTGGGTCTATATCCTTGTATTTTATGTCTTTGTTGCTGTATACATCGAATTCCCCCATGGGGTTAATAAAGTTTATCTAATCCAAACTAATCTAATAACTCAGATCACACCAAAGCTGCTGTAACCTTCCCAGCAGGTCAGAGTAAAGCTCAGTGTAAAAACCCAACACTTTACTAAACACTCTCTGCCCTACCATCCTGGCATGGCCAACAGCAAAAGGAAATACAAAACACTGTTTGTGTCCTCACTAGAATTAGGGACAACGTCTGCAAACCAAATAGCCAGCCAAGTCTACCATTAGCCTGCTCTAATCATTAGCAAGTCAGCTTCAGTTTCAGTGTTCTGCGTGTACGATCTGAGTCATAATTCCTGAAGGAAACTATTTTTTGTACCAAGTATTTGTCATGCTATTATTAATGGGTGGTTGTACCCACAAATATGTGCAATAATACAGTACCTGCAATAACAACATAGGATATGCCAGTGCAGTGATTCGTTAAGTTATCCAGCACAGCTCCAGGCCAGCAACACCCTGGTCAGAAAGTATGTGTGTGTATTTAATAAACGAGTAGTACATCATAGATAGATTTTAGTACAGCTGGCAATATTATCAGACTAGTGACATCTTGTCCTAAATTAAATAACAGGTTAGTGCTTTTCTGTGCAAAATCTCACAGTTAAAGAGTAGCATAAGGCTAATACTTTGAAAAACCGTGTTATGGTCATTTCCGCGTTTCATTCTTTGTGATGCATTAGTTCCTGTTTAGTTTATTTTTTTTTATACAATTGCTTCTCCACTATTTTGGTTTACAAACCAAAATGGCAGGTATTTAAATTTTAAGTATGTTCTTTATCAGCTTAGCAATATGTTGTCAAAGTTGTGCAAATAATTGGTTCACTAATTAGTTTTTAACTTTAAAAATAATATAAAAATAAAAATGGTATTGTATTGAGATAATCTCAATTAAATGAGAATTAATTCTCAAGTCAACTTCATGAGTGACCTGTCCATTGGCAGCATAGTGGTGCACTCTTGAGCAATTCTGCCTCAGCTTCAGAGTCCAGGGCTTATATTCAAGCTATGTGGAGTGTGCAAGGTCTCCCTGTGTCTGCATAACGTTTTTCAGGCACTCTGTTCTTCCTCCTGCATCCACAGATATTAGTGTGAGGTTAATTTTGTAGCTGAAAATGTGTCCAGCATGAAAGAGTGAGTCCTACAGAGACCCTGCATGATCTGTGTTATGAGTGCTTCATAATGAAGGTATGAATCTATCCACATCTGGGCCACAAAATTGAACTGGAAGCCTTGATATATGGCGTCAGGTGGCCCACACCATTTACAGAAAACAAGTACATTTGGAGAGAGAAGTGATATTAAAAGCAGAGGCTATTAAATAGGTGATGGCAGACATTTATAGCAGTGAGCTTTCTTTGTTATATTTGTTGAAGTTATGGAGCATAAGGTTTGTGTTATGAAGAAGGTACATTAGGTGAAAGTCAAATCAAACATTTTCTGCTAGATTCAGATGGTTTTTTCATGACTGAATGCATTTTAGTATTTTACAAGTACAATAAAAATGCACATAGTAAGCCATTCGATTTTGTTATCATCACATCCGAGGGCGTAACATTTCCAACCAGATGTCTCGGCAAGCTAAAGCCGTTGTGACTGTTTTCAAGTTTAGATTGCTTAATGGAACCCACATTTTGGCAAACTTTCAGCTTTCTTTCGAGTATTCTAGCATATTTAACTCAGTACTTGCCAATTTTATTAGACGTTCTAAAGTAAATTTTCTGAACTGTATACAAATAGACTGAGAAATTAAGCCAGTGTCTGCTATTGATTAAAGTGCTTCAAATGCAGAGATTTTAAAGGAACTTCACCCCATTGTAAAAGTGGCCTTGTAAAACAAAACTAAGTGGCTGTCTAATGAGACACTGGAATGTAGCCTAAAAACAAAGCGCCCTGGAGAAAAAGAAACCTTTGATAGCTAAATACTCTGTTTTCAAAGACAAGCAAGAAAATAATGATTTCAGGACCAGTATTTAGAGCAAATAGAAAAGAACTGTTGAAAAAAAGACAATATGGAGTTTCTTCAATTAAATCAGACACTGAACACAAACCCTTTTTAAAAACGGGAGCATTGAAAGATAAAGAAAATACAGATCTGTTAGATGAAGATGAAAAAAAAAATAATGATGATAAAAAAAACAGTGGAAACAGTACATCAGTAAATGTTCCAATATTAACAATGTTCTTAAACAATTTAGAGTTTACATGAAATCCAGTTGTATAAACTGAAATTACATAACCTTTTAAAATTTAAATACATTGTTTAAATTCTTATGTAATTTTTTTAAAATTCAGGTTCATTGTGTTTTGGAATTTGCAGATAATATGTGCTTAATATGTTGAGAGTTTGCAGTCTGCTGACATATTTATCAAGCTTTTGTGTTTTCTGTACAGTTAATTTTCTCTGCATCCGTAGCTTAAGTAGTGTGATGTAGTATTATTTTTAACAATTCTAGCTAGCATTCATTCACTTGATTGAAATGCCCACTCCACAGTTTCAATTCCTGATTCCCAGTACTGGCAGAATCAAACACATTACCTGTGAAGAACACAGAGATTTGGAGAGTTGCATAAATAGTTGGGCCACCCAGTTTAATTCAGTGGCAACACTATCAGAAGGTAAGTAAATGAACACACACCCGAGGGGGCTGGAATATAAAACAGGTGCTTAAGAAGCATTTCTTTTAGGTTGGGTCTAACAGGGAGATCCATCTTGCTGAGAGCTTGAGTCACAATTGAGACATCTCCTTCCTGGAATAAGGCATTTTTAGAGATAGATAAGAGGAAGGGGAGGGACTTGTGGGAGGGGAGTGATGGGGGTGTGGTCAGGTGTGGTCTGAACTGTAGAGGGAACCGACAAAACAGTTAGTGACAGTGCCCCCTCTGGCCTCGAGGTAGTACTGTATACCTGATCAGAGCCAGCAAGGTGGTCCTAAGACGTGCATAAGTGACACCTGTTAATGAAGACAGAAGAACTTATTTAGTGAGTTTTATTTCAGAGTTAACTGCAGACTGACTAAATGATGGCATGAATCTCAGACAATGAGACCACAGAAAAATGCAATGCATGATTACTCTGAAGGATTTCTGTTTTTTAAACTACCCTCAACATGTCCAAACCGTCAACTCTCATGTCCCTAAAGCTTCTACTAAATTAAAAATTATGCAGTCTCACTAAGCTGCTTTTAATTTATTTCTCTTTCTTGTCCTTAGTATGGCCTTCACATCTATAAACATTGTTTCATGATTTTCATATCTTAGATATGTACTATTCACCTTTTAATACATTCCTTTTGTAGTTTTCTTTTTGCATATAACATTCAATATTAATGTCATTTATGGTAGGAAGAGGTATTCTTATAGCAGCCCTCCCAAACCAGAATAAAGGAGTATAAAATGAAGTAAAAATGGAACCTCTACTGCTTAAATAAGCACAAAGCAGAACAAAACAAATCAAGAATGCAAAGCATCATATAATATTGAATAGACTTGCCATGTGTACCCTGAGAGGTATGGTAGAGACATCAGGTGCATTTAGCATATTTATTGGAGTTTGCAATTAATTTAGATGTAGCCAACTACAGTACTGTGTGAAGGGCTGTCTGACTAGCTGGACGCTATCAAGGGGCAAGGGCATCAAGTACTGGAGCAAGGCACCTGCACTGGTACAATTAGGGACAAAAAGGTGATATAAAATGAGACCTTTATTCATAAAATAACAAACAAACCAGGAATACAAAGCACCAGATAAAATGATAACACAAGCCAGCAGCTCTTTTGGACCTGACTTTACAAAAGTTTTAACCTTTTCTTTGTTCACATCAGAATCATATGAGAATAAGCACACTTTCATTCCTCTCTCTCTCTCTCTCTCACTCTTACATTGACAGTTACTCCTTCTTCTTCCATTTTAGGCTTTGCTGCCAGCTCTCCTCCCAACTCCAGAACAAATTATTCTTTGGCTGTAAGGCAGAGGGCTCAGGGGTGCCCTAATGTTTCTGCAGACAATGAGCTAAAACTCCTTCTAGTTACTTTTTCTGTCTTTGCACTCCAGAATCCTCAACTATATACAATTGATTAGATTTGTCAAGCCAATTCTGTGTCATCTGCCTTATTGGGACGGAGATTTGTAAACCTAGGCCATCCTTGGTTATACACTACCAATGCTCCAGAAAACGGGTGACGCCTATGGCTGGAAGGACCGAAGTGTCACATTATGGCAGTGATGGGATGGATCAGTAGCAGTGAGGCCATGAAGAGGAGAGCACAGGATGAATTGAGAAGAATGGTAAATTCTTCCCTTAAAGTAAACTTATCTGTCTAACTAAAAAAAAAGTCACAAACAAAATGGGTTGTGGCAAATGAACCACGCCATTTGGTGCAAAGAGCTTGGAATTTTTTATAAATAAATAAATAATTTTAAAACAAAACTCCTAAGCCAAACCATAGCTAGACTCTCCTGACATCAGCATATTAACTGGCTGACCTTCCCAGGTGAGTTTCTCGCCTTGGTCTTAATTTAAGTGTTTTTTTTTTTTAAAATTAGCCTTACTGGTGTATTGATCATCCAGGTGAAAAACAGAAATACATTCTAGATAAGAGGCCAATCACTTGCAAGAAAATCAAAAAATTAAATTCCTGATTTTGGTAACCCACTATCTTTTCTAACAATGTTCTCAAAGCACTTTTTTTAAATAAAACTAGACAGCAGAACAACTTAATCATAGTGCATTGAAATTAAAATTCTCTTTTCTGTGTTTAATCAGCTGATACTAGTAGCACCAAATTTTCATTGTTGTTTCTTATGTTGTGTGGACACTCAACATCCAACTGTCCAACTCAACCTGTACATTCATTTTTGGAACCTATTTTTTCCAGTACAAGTTATTAGAGAGCATAACACTACTCTTTAGACAGCGGAGGAAATCAAAGCTCCTGAAGGAGAGGATTCTGAAACCTGGGGATAAAATGTAGACTCTTCAAATAACATGGTCCACCCACGGATCCAACTGTTGTCCAAGGGTTTTGAGGTGGCAATGCTAATGAGTGAGGTGATTACTCAATTTAGCTGAAGGGCTATTATGGGCAAATGTACTGTATGAATATTTTAGTAAAGAAGTTCAAGTTCAAATATATTATCACAAATGCCATTCATTCATTCTTACTCTTATCTACTTCTAATTTGTTTTGTTTTTTTCTTTGGTATCTTGTAAAGCACCCTGAGCTACATTCCTTGTATTAAAATATGCCAAAAAAATAAATGTTTTTGTTGTTGTTGATATCTCCATTGTGCAATGAAATACACAATGTGTGTCTCCCACTGGCTGGTGATAATAGTATAATGTCAACAACAGACAATGAAAACAACAACAGACATTGAAAACAACATCAGATGATAACAAACATGAAACACACATGCAGTTGTTGTCAACATGCAAGGTTATTCAGCATCTTTATGACATGTGATTAAAAATGATCCCCGAATCTAAGGGTGCTAGTGCTAATGATTCTGTCCCTTTTTCCCAAAGGAGTAGTGAGAATAGATGCTCAAGGACTTTAGTAATACCACTTGCCATTCAAGGCAATGTCTGATATCTCCTAGACCATCAGACCTATCGTGAACTAGTATGTATATATATATATATGCAACAACATTTATTTCTATAGCACGTTTTCATACAAATGATGTAGCTCAAATTGCTTTGCAAGATAAACAAAGAAAAAAGAAAAAATATAAAAATAAAATTAGGCAATACTAATTAACAAAGAATAAAGTAAGGTCCAATTGTCAGGAAGGACAGAAAAAACCAAAACAAAACTCCAGAGGGCTGGAGATTAAAACAAAATCTGCAGCAGTTCCAAGGCCACAAGACTGCCCAGCTCCCACTAGGCATTAGGCATATATATATTGATATATTCATTGATATCATGTATATATTGATATATTGACTTTGTGATATATA
>JANRMT010062833.1:20147344-20162527 GCA_026402145.1 Polypterus bichir lapradei | reverse complement strand
ACAAAAGGTAACTGCAAACAAAAGCTGCTGAACAATACAAGCTAGTCATGTCACAAATGCATGACATATGTTAGACAAAAACTAAACTAACAAAAATAAAATGTATTTTCTCAACAATAACATGACAATGCTGAGACTACAGTACAGTACCTAACAAAACCAGCTCTACTTCTTAGGAAAGCTGTTTAATTTGCTAGACAAGAGTCTTCATCTAATGAAGTTGGATGTGAACAGACAGCTCCACATCTCACAAAAAACCAGAGTTCTGAAAAACAGTCTTAGGTATGATCGGATGTAAAGGAAATGATCAAACTCTCTTTAGCCTGGACACTGTCCAGACTCTTAAAATCAAAAATCACATAGATTTTGAATCACTATGCCTCAAGCACTGTCATATATATAGCTTCCTAGGGCTTTTAATAAGAACTGTGAAGCTGTATATTAAATGGAAAGAGAGGAGAGAGAGAAACAAGAGGGATTTCCAGGATCTTCTAGAGAAAGAAAAAAGCTTATGGCCATAATCTAGAGTATTAATTAAAAACATTTGGTAGATTGCAAACATAATGAGGATGGAGCCTAGACTAAAGATTGAATCCCAGAGTAAAGAAGTGAATATCAATTGTGACTGTAATCCAAAGTAGGAAGGCCAAAACCATCAAAATTCTCCAGAGCTCAAAAGAGGTACATAACTCTTGGAGGCTTAAGGTATAAAGTGCCCTTTTCAGGCAGTTGATATTTCATCAGCTTTGCAAACAATTTTCCCCAGTTGTTCTATATTTTTGATGTTTTTGTATCCTACACAAATTTAGCTATAATGATATATAAAATGTAAGGTGATCACATATATAAGAATTTATTAAAATACTCTTAAATAAGAAAAAATACTGTATTTCCCCAAAAATAAGACAGGGTCTTATATTAATTTTTGCTCCAAAAGATGCACTAGGGCTTATTTTCAGGGAATGTCTTATATTTTTTCAGGTACAGCAATATACATTTACCCAAATATAGTCATGTCATTTCCTTCTGGAATATCATCATAACTCTCCATGATCAAACCCCGAATTCCAGCCTGAATTTCTTGCTACATCAGCCACTTTTAGGATCCTCCATGGTTGATGTGCAGGCTTCGATGTTTGATTAATGGTTTGATGTGGTGAAGCAAAATGCCGACATACAAATGCATTCATGGTGCTTTTATATTCAAGCGTCGCATATTCTCCAAAGTAATGACGCAATATATTTCTATATATATATAAGTCTCACATACCGTAGATCCCGGAATACAAGCCGACCCTGTATATTAGCCGATCCCCTTCTCTACCGACTAAATTACATGTATTTGCCGATGACCGGTATTTAAGCCGACCCTCTTCTCCAAGCAAAATTTTCTAAATTTCCTCAAACGTGTCTCTTCGTTGTATATTTATAATGTTTATCGGTGAGAATTTGAGACTGCCGGCATTTTTGATGGAAACTAGGAAGTGATTGCGGAGAAGTTTGGTAAATTGGAACCTTTGTGTTGAAACTATATACGCAAATACGGTACATCGGCAGGTGGATTTCCGGAGACTTGTTATAAATTTGATTAACTTAAATACGCAATACAGTGGACCCTTGACTTACGAACTTAATTCGTTCGCAAAGGCTAACCCATAATGCGTTCCAAACCTCCCACTACAGCACTTACTTAACCTTTTCATAATAAAAAAACACCAATATTTTTTCTAATGTACTAACCAAAAAGTTATAAAAAGTGCCTAGCCTACTTCGATTAGGCTAGGAGCATGGCAGCACGCAGCGGCTCAGGGCTCTCCTTTTCAGTGCACTTTTTTGTTGTTTTTGTACTTTTTTTGTCCTTGTTTGTGCACGATCGGTTTGGCGAACATCCGCTACACCATTCAGAACCTTATAGACATCGGTGTCCAGAGCCAGACATCTGTTTTGAGTGTTTTTCATCACACGCACAACATCCCAGACAACATAGCGAGACCAGCGGGCTCTCCGTGGTTTGTTGTCGGGTCTAGGAGACGACACAGACGGAGGAGGGAAAGAAAGCAGAAGCGGGGCCGCAGATACGGCGTTATGCTAAGGCTAAAAAACAACCATACAAGCCCTATACTGAACTTTTTTCTGCACTGAAGGAGCTGCTTTTAATCTCATTGTAGATGCGTATAGACAGTAAAAGGCATTCTATTCTAGAAACAATTTCATACTGTACTCACCATTTAATTTGACATCTTTGGGCTGCAGGAAGGGAGGAGGAGATATTTCCACAAAATGTCCATCTTCGTTTCGAAATTACATCCACAAACACATGTATCTGGGCTCCGACTGACGCTACTAACGCTCTCGGTTGTTTGTTTACAATCGCGCAAGCGGATACACGTGACCGCATCCGTTTCGTAACGCAAGATGTGGATCGTGAATCAAAATAAATTTTATTTTAAACTTCCCGATAATTTATTATAAATTTTATTAATAAAATCAACAACTAAAACACTTTTTTGAATAAATTCTTTATTTAATTTAAAGTACCGGCATGCAAAGTTACTTTTTCATCTGAAAGATGGCTGTGTGGTTTCGTCATTATTTACTTCCGTATTCATTGGCAAAACCGGCATTGCGCTGGAAATCTGGAATCTGAAATGATACTCGTTGTATAAACCGAACCCCAAACTCCAAGCCAAAAATCTAGGACGAAATTCTCGGCTTGTATTCCGGGATCTACGGTACCATCTTCTGTGCCGTCTTTTTTTTTTTTTGTACCTTTACAATACCATCAGAATATACAGCGGCGTATTTGAGCCACACAGGAAAAAATAAGGACATAATGAGAATGTCTATTTTGTGATTAGAGTAAAAAGTTTGGCTTAAGCCTCGAAATGTCTGATTTAACCTCGTAGTTTACTTTATCATTAAAGCAGACCATTGTAAACGTCATCTTAAAATCGACCCAGTTGTTAATTCGCTACGCACTTCTGGGGCTTCCTCCGGACCTGACAACAACGGCAAGAGATCACCACACAGAACACATTACATTTGTGATATTCCAGCTCTCTGCACATTTACAATTCCTAGATTTATACTTGATATCACTTTCATGATGAAATGCATTAAAACATGCATGTTACATTTTAAAGCTAAATCATTAATTATGTTTAAATAATGAATACTGTTAATAGTTACACATATGGGTGGCACGGTGGCAGAGCGGTAACGCTGCTGTCTTGCAGGGAGTCACGTCGCTGGTGTTCCCTGCCTGGAGTTTGCATGTTTTCCTGGTGGTTTTCCACAGTGTGCTCAGTTTTCCATCCAAAGACATGAAGGTTTGGGGATTTGGTGATGCTACAATGACACCAGTGCATGTGTGTGTGCTTGTGTTCACTTTGCGATGAGCTGATGCCCTGTCCAGGGATTTTGTTTCTGTCTTGCGCCGATGCTGCTGGAATGGGCGCATCCCCGAATTGATGGATTTAATCATTAATCATCCTTTTCAGAGATATTGTAGCAAGGTGTCTTCGGAATTTAATGGATGTTTCGGGCACACCCGTCACATCGCGTGAAGTATAAACCTGGCCTTAGGCGCCTTACTTTTCAGCTGACGATCTTGACTAGGGCTTATTTTTGGGGTAGGGCTTATATTACAGAACAGCCTGAAAATCATGCTAGGGCTTATTTTCAGAGTAGGTCTTATTTTCGGGGAAACACGATAGTCAATAGTTCTGAGCATGCAAAGATAACTTAAAAAAACACTAATTATACATTTGGATGAAATCTTCTTGCTCTTGAAATGTATCCCTCAAAGTCTTGTATTTTAAATATGTAAATATCTTTTAGTAATTTACCTCAGGTATAGTAAAAATGATATGTAAAATAAGTTTACCTCTTGCCTCCTAGAAACAAAAACCTGTTCATTATACTGTAATTTTCATTCCTCAATTAGAAAGCAACTTCTCACAGAGCTAGAAAAAACATGTGTGTAGGGTCCAGTGAGGAGCTGCCCATTTGAATGCAGATAAAGTAGTCAGGAAAGAAATGCTGAGGCCTTTTTGACCTCACAGAGTAAGCAAACCAGAACATGGTGTACTAAAGAATGTGTTCCTTTATGTGTTCTACTTAAAAATCAGTAGTGTGAAGCAATGGTTTTCAGAATTTTTGACTTGTGGGCTGGCAACAGACTGAGAAAATCTTCACAGACTGGAGAGTTGGATAATATAACATACCAGTTACGGCGTACTGCACGATAACGTGCAGTGAATACACTTGACTTGAGCATTCATAGTTTTCCTACTCTTTCTTTGTCTCTTTTTAGCATTCATTTGCTCAGAGGTTGATGTGCTTGCTGCTTCCTGAGCAGCTCTTCTTTTCTCCACCCTAGCGGCCTGCTGCTTCTCTTCTTTCGTCGGCATCTTTTCGTGTTAAAACTGATTAAGTTAGTTTTTGTGTTGCAATTACTTAGTACATTTTCTTAAATTTTTCACTTAAGCTGGCACTTAAGTCTTCAATCTGCCTCAAGAATGATTAGCAAAGATGGTAGGGAATGAGAACGACGCCCATACGCATGCGCCGCACGGCCGCCCTGCTGCGCTACCGAGAGTTGATTCTACAATAATATAAAATAAAAATAAAAAGAGTAATAAAAATCATCACACCGAAAGCGGATAGAAGACGTCACGTAGTGTATGTGTACCAAATTTCAAGTCAATAGGTGAAACGGTTTGCGAGCTACAGGTGATTTAAAATCCTGGACAGACAAACGAACAGCCACGGTAGCGTATTATATAAGAAGATTCACTTACTCTGAATCATACCTTGCCCAACCAGTGGCTGAACTGGAAAAAACATAAGTGCTGGTGCTATATTTTTAAATCTGAATTCTTAATAGAGTGGAGATTCTGAGGTACAGATTTGCTAACATCAGACTGGAGAGCAGGGATCCCTTGGGAGTTTCGAGCACTCGATGAATTAATTCTGAAAGGGTGCAGTGGGAAAAGAAAGTTGGAGGGTCTCCTTGGAGTTTCAAGTATATTACGTGCACACCTAATATATAAGGGAAGAATATGACAGAATTTTTTTGTTCAAAATATTATCTGAAAAAGTGTTCACATTGGCCAAAAAGCATGACCTGAGAAATAACAGATATTCCTGGACTGCAAAAATATTCAACGGACTGGTACTAGTCCCCACACCAACCGCTGAGAAACACTGGTATAAAGAACCTAAAATGTCTACAAATGCTTCCCATGGTGGGATATATGGTTGACACCACGTGGTATTTAAGGAGCTCGGAATGAGGAATCAGAAAACAAAGTATAGCACTGTAGTGAATTAAAAAGCTGTATGTTGGATGAGTTTTCTAGCCATTGCTGAGAAGGTTGGATGTATTAAATATAGAGATTAAAAACACTGAAAGTATATTCTGCATTGCTGTTTCATACCAATCAGTGTGCTAAAGCTATGAAAAGAAAAATAGTTTTTGTAAACTAAAAAAAAAATTATTGTTAATTTCATGTCAATAAAACCTCCTGATTGAGTTTGGATGTTTTTGTAATATACGTTAATTATAGTTTCTGTCATTTTTAGGAGTGTTTAATTCAAACACTCACAATTGCTTGGATCTATTAGACAGGACTCTCTTATTTTTGTTTTTAAAATGTTCTTTCAGGTGACATTTTATGTCAACATTTTATAAGGTTGTTTAATAAACCTAGACGTAATTCTAATTACTGTGAAAATAAAAGAATTTTCTGATGCCATTTTTTTCTCTACATCTTAGGAAACATGAAACAATTTATTGCTAAAGAATTGTAACACACTGTGTGTTCCTCTTGCCAATTACTCAGTCCTGGCACAAGTTCTCATTAAGACACACAAATTGCACCTCAGAGCAGACATTTAATTGTATGGATGGCTCCATTCACTTGTGACCTGTTATTACTTACAATGACTGCAGTTACAGGTTTTTAAATGCTGGACAGTATCTGTTCAAGGTTGTTTATTCTTTTCCTGCAAAAACCAACTTTTCTTTTGATTAGACCAAACATGTTAATTAGTTATTGTACTCAGGTTGCATAGTGGTTAACTCTTCTGTTTCACAGATCCTATTTGAATCCTTTATTATGTCATAACTTTTTATCATCCTCCCCTGTGTCTACATTGTCAATCTTTAGGAATTTACATTTCCTTTGTCATCCCTTCCTGTAAAGCAGATTAGATTGATTGGCCAATTTGAACTGACTAAGTAGGAGGAGTATGTCTTGTAAAACCAGGAATCCTGTCCAAGGCTACCAATGCTAAAAAACAGGTTAATAAAAAATGGATGGCTTAAACAACCGATGCTGCTCCTTCACAGATACAGTGTCCAAAATTCAAATACTGCACCTGATCATTGTCTGTGCAGAGGTTGCAAGTTCTCTTTGATTCTGTGTGGATTTTCTTCTGCATAGTCTTGTTTTTCTTTCACTTGTGTGACAGACTAATTGGTAAATTTAAATTGAGCCCATGGGTGTCTTCATTGATGGGCTGTGTGGTGGACTGGTGCCCTCTCCTGGAATGTTTACTCCCGATGGTGTTGCTCTGCTCCAGCATCCCGCTGTCTTGAATCGACATACAGTGCATCTGGAAAGTATTCACAGCGCATCACTTTTTCCACATTTTGTTATGTTACGGCCTTATTCCAAAATGGATTAAATTCATTTTTTTCCTCAGAATTCTACACACAACACCCCATGATGACAACGTGAAAAAAGTTTACTTGAGATTTTTGCAAATTTATTAAAAATAAAAAAATTGAGAAAGCACATGTACATAAGTATTCACAGCCTTTGCCATGAAGCTCAAAAATGAGCTCAGGTGGATCCTGTTTCCCCTGATCATCCTTGAGATGTTTCTGCAGCTTAATTGGAGTCCACCTGTGGTAAATTCAGTTGATTGGACATGATTTGGAAAGGCACACACCTGTCTATATAAGGTACCACAGTTGACAGTTCATGTCAGAGCACAAACCAAGCATGAAGTCAAAGGAATTGTCTGTAGACCTCCGAGACAGGATTGTCTCGAGACACAAATCTGGGGAAGGTTACAGAAAAATTTCTGCTGCTTTGAAGGTCCCAATGAGCGCAGTGGCCTCCATCATCCGTAAGTGGAAGAAGTTCAAAACCACCAGGACTCTTCCTAGAGCTGGCCGGCCATCTAAACTGAGCAATCAGGGGAGAAGGGCCTTAGTCAGGGAGGTGACCAAGAATCCGATGGTCACTCTGCCAGAGCTCCAGAGGTCCTCTGTGGAGAGAGGAGAACCTTCCAGAAGGACAACCATCTCTGCAGCAATCCAATAATCAGGCCTGTATGGTAGAGTGGCCAGACAGAAGCCACTCCTTAGTAAAAGGCACATGGCAGCCTGCCTGGAGTTTGCCAAAAGGCGCCTGAAGGACTCTCAGACCATGAGAAACAAAATTCTCTGGTCTGATGAGACAAAGATTGAACTCTTTGGTGTGAACGCCACACGTCACGTTTGGAGAAAACCAGGCACCGCTCATCACCAGGCCAATACCATCCCTACAGTGAAGCATGGTGGTGGTAGCATCATGCTGTGGGGATGTTTTTCAGCGGCAGGAACTGGGAGACTAGTCAAGATAAAGGGAAAGATGACTGCAGCAATGTACAGAGACATCCTGGATGAAAACCTGCTCCAGAGCGCTCTTGACCTCAGACTGGGGCGATGGTTCGTCTTTCAGCAGGACAACGACCCTAAGCACACAGCCAAGATATCAAAGGATTGGCTTTAGGACAACTCTGTGAATGTCCTTTAGTGGCCCAGCCAGAGCTCAGACTTGAATCTGATTGAACATCTCTGGAGAGACCTTAAAATGGCTGTGCACCGACGCTTCCCATCCAACCTGATGGAGCTTGAGAGGTGCTGCAAAGAGGAATGGGCGAAACTGGCCAAGGATACGTGTGCCAAGCTTGTGGCATCATATTCAAAAAGACTTGAGGCTGTAATTGCTGCCAAAGGTGCATCGACAAAGTATTGAGCAAAGGCTGTGAATACTTATGTACATGTGATTTCTTAGTTTTTTTTATTTTTATTAAATTTGCAAAAACCTCAAGTAAACTTTTTTCACATTGTCATTATGGGGTGTTGTGTGTAGAATTCTGAGGAAAAAAATGAATGTAATCCATTTTGTGAATACTTTCCGGATGCACTGTAAGTGGGTTTTATTCTATGATCAATGAATAGTTATTTCTTACCTAGAAGTAGTAATTAGACACAACTATAAAATAAGGAAAATACTGTACTTATTGTTTAAAAGTGTGCATCACAAAATGATTATAGAGTGGATTCAGAAAGTATTTAGCGGCCTTCATTCTCTGCACACTTGACTGTATTAATGATTTAACTTAAATTAATAATGCCTAATCAATCTATACTCAAAAACCCATAATGACAAAGTGAAGACAGAGTTATTAAAAATTGAAAACTAAAATATCTCATTCACATACTTATTTATTACCTTTGCTGTGGCACTCCTAATTACATCCCATTTACTTTAATTATCCTTAAGATTTGTCTAGAACTTGATTGGAGTCCACCTGTGGCAAACTGAATTGGTTGGACATCATTTCGAAAAAGCACAAACCTGTGTATATATGGTCCAGAATTAACACTGCAAGTCAGGACAAAAACAAGCCATGAAATCCAAGGAATTCTCTGTAGATCTCTCTGTAGAACTGTGGTGTGGCATAGATTAGGACCAAGCTATGAAAAAATTTCTAAAGCTCTGTGTGTTCACAGGAGCACAGTGGAGCATGGTGGTGGCAGCATCATGCTACAGGGGTGCTTCTCATTAGCAGGGACAAGGAGACTGGTCAGAAATAAAGAAACAATGAATGCAGCTAAATACAGAAAGCACCTTGAAGAAAAACTACTTCAGAGTGCACATGATGCCAGAGTGGAGCAACAGTTCACTTTTCAGCATGAAAATAACCTGAAGCATAAAGCCAAAAGAATGCTGGAGTGGCATCAGGACAAGGCTCTGACTGCCCTTGAGTGCCCATCCATAGCCCAGACTTAAACCCCATAGAACATCTGTGGAAAGACCTGAGGATGGCAGTTTACAGACATTTCTCTTTTAGTCTAACAGATCTTGAAAGTGTCTTACTGGAAGAATGAAATGTTTGTAGAGGCTTACCCATGAAGACTCAAAGCACTAACTGCTGCCAAAGGGGGTTCTACAGAGTACTGAATTATACTCTGTATGGTATGAGTACTTTTATGAATGACAGATTTTAGTTTTGTCTTTGTTTAAGATTTTTAGCTTCAGAAATTTAAAAACCTTTCTGAAAACATTTTCACTTTCTCATTAGGGTTATTTACTGTGGATTGATTGGCAAAATGGCAAATTTAACCATTTAAAATTTAATCGAGGAGATAGTAAAGGATGCAGGAAGTGAAGGGGTCTAACTACTTTCTGATTCCACTGCATTACGCAGACCTGTCTGTGAAACTGCATTGATGTGCATTGTTTTTCATTTGAAAAAACCTTGCTTCATAAAGACTGGAAAAAAAAATACATTTTGGCTCATAGTTAATTTCTAAATGCTGGCTGAAGACACAAAGCAAGCTAACTCTTTAATATTGTAACAACAATACCTGAGACATCCTTAGAAGCCTAATTTGTCTCGTCTTATCTGTCTACTTTATTACTAATGTAGATTTTGTACATCAAGATTTCTTTAAATTGTACTGTAATACAAAGCAGAATATTTTTGGTGGCACTTTCACAGTCGCCCAGCAATCTCCCTGTTATCTCTGAGGTTCCTTATCTCTCAGCCTTGATAATTCTATTGCCTGTAGCTGCAGGTTTCAATCTAATCTTAAACCACATTTGCTATGTGCAGGATTTTGTCCATTTCTGCATCCAGGATATTCACTGTGGAAAGCATTATTACTCCTTTTGTCAAAGCCAAGGTGACTTATATGAGTTATGTTGTTACATTCATGTGCACCAAACCTTGTAATAGTAAGTTATCCCACAAATGCAGAAAATATTGGCATATTAAAAAAACGATGATGAATATTGAAGATGAAAACAGAGCACAAAGAATGTTTTGCTGATGCCACATAAGATAAGAGCCATGCCATACAGTGGTACACCATCTAGAGATGTTCCTTGCCTTATACCTGTAAAGCTGCGGTTATAATCTCCAGCCCCTGCAATTCTGAACCAGATCACTTACATTTGGTGTTAAATTGGAGTAATGGATGTATAAACATAGATAATAAAGCTGGTCTGTGATTGATTTTCAGCAGTTCTTAAACAGTGCAAACTTAGCTTCTGCCTTTACTTTTTGTTTTATGGAAAACTGCAATAGTGGTACAGATCAGATTGTCATGTTTTAGTCAGGATTCCTTCCCTGGTCGTGTTTCAGATGTTTGTTTTATGTCCATTTTGTCCATTTTTGACACAGCAGTATTAGAATTAGTTTAAAGAATTTAGCAAAGCATCCTACAAGCCCTTGACCTAGTCCTTATGACAACGTCATTTCAGTAACACTTTTGTTAAGGTACTGCAAAAATGCATAAATTATCCAGATAATGTTATGTAACAAAATCTTTTGGTCTTAACAACACAAAGCTTTAGCAAAGTGGCTATTCATCTCTGTGAAATGTGATGAATAACCAGGATTATTTCAGTGTATTTTGGGCCCTATGCACTATGCCCATTTTTAGGAATACTTTCTGAAACACTGTCCTCTCCATGTAGGTTGTGGTTCTTCCACTGATCACAGAGTCCTAAACTTATGCAGGAAAAGGTCAGACAGTTAAATGGGAATTCACATGACTGGACGACTAAACACTAAATCCTTTGTCCATTTTCATTATGTTGCATACTTTTGGAATGTGTCTAGGTTGAATGTTTTGAATTGCTTCATGTTTCTATAATGGCCTAGAGTGTAAGCACAGTTAATATATCTGATAACTGACATATAATCACTATATATATAAAATCCAACATCTGTCTACCTGTCTGTCTGTATGTCTGTCCGCTTTTCACGAGAGAACTACTTAATGGATTTAGATCGTGATTTTTTCTATAATTTACTTGAACATTTCGGTTGATTTTGCAACCTCTCTCATTGCGCTATGTATCATTCATATGTTACTTAGGCACGTACCTTTTATCTTCGGCAATCTCATTCTCTAACCAGGCCTCAGGAGCTAACCAGCGTAACACTGTCCACCAGCCCTTTCGTTATTCTGGCACATTGTTGACATCCGTGAGTAACAACAACGTACTAAACTGGAAGGTGGTCTATGCATGCGTGGAATTCGCGGACAAACAAAGATCAAGATCTAAATGAAGATCTCTTTAGTTAATTTAAAGCACAACAATTTGTTTAGTTTGAATGTCTGTGTTTTGAGGTGTGACTGGAGTACTACAGTCTTCAGTAGTATAAGCCTGGAGGCGATTCTTAATGCAATGCCTAAGTTTTAGCTGTCTCTCTACTGCCATCTAGTGCTTCTTCTTCTAATTCATTCGCGGACAAACAAAGATCAAGATCCAAATGAAGATTATATATAGAGATATCTAATATTTCACTCAATACACCTCAGAGTATAAAGAGAATTCCAAAGATTCTCAGATGATTCTGCGCTTATGGGGTGTATTGATAAGAGGGGAGTGAGTCAGGTGGAAAACGGTGTTTTTTGGTGCAAAAAGAATTGCCTGCAATTTAACATCAGCAAAACCAAGTAACTGATTATTGACTTTCGCTGCAGCAAAAAGAGCCTCCATGTCCGGTCACTATTCAAAGAGTTGGTGCAGAAGTGGTCCACTCCTACAGGTACTTGGAGGACAGAATAGGCTCTTTTTTCTTAGTAGACTTTGTGGGTATTGACATCTTTCACATCTTCAATAACTGTGATGGTCAGTGCAATTGTTCTACGCCGTGGTGCGCTGGGCTGCTAACATCACTTCAAGTGAGGCCCACCGAATCAACAAGCAAATTAAAAGGGCAAGCTCTGTTATAGGAGGCACTCCGGAGTCCTTGGAGGTAGTAGTGAAGGAGATAATTAAAACAAAACTGACTGCCATTGTAAATAATGCTGCGCATCCTCTTTTTGACACACACTGAGGACTTTCAGACAACAAATCATTCAGAAGAAATGTGTCTTAAAGCACTACTGGGGCTCCTTTACAGCAACAGCAGTACATCTGCATAATACCTCACTGAGACTGTAACTGCCAAGTCAGATGTTTTCTTTCTTTTCAAAATTTAATTCCTCTTTAGTCATTCTGGTATGTGTTCAGAAGATAGTGTGTGTGTATATATATTTATTTATTTATCTACCTAAAGAGCTTCTGTAAACAGTTACAGTTCCCTCAGGGACAAATATAGTTCTCACTGTTTATTTTTTCATTGCTTTATTGCTGTCATTTTAACTTGCACATTGAATATATTGTTGTGCATTAATAATATTGTTGCAGTGTAAATTATACTGTAGCAGTATCATTGCTAAAGCAATGTAAGGGAAATGTTTTATTTAACAATATCCATCTTGAAAACCACTCAAGTATACATGCCCAAAAAACCTGCTGAAAATATTCAGAGAATTTTTGTCTCACTTTTAGGCCTCATAGTTTGCTCTGTTCTGTGAAAAAGATCTATTTTTGATTTAAGGCTGAAAAAAGCTACAAATATTGTAAAAGGAACACAATCTAACTAAACAAATGTACAGTTAGGTCCATAAATATTTGGACAGAGACCTCTTTTTTTCAAATTTTGGTTCTGTACATTATCATAACGAATTTTAAATGAAACAACTCAGCTGCAGTTGAAGTGCAGACTTTCAGCTTTAATTCAGTGGGTTGAACAAAAAGATTGCATAAAAATGTGAGGCAACTAAAGCATTTTGTTTAACACAATCCCTTTATTTCAGGGGCTCAAAAGTAATTGGACAAATTAAATAACTGGAAATAAAATGTTCATTTCTAATACTTGGTTGAAAACCCTTTGCTGGCAATGACAGCCTAAAGTCTTGAACTCATGGACATCACCAGATGCTGGGTTTCCCCATTTTTAATGCTCTGCCAGGCCTTTACTGCAGCGGTTTCAGTTGCTGTTTGTTTGTGGGCCTTTCTGTCTGAAGTTTAGTCTTCAACAAGTGAAATGCATGCTCATTTGGGTTAAGATCAGGTGACTGAATTGGCCATTCAAGAATTTTTCACTTCTTTAATTTAATTTAATAAACTCCTGGGTTGCTTTGGCTGTATGTTTTGGGTCATTGTCCATCTGTATCATGAAACGCCGCCCAATCAATTTGACTGCATTTAGCTGGATTTGAGCAGACAGTATGTCTCTGAACACCTCAGAATTCATTCAGCTGCTTCTATTCTGTGTCACATCATCAATAAACACTAGTGTCCCAGTGCCACTGGCAGCCATGCACACCCAAGCTGTGTTTTACAGATGATGTGGTATGCTTTGGATAATGAGCTATTCCACGCCTTCTCCATACTTTTTTCTTGCCATCATTCTGGTAGAGGTTGATCTTGGTTTCATCTGTCCAAACAATGCTTTTCCAGAACTGTGCTGGCTTTTTTAGATGTTCTTTAGCAAAGTCCAATCTAGCCTTTCTATTCTTGAGGCTTATGAGTGGCTTGCACCTTGCAGTGCACCCTCTGTATTTACTTTCATGCAGTTTTCTCTTTATGGTAGACTTGGATATCGATACGCCTACCCCCTGGAGAGTGTTGTTCATTTGGTTGGCTGTTGTGAAGGGGTTTCTCTTCACCATGGAAATGATTCTGCGATCATCCACCACTGTTGTCTTCTGTGGACGTCCAGGTCTTTTTGCGTTGCTGAGTTCACCAGTGCTTGCTTTCTTTCTCAGGATGTACCAAACTGTAGATTTTGCCACTAGTAATATTGTAGCAATTTCTCAGATGGGTTTTTTCTGTTTTCGCAGCTTAAGGATGGCTTCTTTCACCTGCATGGAGAGCACCTTTGACCGCATGTTGTCTGTTCACAACAAAATCTTCCACATGCAAGCACCACACCTCAAATCGACTCCAGGCCTTTTATCTGCTTAATTGATAATGACATAACGACAGACTTGCCCACACCTGCCCATGAAATAGCCTTTGAGTCAATTGTCCAATTACTTTTGAGCCCCTGAAATGAAGGGATTGTGTTACAAAAATGCTTTAGTTGCCTCACATTTTTATGCAATCGTTTTGTCGAACCCACTGAATTAAAGTTGAAAGTCTGCTCTTCAACTGCATCTGAGTTGTTTCATTTAAAATTCATTGTGGTAATGTACAGAACCAAAACTAGAAAAAAGTTGTCTCTGTCCAAATATTTATGGACCTAACTGTAACAGGCTTCCAGCATTTGAAAATTCCTCCTGGCTTTTGTGTTATCTCTTCTGTTCTTGTTCACAGAATCTTGTCTAAATGTGTAAATTATCTTTTAACAGGACTGTTCTTTTTCAACAGAGTGTAATGGCAGAACACAGTACCTATAAGGTCAGTCAGGTAATGCCCCAACATCATGAAAAGCCCTCAACATCAGTTACGTAACACCTATCGCATTAGACTATGATTAACATTAGGGTCTCGTTACACTCTGGTTAAGATTAAGGTTGTAGGAGGGTCATCTCAGTCAAAGGGCGTGTTGTGACTGACATTGTGGGCATTACCTGATCTATGTCATTGGTATTGCAAGATGCACCTAGACCCTCCTCTTCTTTTTGGGTGTTAATTTGAGATGATTCTCCTATTCATTTCTTAATTCTTGACAGACATTGCCCTCTCTGTGAGAGAAGATCTGCACCTATGAATCCATTGATACATTGCATTATTCCCAGCCATAATTTTTGTTATTTCCCTTAAAATGTACAATAAAATCCAAACACCCCAGATATTATGTAGTGTCCATATCAAAAGTCTACATGGCTGTGTTGAAAGTCTAAGGTGTTTTAAGGTAAAGACTGAAATGCAAACAAATGTCAAACCTTTTTCGGATTTTAACAAGATCTTGTACATAACTACATTACAGTAAAAAAGAAATTGTTAATTGTTTGGAAACAATAAATAGATCCCAAACACTTCATTGCATACATTTGTCTTACTCTTTAATTAATATCTCTGATTTGATCACAATAATTTGGATAGTTCC
>JANRMT010062833.1:20012795-20147334 GCA_026402145.1 Polypterus bichir lapradei | reverse complement strand
ATGACCTCCATTTTGTCATCCTATCTATGATTCAGATGGGTAATGGTGGTGAGAGGGAGGGGGTGGCCAGTTATTACCATGAATTTCTGCATCTCCTACAGAATTTGACATTGGAGCAATCTAGCTACTGTAATAGCTAACCAAACTAGCTTGAAGAATGAATGATGTCCTCTCACTTGGTAAACCTCTTATGCTCATATTTTCTCCTGATGAGTTTTCGTCTATTCTGGTTACCAATTTTTGCTACTGCTATACTTTTCCAATTTTCAACAATGTTTTCACATGATATACAAAATGTAATTTATACGCCTCTCTTGATCTGCACTTTTCAACAATAACAGTGTTCTTTTCGACTGGCAGTAGACCGGCAATTTGATTTTGTGTTACCTTTGTTTTCATAACTCCATCTTACATCTCTGACATTTCCCATGTCATATACTGTTGCAATTGGATTTGTATGATGTTCATCTTTTTCCTGCTAGCTAGAGAGCTGAGAACTTGATGCAATAATCACATTTCCTGACATCACTTTACAGTTGCATTTGTTTATACATTGGTTTCCTCCAATTACTTGGCTTTTGCAGAATCTTCAATATCAACTGGCTGACTCACTGAGAACAGTAACTGGAGTTAACTGTCTTAAAAATCTTGAAGAAATGAATTTGTTTTTTGTTGATAGCCTGTACTTCTTGTTACTACCTAGGGTTTTAAAGACCTCTTAAAATCATTTTATCTACTCATAAAACACCTAACAAGTTGAGAAAATAGAAATTTTGTATGTGAGAAATCTGATGCCGTAATATGGCTTGTGTGAGCAAATGTTTTATTTATACAAACTATGAGCAAAGATAAGTGACCCAGCACATCTGAAATTATTCAGAATAGAGCACACGATGTCTCAGTAAGATTTTAGTTTACGCATCTACTATAAGCAGATATTATCAATCTTCATATTATAACATGATATAAAACGATGAAAACTGTCAGTAGCACATCTCAAGAGTCACCACTGTTAATGATAATATATTATTACTAGTAACCAGATGAGTTTAATAGATTGAATGGTCTGCATTAATTTGTCAAATGTTTTATGCTTTTATGACATAACAGTTAAAATGTACTGTATTTATCATACAAACAATAACACTTAAAAAGCAATCCAATTTCTAAACCCAGTATTTTAAGTAAGTGGCATCCAACAGCCAAAGCCTTTTACTGCAGCACCTTCGATAAGATGCCAGCTCTTCGGATGAACACAGACACACATACTTGATATTTTAGAGCTTTAACCATAAACCCCTGAAAGAAATACATGTCATTAGGAGATGAACTATCCTTTCCAAAGTCAGAAATCAAATTAAGGGCAGGAGTTTAAGCCCAGGGCTTTTATCAGCAACATTCTACCCTAGCATGTCTCCCTAATTGTTTATAATGACAATAAATGTTTCAATAAAAAAACAAAACACTTTAACAATAATTTTACATACAGCTAAATGCAACATATACTGTAGTTACAGAACAGAACATTTCTTAAACCCTACTGTGCTATGCGGTACGCCATATGTGCTATGTACTGTTTGTATTCCTGACTGATGTGGACATTTTTAACTGTGTATAGTTTAAAGTATAAATGACACACTTTTTTCATCTGCTAAAAGACAATGATCATACCAAATTGCCCTGAACCATTGCACAAATCAAAATAAATAAATAAATCGGTTGTACATACTAACTGTTAGATGAGATTTCCATTTTAATTTTACATACTCTTGTTTACCAGCAGAAAGAATAACAGATAACAGGAAAGGAAGATAATAATCATTGTGTGGAATAATGCCTTAGAGCTCAATGTGGTCGATGATCCTTTTGTTTCTTTATCTAAAGAGGACACGACTGCTTAAAAAAACTATCTGCCCTTTCTTATATACTAAAAGCTGCCTTTTTAGTATTTTCCTTTGGGTCAAGCTAATTCTCTCTTTTTTTTTTCCTTTTCTCTGTTCCTCATTGTCTGCTACTCAGACATGCCATTATTCAAATCTGAATTAATCTCTTAATACTGTTCTAAAAAAAACCTTTTGTCTCTTTTCCATTTCAAATGCCAATTCCTTATTTTTGTTTCATTAAAATGTACCAATGTGCTGGAAGTCACCACTTAATATTAGCTCAATTGCCACTTTTTTTCATTTTCATAATGTCAAAAGTGAGCAGCCAAACCTCTATTTTTCTGTAACATGTGAAAAGCTGAACTCGCAGTAGACCGACAGAGGTCAAATCTTTTATTCAAACAGTTGAAAAGCAATGTATTACAGCCTTACAAAATGTAAGAAAGGACTAGAATAAGAAAGTGAAAATTGCTATACAGTTTTGTTAGGGTGGGAGTCATTTCCATGAAACGGAGGACAATACTTCTAGTTCACAACTATTCCCAAAATCTTATCTATCCGGAAATAATGAAAGTAAAGATTCTTTCTAGTACCTAAATGTAAGAGACAAAATAAACAAAATGTTATGAAGCTGGTCAAGCCCTTCTCTTTGAACCAGATATGGACACAGATATCCAGGTGTTTCCTCTTATTTGATTTATTTGCTAAAAAAATAGTAAACGAGAGAAAAGGCAAACTAATAAAGAACTTGCATCTCTTTCCACAACAACTAAACAAGTCCAGGATATTTTTCCGTATGTCCACTTGACAAGCCTTTTTCCTTCTCTCAGGTCCTGTTGATCCCCACCTTCCAACTAATGCTGTCTACTTGCCAGAGGAGTGCTATCTTTTCCTCCCTATTCTGGACTCAGTTAGCCTTCCCAAGAGACAAATGGACAAAAGTAGTAATAGACTTTATTATTCCAGAAGAAAATTTGTATAATCATAGTAGTTAATAGTCATTTGCAGCTCCCCAAGCCCGACACAGACAGACACCAGGCACAAGTGCAAAAATACATGTTTAATTTTTCTGCCCCTTTCTTTGTTCCCCTGCTGGACAGCACAGTAAAAAAGCACCAATCACAGTAAAGCACAATAATGGCAATTTCTTTTCTTATACTTCTTCTCTGTTGCTCCTTCTGCCTCCACTCCTCCTCTGGTAAGCGTTGTCCTCCTCCTCCTCCCGACTCTGGCTCCTCGAATGAAGGCTTTTATGCTGCACCTGGGTGTACTCCAGATGGCTTATTACTGAGGTCCGGAAGCACTCCCAGGTGTGGCAGAAGCCTGACAAAGTAAGGTTCTACGGCCCCCACAGAAACCTAACAGGGCTGTGCCAAACTTCAACTCCCATGGAGCCCTGTGGGAATCCGAGGCATTGCTGCAACCCAAGGGGGCTGCCATCTACTGGCAAGACAGGGGAAGACAGTGCCCTGTGCATATCTTCATCTCTGGTCCTTCATTTAAGAAGGTTTCCTGGCCAGGTAAGGGCCCCGGCTGTCCATCACACATTACATACATATACATAGCATCACAGTGGTATAGTAATGCGTGCAGAGTACATTGAAATTATTATTTTCATGTCTGAACAATATGCAGCATGTTGCCACTGTCCTGCACCATCAGAAATAAGAATGCATTATACTGAAACTGAAAAACCCCACCAGACACTTACTTCTTAATTTCTTACGTAGAGCTCTTTGGTAACCCATAAAATCTCTAAACCACTGTACTCAGACAGCCTACAGAACAAGGCACCCATCAGTGATTCCATGCTGAGTACACTTCCCTACTACTGGCTTCAGTGACCTCTTCCTTGGAATTCCTGCTGCCACTTGTAATGTTCACTATGAATAGCCTAATACGTTCCAAGATATAAATTATGTGATAACAGATTTCTGAAAATAGTCACTAAAAGTCACCAACATGAAATACACAAGCTAGGTAATGGCCAGGAATGGCTAAGGTGCTGGCTGAACCCTCTTTCTCCTCATGCTGATTCTTTATGTCCCTTAAGCCAGAAACCCACACAATGCACTCACTCTATGAATAATTTATTTCATTTTTCAAAACGTTACAAAAATGCTATAAAAAATAAAACAGATATAATTAGGGAAAGTAAGGTACTGAATACATATTGAACACTTCAACCAATCAATAAAGGTCTAGCAGATCCTGCAATTGAGCACTTTTATAGATAGCAATTGTAAGTTACCTGACATGCCATCCGGAACTGACTTGTATTCATCACTACCTGTGTTGCATAAATAGTTTTTTTAAAATGGATGGAAGAAGTGGCAAGTTATCCAGTGTTATCTACGTATTCTTTCATATAAATAATTGACAGTTTCTGCAATGACTAGTGCTATCTTCAGTCTTTGGAAATTTTTAAATGTATTTTTTCAGAATCTGCTCATTGCCTTTCATTGGCACGGAGAGTCACCAGCAGCAAGTGGTATATAGCAGTGATGCACACTGCAAAACTGACTCTTACAGGGTTATCTCAGACTCACGTAACACATTACAACATTAGAACAATCTACAGAACAGGCCATTTAGCCTAACAAAGCTCGCCAGTCCTATCCACTTAATTCTTCCAAAATAACATCAAGTTGAATTCCGAATGTCCCTAAAGTTCTACTGTCTACAACACTACTTGGTAGCTTATTCCAAGTATCTATGGTTCTCTGTGTAAAGGAAAAACTTCATAAAGTCTGTGTGAAATTTACCCTTTCCAACTGTGTCCCCAAGTTTTTGATGAATTCATTTTAAAGTAACAGTCTTGATCCACTATATTAATTCCCTAAATAATTTTAAACACTTCAATTATGTAACCTTTTAATCTTCTTTTGCTTAAACTGAAAAGGCTCAGCTCTTTTAATCTTTTATATTCTTGCCATTTGGGAGCAAACTGGAAAATAGTTAGTGAGCACAGTAAGAACGTGCATACGGCACATTGAGAGTGCCCAGATGGTAACTGCATTCTGTTCCTGGAGCTATGAGGCAGCGACACTAAACACAAAGCCACCATGCCAGCCACATTTTAAGATGCCCATTAAATTAGCTTTTTATAAATAGTGAAGTACACTGTTTTTCTGTGATATCTTCCTTTAAGCCAAGCTTGTAAAATTTTATTTTCTGCCATATGTTAACATCTCACAGATCTGATATCCTGGAGGTTTTAAAAATTGAGTTACTAATAATTTGTGTAATATAAGGATTTTTGTGCTCCCATTATTTGCAAATAAGTCAATATTTCGACTTTAATCTACTGATGGGCAACTCCTTAGTCAGGATATTTGGACTCAACTATGAAGCACTATTTTAGGAATGTTTTATAGACCTCGCAAGGCAAATGATAGTTTAACTTTATATCTTTTCAATAATATTGAAATGGCAAGTTTATAGAGGAATATTATTGTCATGAGGAGTATTTAATTGCCCAAATATTAATTGGACTAGCCTTACAAATAGCAGAGCACAGAACAGGAGCTTTTAGACATAATCATTGACTGTTTTGAACACAGTATGTTAAAGCACCAACAGGAAGGGAGACCTGCCTATGCGTTGGTAATAATCAGGCAAGAAATTAAGGGGTAAAGGTGATTAAACCATTAGGATCTAGTGACCATAATACATTACGTTCTGTAGTGCTTTGACAGAGCATATATTCAAAAACCAAAGCATTTTTATAGGGCAACTTTATAGCATATGTAACAAAGCCTAAATAAAATAATTTAGATTTTAGTGTGGAAACAGTTGACAATGTGTGGTGCAGGTTTAAAAGTGACCATATGATGCAGGTCATGTTTACCCCAATATTTAAATTCCATTAGGAATTTTAAGAAAATAGAACAGTGAATAAAAAAGGAGCAGAAAATGTAGTTGCAAAGGGAAATCCATCCATCCATTATATTCTAACTATAGGGTCACGGGGGTCTGCTGGAACCAATCCCAGCCAACATAGGGCGCAAGGCAGGAAACAAACCCTGGGCAGAGCGCCAGCCCACCGCAGGGCACACACACACACATACCAAGCACACACTAGGGACAATTTAGAATCGCCAATGCACCTAACCTGCATGTCTTTGGACTGTGGGAGGAAACCCATGCAGACATGAGGAGAACATGCAAACTCCACGCAGGGTGGACCTGGGAAGCAAACCCGGGTCTCCTAACTGTGAGGCAGCAGCACTACCCTCTGCGCCACCATGCCTCCCACAAAGAGAAATGTATGAAAATAATACATCCAGCGGTTTGAGAGCTTGAGAGCACTGGTTAAAAATGTAGAAGTGAAGTGTATTAAGGATGATGAGGGTAAACTAAAATATGCAGAGAGTGAAAGAGCACTTGCTCTGAACTTGTTTTTTTGTAAAGTTCATACATATGAAGAAGTTGAAACTTCCTGACAGTAACAAGAACTGCTAAAAAGGGACTTTGGAAATTGTAAATTGAGAGGTACTGCTGGGATTAAATAGGCTCAAATATAACAAATCACCAGGACCAGCTAACATTTATCCTAGAATGTTTAAGTAGGTTAGTGGCTACCTTTTCCGCTTAAACAGAGAGTAAAAGGTGACATAATCGAAGTTTTTAAAATTATGAAAGGAATTAATACAATACATCTCAGTTGTTACTTTAAAATACATTTTTCAACAAAAACACTGGGATACAACTTAGAAATTAGGCAGATTACACACAAATGTTAGAATCTTTTGGGTTTTTTTTTTTTTTTTTTGCACGCAGAGAACCATAGGCACTTTGAATAAATTATCTAGTAGTGTGGTAGAGAGTTGGACTTTAGGGGTCTTCGAAAGTCAACTTGATATTATTTGGGAGGATCTCTATGAATAGGATTGGCGAGTTTGTTGGGCTGGATGTTCTCCTAAAGCACCACAGCATTTAATAATTTGACAAATCTTTATCTGGAAGTATTTCAGTTAAAATAAAATTGTGACCTTTTATCGCTTTTACTTCCTTACAGATCCATATTCTCCCAGTGTTTGCCTGGACTTTCCAATTTTCCTCCCTCATCTCAAAGGCAGGATAGGTTAACTGGAGACTGTCAACTGGCCCCATGTGAGTGTGGTTATGAGTGGGCCTTGCAATGCTCTGCAGTCCTGCATTGAACCCAGTAATGATAGGATAAGTTACAGCTCCCTGTGATCCTCAGTTGGATTAAACAGATTTGGGAATGTGCAGTTATAGGATTTGGCTCAGTTTTCTACAAAGCCAGCATAATAATTCAGCATGTTTACATTTACATGTCAGTTACACTTTACATCACTACAAGGATGCCCATTAAGTTGCACATAAAATCCATCCATTATCCAACTATATCATTACTAGAAGGTCACAGGGGTCTGCTGGAGCCAACACAGGGCAGGAAACAAACCCTGGGCAGGGCACCAGCCCACCACAGGGCATGCACACACACAGCACAATTTAGAATCGCCAATGCACCTAACCTGCATGTCTTTGGACTGTGGGAGGAAACCCACAGGGAGAACATGCAAACTCCACACAGGGAGGACCCGGGAAGTGAACCCAGGTCTCCTAACTGCGAGGCAGTAGCGCTACCACTGCACCACCGTGCCGCAATGCAGATAAAATTAAATGTAAAATTGGAATATGTGATTTGTGTGCAATTATAAAATTCTGGGAATTCCTTGGTTGGGCTTCAGTTTCACAAACAGTTGATCAAGTCTGAATGAGCCATAGGTCTCTGTGAGATCAGGTGGTCAAGCACCTGCCGGGCATAATACTGTATATAATTCTACTATTCAAAGACATGTGGTTATCAGTGTGGACCAGTGCCAAGGGTTGACGAATGGAAGACACGAGAGCTCTTTCACAGTCTCCACTAGACCATCTATCATTGACTTGTATTATTTGTTCAGGCTTGACCAGTCTTATACTGTATATGTATCAGGTCACCTTCAGTAATGAGTTCTGCTTTTACTATTGTTTGATAACTGTGAGACTCACACATAGTGATGATGCAGTCTAAACTGCGACCTGTACAGCATTTCTGAGAGACACACTGATAGAAAAATGCAAGCCACATTGTGAGGCAACACTTCCTATAATAGTCAGGCCCTGCTGTTTCTTGCTAGGGACAGTGTGATGCTATGTTAAGGAGTTCTTGTCACAGTAAAACGTTTAATTGGATGTTTACCTGAATCTATATTCTAACAATATAAAGCCACTATATAGCTGCATAAATATGTACACATATCTAGCTGTCTGAGCTGAAAAGAGCACCATAAAAGAAAAAAAACTGAATACAAATTGAAACAAATCTCATTTGGTAGTTAAAACTGGCAACAGTGCTGGAATGTAAATGAATTCACGTCTAGATGCTTTCCTAACCTTCTGGCCAAATACATGTTCAATGCATCCTCCCTGCTGTGGTAACCCTTTGCTTACACTTCATTACCTGTTTACTTTCTCTGAATCACATCTTCTGCAATTGAATATCACAGCTTCAAAATCTAAGCTGTCTGCCTGCATACATAAAAGATTTCATCTCCTAGCCTACAGGAAATCTTTAGTTATCTGTGACCCAATTTGCCATCCTTAAGAATGTGTAAATAACATACAGCAACAAAAAGCAAAGCACTAACAATGTGTTGCATAAGCAAAAACTTCACATTAAAAAATTAATGTTACTGAAATCCAGAACACCTGCTTCTTACCATGACTTGGAACATTTGCTGGGCTTCTGACTTAAATTAGGGATGCAAAATGAAACACAAATGATTTCAGTACTAAAGACAACAAGTATGTCGTATGGATGCACACAATATGCATTTTTAAGATATATTTATCTATTTCATTATTCAGAAGATTTAAGAACCTAACATATATACAATTTTACATACATTTTAGCATGGTTTCCTGTTTTAGTAAGGGGTAGCCAAGGAGAAAAGTATAGTAAAAGAAAGGGAAATGATCCAGAACTTATTTTTATGTCCATTTTGCATGGTGTGTGTCTGTGCGTCTGATGCCATCTGGGGTGGACTCCAGCATCCTGTGACTCTCTGTGTATGCTTTGGAATATTACATAATTTTAAAATTATGTCTTGTTATAGTAAAGCCCCAAGCATGCATAAACAGTGCTAATTTTAAAGTCACATATTGCAGAGGTGTCGGCTAATTTCAAACAATTACCCAGGCATAGGGATGTGGACCCAAAGTAGTAGAGGTGTTATTTCGGAAAACCTATTGCTTCTTAAGGAATTTATTGTTGCAGTATAATTACTACACACTACTGAGTGACTATTATGGGATGTGCTCATTGCAGACAGTAGCCAAGTTGACTTGCCAAATGCATATTTCTGCGCTGACGTTCACTTCGATGTACACACTTTTATAATACATTCACTCATACAAAGTTTACTCTATATGAATACATATGTTGTGTTATGATGCAAGATGCAATGAGGATAATACACACCAGGCAGTAGTACGGTAGCATGCAGAACATATGGTGTATCTGACTCCCAGAAACGTACGGGACACACAAGGTTTTTACAGAGTATAATTCTCACAAAAATAAAAACATTTTACTTTTCTGTTATTTTTGCCTCACAGTCAACCTCTGAGTTTGGCTCAACAGCCCACACTTGAGATCACAACCTATTTAATGCTGTATCTGATTGATTGCAGAGGTGGCAGACATACTTACTTGCTCACCCAGTAAAACATTCATGTAAAGAAATAGACCTGTAAATGTATACAGAGCTGATGGGATTGTAAATGTGTTAGGGATCATTTATACTTCACGCTCAGAACACGTACGCACTCGCATCATTGCTGCCACGCGTTCCCAGTGTTCATTTGATGCATCCTCTGAGCACGTCCTCAGAAATTAAAGCGACACGTGCGTGAGTTGCAGTACCACCAAAAGGTCAGGGGGCGCAGTGTGCTAGAAGTTGGAAAGTGACTTCAGAGTGTCTGTTTACTATCTACGTGTTACAGAAAGCCGCTTTGATGATCCTACGGGATTGATGTGCATGCTTTGATATTTGATGTGGTGAAGCAAAATGGCGACATACAAATGCATTTTGTGGTGCTTTTATATTCAAGCGTCGCATATTCCCAATCGTAATGACACGATACATTTTAAAAGTCTCACATACCATGTTTTGTGCCATCTTTTTTTTTTTTTGCAACTTCACAACAGCAACATAATGTACAGCGCTCCATTTGAGCCACATAGAAAAAAATTAAGGATATGGTGAAAAGGTGTATTTTGTGATTAAGGTGGAAATTTTGGCTTTAATCTCAAAATGTCCACTTTAACTTTGTAGTTTACTTTATCATTAAAGCAGACCGTCATAAACATCATCCCAGTTGTTAAATGCTATGAGCTTCTGGGGCTTCCTCGTGACCTGACAGCAGCAGTAAACAGCAATAGATCACCATACAGAACATATTAAATGTATGATATTCCAGCTTGCCATTAAGAATCTTTAGATTTATACTTGATAAAAAATTTATGTTACATTTACAGGTAAATAGTTAATTTTGTTTAAATAATGAATATTGTTATTAATTACTCACATGGGGGTGACAAAGTGGCGGAGCGGTAGCACTGCTGTCTCGCAGGGAGTCACGTTGCTGGTATTCCCTACATGGAGTTTACATGTGTACATTTCCACAGTGTGCTTCGGTTTCCTTTCAAAGATATGAAGATTTGGTGACACTAAAATGACACTAGTGTATATGAGTACTTGTATTCACCTTGCGATGAGCTGATGCCCCATGCCCAGTGCTTGCTGGAATAGACACATCCCTGGATTGGTGGATTTAATCATTAAACATCCTTTTCAGAGATATTGTGGTAAGGTGTCATCGGAAATTAATGGGTGTTCCAGGCAATTCACAACACAGCAAAGCCAAACCTGTTCTTACCTTGGTAATATCTTGCACTGCCACCTGGTGGATTCTTCTCGATTTACATAAAGTATGCACGCAAGTATAAACAGTAAAACGCTTGTGTAGCAGAAGTGTCCACTGGAGCATGCGTCGCGTTGCGTGAAGTATAAACCTGGCCTTACTTAAAAATATAGAGTATAGAGAGATGGAATTTAAAATTGAATGAAAATGTCTTCATGGACTGCCAACATCTGTGGCACAATGGAACAGTTGACTCACCTTGAATTTAAGGATTTTTTCATCTCCTTTTGGTATCTTTAACAAGCTTTGCAATCAATTTTGCTAGATAACTTGTTTCAGAATCTTCCATATTTAATAATGTGAATAACAATATCAAATTTTAACCTACCAAATAAAGATACCATATATTTTTCTTGTGCCAGAGTACAACTCTACAAGATGCAGAATCCCAATACATACCAAGCGCTATGATTGCATAAACCCCTAGATGGCTAGTAACCCTCATTTTCTATTTTGTCATCTTTCACACTTGTGTAGAATCTGCATTTCTGATCATCAATAGATAACAATCAAAACCATAAGAGATTGCAAAAGTCTACATTCCAAGAACAGCAAAAGGGGGGTGTTAAGACCTACAGCTCACCTCTAAAACTGTACAGATCTAAATGAGCTCCAGGCCTGGACCAACAGCTGTGACTTAAGATAAGAGCCATGGGTTTTCTTATAAATAAGAAACCATACAAATGAAGAGGGAAAGAACACATCATGAGCCGTTGGCCAAAAGATTTCATTGCAATTACTAGGTTAAATCCACAGTGTAATAAAGGGATAAAAATAGCAAAGCTATTGACACTGACAAAAGCTCCTAGCTATAGAAAGTCATTTAGATTTCAAATTCCAATTTATCTGCAAGATGTGTGCTGCTATTTGCCAGTTGTTGCCTCCAACAACTTTTCCAGAAACACACATTAAAAACAGTAAAGATACATTTTATGTAGTGTGTTAGTTCAGTCAAATGGCAAGTTACGTACTCGGAGAGTAAAATGATGCATGAACATTTCACATCATCACCCCGCTGGGCAGTTCTCTTAAAGAGACAGAAATTGCATTTCCGTAAAGATACAAATACGTACTTTATATGTGTTTCATGTAACAAACCCGTCCACGTGTCATTTTCTGATGTGTCAATATTTGCTCTTCACTTGGCTGCCTTTCATTTGAAATTTAAACTCTTCACCATGATGGTTCAGAAACACATCTGTCATCTTCTTGTCTTTAGCCAATAATCATCACATGTGTTTCAGGCAGTCATGTGAAACATCACTTTCAGAATTAAATCACTTACCTGTTTAAGAGTTCAAATGTATGGTGCATAATATTTCAAGAGCATGGCACGCACTGAAATTGATCTTTAGATATAGAATGAGATATGCAGACAGATACAGAAGTGAAATTATTCATGCTCTCATACTGCTCTTAAACTGAGAATGATGGCAGAAAGGCAAAGTATTAAATTAGTGTTTTTTATTGAAACTGAAGAAAACAGAAGGATCAATTAAGAGAAGGAATGACTACAGTAGAGTACTAAATAAAAAAGGACACAACCAAACGCACTGAACATCTAGGACTGTTCATTGAGCTCCTTGAACTGAGCTCCTTGACTTCTAATGGTGTCTCTTTCTCTGTCTCTTCCAAGCTCCTTCTTACTAGCTCATGTTAGTTGAGTGCTTGCCCTCAGTCTCCTTTTGACTGTATAGTGAAGTACCCTGTGGAATCAACCACACTCTGGGGTCTATTCCAGGTCAGTCACAGCCAAAACTAATTCTGGGGTGGAAAACCAGGTGATATCACCAACAAGCCCCTTTGAAGGTTGCAATGTCACATCTGCCACACTCTCACCTTTTAGTTTGGTTGTACTTTGCCCAGCCTGAAGCAGCATGATTAACTGAAACAGAAACAAGTGCAAAAGAAATCAATCGACTCATTTTGTTGAATATTAAAAACCTGTTAATTACCTTTGTTTAGTAATGCACCAGGCAATATACTTACAAAGTAAATATTTTAAAGAAATCCAAACATGTTTTTGTAACATTTTACTCTTTTTTACAGACACGCTAATGCAGAAGACAACATTTATATAAAACATCCAGGGTATCTTAGACTTGTGTGCAGTACTGTATATTTTTACAGTGTTATTCTACATGCTGAACTTTGTATGACCCCTTCAAATGACTTCAAGAAATTCAGCTATAGAGTACTTCAGAATGGTTTGCACCATTAGCTGTAGAACAAGAAGATTGACCATTTCCGTAATTAAGGTTTACTATCTGGAACTATTGATTAGTGTTAATTAGACATGGAAGGTGATCTGAAAGCATGTTCTTAAGTCATGATTTAAAAGCATTTTCTTCAGGATGCACTATTGGAGTGTTAATTAATTACATTTCGTCACTCATTTATTTTTCAAACCTCTTCATTAAAATATAGAGTGACATGGCAACTGATGACTGTCTCGGCAGCATCAGGCACAAAGCAGGAACAAACCCTGGACAGGGCACTATCTCATTTCAGGGTATATGCTCACTGGTGAGCAGCATCATGGTTATTTTAACTCATACATCTTTAGGATGTGGAAAGAATTTAGAGAATCTTCAAAAAAAAAACACAAAATAAAGAACATGTAAAGTCTGCCCTGAGACCCAAGACCTTAAACTTGTAAAACAGTGCTGCTAACCACTGTGTAATCCCTTAATAATTATATTTGTTAAATTTCAAATGATCTCAGACACAACCATCTCAGGGGCATCTGAACAGGACAGCTTTTGTCATTTCTGGAAGAAAAACAATCATAAGAAAAGAGAGAGATGGTTTAGGGCACAGACAGGTAAACCTCAGTAACTGATTTTAGAAGGATGGATTTTATTTGCTGTGTCTCTCAATACAGAAATGCCTTAATCTTAGTGGTAAGTTCTAGTAGGATATTAGTAGATTTGGCTAAATATTATATTCTCTTCAAAACATTTAACATGTCCTTTTTATTAGCCTATACAGTGGAACCTCAGTTTGCGAGCATAATTCGTTCCGGAAACATGCTTGCAGTCCAAAGCACTCGTATATCAAAGTGAATTTCCCCACAAGAAATAATGGAAACTCAGATGATTTGTTCCACAACCCAAAACTATTCATATAAAAATGATTAATACAAAATATAAAGTAAAAATACATAAAACAAATTAACCTGCACTCTACCTTTGAAAAGAATCACGGCTGATGTGAGTGAGTTTCTAAACTCTTGTGGGATTCCACCCAACGAGACAACACGTGGAAGAGTGTCCCAAAGCAATCGCAGTCTCCCAGCGCTGTAGCAGTTCGCTGTATAAGCGTATCCAAAAAGATCGCGGACATGCCATAAGCGCCTGCCGTCGATGGGTGATACAAGGAACATTATAAAGTTCCCGCTACAATAAATAACCGCGCTGTTGCTGTTTCAAGCTGAATAAAGCTGGTGTTGTTAAAGTACTGAGACTCAGCTTCGTGTTTTAGGGCGCAAGACGGGGACTCGCACTTCACAGCACACACACACAGTCACAATGCTGTAGTAAACAGTATACGCTCGTACGGATGTTGACTATGAGTGAGGCACGCAGACTCAGACGGAGAATAGGAGACAATTGCCCTCAAGAGAAGAGAGAGAGAGACGCACGCGTGCGCAAGAGAGAAAGAGAGAGATGCGTGCGCGCAAGAGAGTGAGAGAGAGACGCACGCAAGAGAGAGAGAGAGATGTGCGTGAGAGAGAGAAAGAGAGACGTGCACGCGAGAGAGAGAGACACGCGCGCGCGCGAGAGAGAGAAAGAGAGACGCGCGCAAGAGAGAGAAAAGAACCATCAGCTCAGTTGTGATCACATGCTCTCAGTAGACAAAGTGTATCCATACTACTCGTATTGCAAGACGTCGCTCGTTTATCAAGTCAAAATGTATTAAAAAATTTAGCTCATCTTGCAAAACACTCGTAAACCAAGTTACTCGCAAACTGAGGTTCCACTGTATTATACATTTTAATACTCTCCAAGTCACACATCTGATGAGAGATTCTACCAAGGCTAACTATGGATGATTCTCTTTATCACTATTACAGCCTTCTTACAAGGACTGAAGCACTGGTCCTACCAACTTTAACAAGTTCCACTTAATGGCCACTGTATTAGAATGCTGAAACAAGTCTTCTACATCCAGCTGAGCTTATTCAGACAATATGGGGTGGCCCAGAGCAAGTGGTTCAAATATATTCTACTAAAATGAAAGCTAAGGTAACCTGCAAGCTACAATGATATTTTATATTTAAAGCAGTTATAAGATAGATCATTCTTCAGGGAACATGAAGGGTCAAAAGCTATCAAAAACCATCAATATAAGAATATTAAAACCAAATCAGAATCTTTTTTTTTTGTTGTGAAAACTGTGCAAGGTCAAAGCCCTAATTAATCAGAAACAAAAGAAACAATCACCACAGTATTTGAAGGATTATTTCAGTCTTGAATGTAGGAAAGATCACACCGTGGGTGAATAAACCGTTTCCTCGAAGATTCCCTGATATTCAAAACTTCAAATGAAAACTATCTGAACAAAAGAAAAAATGATTGCATGAATAAATTTTAACTCCAATATGAATTGTAGGGTACATGAGATCAAGAGGGCAACCATTATGAAGGACATTATGGAGGCTCAGAGGCAGTGAAGAGAGGAATACAGTAGATAAGGTGACCCAAAGAGATTCTTTCAGTATTTAGGCAGTAAAAGAATAGTCAAGGAGGAGGTGAAGTGCATCAGGAATAGTAAAGGGGGATTCAAATATATAGACAGTGAAATAGCAGATGTTCTAAACTTGCATTTTTCTGAGGTCTTCATAAGTGAGGAAGCAGAAAACCTCCCAGCAGTAAAAGGGACACCTAAGGAGGTGCAGTGTGATTTGGAAATTGTAGAGGAAGAAGTACTGCTTAGATTAAAAAGGCTGAAATCAAACAAATCACCAGGCCCAGATAATATTTATCCTTTTTTAAACTTTATCCTTTTTTAAGTTTTTAAGGAGGTTTGAGAATACATATATAAACCCTTGACACGTATTTTTATGAAGTCACTACACACTGGGAAAATTCCAAAAGACTGGAAAATGGCAAATATCCTATTATATAAAAAGGTTGATAAGATAAATCCAAGCAACTATAGCCAGTAAGCTTAACATGCATTACAGGTAAAATAATGGGAAGAAGAGGAGTTTTACTGAACAGGCAGCATGGAGTTCATGTTTTTCCAACATTCTGGAATTCTATGAGGAAGCAACAAAAGGATATGATCAAAGTGGAGCTTATGATTGCATTTATCTTGTCTTTCAGAAAGCATTTGATAAGGTGCCATGAGAGGCAGGGCATCAAACTAAAATAAGAGGGAGTTCAGGGTGATGATTTTAAATGGGTGCAGAATTGGCTCAGACACAGGAAGCAGAGGGTGATGGTGAGATGAACCTCATCAGAACTGGCCGATGTTAAGAGTGATGCTCCTCGGGATAGTGCTAGGGCCACTGCTATTTTTAATATATATAAATGATTTAGATAGGAATATAAGTAACAAGCTGGTTGAGTATGCAGATGACACTAAGCTAGGTGAATTGGCAGATAAGCTACAATCCACTTGAATCATTATAGAGAGACAGATGAAATTACAGTAAATATCAGTAAATTTCATGTATTACATGTAGGAAGTAAACATGTTAGGTGTGAATACCCAATGGGATATATGAAAATCGAAAATACACCTTATGAGAATGGTTTAGGAGTCATAGTGGACTTAACACTATCAACTGCCAGGCATTGTTCAGAAGCCATTAAGAAGGCTAATAGAATGTTAGGTTATATAGAATACAAGTCCAAGAAAATAATGCTCAAGTTAATGGTAGGGCCACATCTGGAATATGGTGTACAGTTTTGTCATCCAGACAACAAAAAGGACATAGCAGAAAAAAGCAAAGAGTGTCTATGATGACTACAAGGCCATAGGAGATGAATTATGCGAAATGATTAAAAGCGCTGAGTCTTTTCAGTTTAAACAAAAGAAGATTAAGAAGGGACATGATTGAACTGTTTAAAATTATGAAGGGAATTAGTACAATGGATCGAGACTGTTACTTTCAAATTACTTCATGGCACAAGGGCACAATTGAAAAGTTGCTTAGGATAAATTTTGCACAAACATTAGGAAGTTTTTCTTTACACAGAGAACCACAGACACTTGGAATAAGCTACCAAGTAGTGTGGTAGACAGTAGGACTTTAGGGACTTTCAAAACTCGACGATGTTATTTTGAAACAATTAAGTGGATAGGTCTGGCGAGCTTTGTTGGGCTGAATAGCCTGTTCTTGTGTAGATTATTCTAATAAGGAAATCCTAAAAGACACTCTTGTTGACTACTTAACAACAGTACTATCTGAAAGACCCTATCCACTGAAAGATATTTTGGTTCCACATGATTCACAAGGCTGTAGTTCATTAGAGTTGAGGGAGTGTACCAACTATCAGATAAGGAAGACTGAAGACAACAATGGCAGAAAAGAAAAGAGAACCCAGAGTTTGAAGCTCCTCCATGGAGCCGTCTAACCCAACTGCCAACTGGATTACTCTACCATTATTGGAAACAGAGAAAAAGTAAAAGTTTTACAGGCATCATTCCCTTTTCATGTGACTACATGAAAATAGATATGAAGGAAGAAAATGTGATGTCTGCATATTTGCGTATGAAAAAGTGAACAGGGTCCTGTGTCCTCCCAGCGTGGAGTTTGCATGTTCTCCCCGTGTTTGCGTGGGTTTCCTTCCACAGTCCAAAGACATGCATTTGCATTGGCGATCCTAAATTGTCTCTAGTGTGTGCTTGGTGTGAGGGCGTGTGTGTGTGTGTGTGCCCTGTGGTGGGCTGGTGCCCAGCCCAGGGTTTGTTTCCTGCCTTGCGCCCTGTGTTGGCTGGGATTGGCTCCAGCTGACCCCCATGACCCTGTAGTAAGGATATAGCGGGTTGGATAATGGATGGATGGATGGACAATAATAATAATAATACATTTTACTTATATAGCACATTTCCCATGCTTAAAGCACTTATAATAACATAAAGTGCACACACTATCAAATCTGCCAACTGACTGCATTTATTTCTGCTTGTTTTGCAGTGTGCATTAAGGTGGGAGTTATACTGAGAAGAGCAAACAATTGGAAAGCAGCAGGACTGGATGGCCTTCCTGGAAAAGTGCAGAGTGCTTGTGCAGACCAGCTTGCAATAATATTTACTTCTGTGTTCAGTGATTCCCTTGCCAAGTGTGCTGTCCCTATACCCGAGTCAAACAACCTTTCCTGCTATCGTCCTGTGGCTCTGACATCTGGATTGATGAAGTACTTCGGGAGGCTTGTTAAAGTCCATATCTGTGCATCACTATCTAGCACTTTAGATTTTTTTGTAGCTTGTTTATTGCTTGAATTGAGTGACTACCAATGCCATTGCCAAGTAACTGAACACCACATTAAATCACTTAGAAAACGGTTGTGTGAACTATGTGAGACTGCTGTTCATAGATTATAGTGCAGTGTTCAACATCTTAGTGCTCCCCATTCTGATTGCTATGCTCCATGATCTAGGATATGGCACTTTCATCTGGGACCTGGATTTGCTTACCGCAGGTGGTGAGGGTGGGCAGCATCACTTCAAACACCCTCATTGTCATTAGAATACGAATAGAAGGCCACCTCTGGGTTACGTTCTTAGTGCTTTGCAGTATACCCTCTATACCTTTAATTGCATAGCAGGTACAGTTTTAACTCCACTGTGAAGTTTGCGGATGACACTGCTGTGGTGAGCTGCATCTTGGGGAAAGACAACAGTTATTACCTGGATAAGGTGGTCAGCCTCATGCAGTGGTGTCAGGCCAGTCATTTAACCTGTATGTCAGCAATAGCAAGGAGAAGGTTGGGGACATTAGGAGGGTTTGAAAGACAAATTACATCCCCCTCGACAACAACAGCACACCTGCAGAGAAGGAAAGCAATTTTATGTATCTTGGGGGTCACACTGTCATTTACGGATAACACATACAGATTCTGTTCTCTGTAAAGCCATACAGAGACTTCACCACCTTAGGCAGATGAGGAAGTTTAGACTCTTCCACACATTCAAAAGATTTTTAATTCTGGAACCTTTGACTCACTCAGTGCATTACTGTCTTGTATGAGAGCTGAACTATCCAGAAGGCTGCGTACCTAGCGAAGCACACAATTGGCGCAATCCACTTCTCGCTCTACAGGATATCTTCATCAGGCAGCACTTAGTCAGGGCTCTCAGGATATCCAGGGCATCCCAAAAACAAACTGTTTAAGCTGATCACGTCAGGTAGACATCTCTGCAGCCTAAAATCTCAGACTGAAAGATTTTGTAGGAACTTCTATCCATATGCCATCAGACTGTTAAATAGACACCACTAATAGTATTTTCTTTTGTCTGTTATCGCTGTGCCATAGGTTTGTATGAGTTAGTTTTAGTATTTTTTAGTTTTTTATTTTTTTTTACTACTGTATGACATTGCGTGTGGCAAATACATTTTTTTAATTAAATTGAACTGAAAGAAATATACTGTACCTTTATATATAATATGCTACTGTGGCTGTCCATTTGTCTGTCCAGGATTTTACATCACCTGTAGCTCACAAACTGTTTGACCTATTGACCTGAAATTTGGTACACATATACTACGTGACGCGTACTAACCGCTTTCGGCGTGATGATTGACCTCCAAGGTTATTCCTCTTTTTATTCTATTGGAGAATCAACTCTCGGTAGTGGCCAGCAGGGGGGCCATGGGAGTCGTTCTCATCCCTACCACCTTCGCTGTCACTTCCCCTACCTTTTCTTATCCCCATTTGTTGTTTACTTACTTGTTTTTAAATTTAAATAATTTGTTTTATATATGTTGTAGTATTTTTGCCGCATTGAAAAAAATACCAAATAAAGAAAACTAGTTTTGTTTATCAAATAATAGAACTGAAAATTAAGCAATGGCTTTACTCAAATTAATTGTATCCACTACAAAAGTAGGGCATAAGGATAACATGAGTATTCATTATGCAAAGAAAGCATGTTTAGCATTCACTTGTAATGTTAGCCTTAAGTGATCATTCAATAGGACCCATCTGAGTCATCTCAAAAGAGCTGCCATACAATCCATTTTATCAATTTGAGATTTACTTCATTTTTATTGGATTCTAAGCTAATTACTTCAAATAGAGAAATCACCTCAAACCACATTATCAATAATGCAACAATGCACTGATGGAAGAAAAACCCACTAATTCAAGCATTAAATATTGTAATGCAAAACATAGGATGTGGGAAGCAAGGCTCCTTTAATTATTGTGAAATGGAGCGACATCCAGAAAAGACCTAGTTGAAGAAATCTGTGTTGGTTTTGGGAAGTTTGTGGAGAATAATGAAGGATGACTAACAGAGTGAAAATGATAAACAAAAGTAGAAGGAAAGCAAGGCTAGGTAAGGGGAAAAGCAAACTAATTAGAAGTTAAACATGCAACAAGTCACTTTTCTCTGGCACCCAATAATTACTGAGTATAACAAGCTCACCTTGAAACTTCTGTCTTGCTTTTCTGAGAAATCTGTCAAAAACAAATTTGTCATAGCCTAGTGCCATAGTGAAAGCATACATATCTCGCACACTGAAACGATGTTATGCTAGCAAGTATGTCAGCCCAACTGCACTATTTGGGTGAACATGTAATACTTAAAAATATAATTTTTATGCAAAGGCTTTCATTAGGTAATTTGGTAGTTCCTAAGAACATCTAACAGCATGAGGATATAAGAGAAGAGCAGAAAGGAACAAACCATTCAGCTCAACCTAGTCTAGCATTTACAATTCCAAAAGAATCATCAAATCAGGATTTTAAGGTCTCCTAGATGATACTCTCGAATACACTATGTGGTAAAGTACTCCATGTATTTATGGCTGTCTCTGTGAAAAAAAAAAAAACCTTCTAACATTTGTGTGAAATTTATCCTTCAACATTCACCATCCATCTGTGTCTCCATGTGGTTTTATTGAAGAACTAATTTTAAAATTGCAACAGATATTCACTCTTTTTTTCCTATCATCTCTGATGTCATACGCCCAAGCAAGTAGGCAACTGAGAGCAAAGACTCAGTGGGTGGCTGAATGAGAGTAAGCCGAACAAGTGGCCACCTTGGAGGCAGAGCCAAGTGGGGGGACGATGGAGAGAGTCAGCCAAGCTGGTGGCTGTCTAAATGCTATAGCTGTGCTGTAAGCCAACTACGAACAAGACAATAAGAAAAAGAATCAAGTGTTCAGACAGCTTTGAACAAAAGCTAAAGGGCACTCTAATACCCCAACTATAGTTCTTTTACTGATGGTTACCCATAACTGTCTAGGTTTATCTCAAAAACAAACTTATTTAACAGAATCAAAGTTACCTAGAAAAAAAATTATAAAGCACAGTGTTTGACACTGCTATCTCATCAGCACCTTGGGACTGAATCCTGTGCCCAGATGGGCTTTATGTGCGCCCTTGTCAGCATTGTTTTTTGTTCAGATACCTAGGTTCTCTTCCCACGTTCCAAAGTTTGCAGGATAGGATAACTGGCAGTTTTAAAAAATCCTTACCTCATTGCGTGTGTTTGGGCCCTGAGATAGACTAGCACACTCTGCAGAGCTGTGAGGATACTTTCAATAAAACAATATACATATTAGGGTTATTAAATAAACATCCAGCTTACATGTTACCTTTCACTTAGTACTCACCTTAAATCACTACCCAAGGCCTACTATTTCTAGATAAGCAGATAAAGTTAGTCTTTGTGTTCTTATGGCTTATGCTGACCAATGTTGTGGTATCATCTATCACCTGTTCAGTCTGTCCCTAAGGCTCCTTAAAGTGCCACTGCTGTGGAAAACATGCTGCATTGTTCCTGTTCCAAAGAAGGCAGGCACCTCTTCACCTAATGACTACAGACCAGTAGCACTTACATCTCAAATCTTGAAGACTTCTGAGAGATTGGTCCTGGACTATATGAATCCTCTTGTGGTAGACCACCTGGACCCACTGCCAGCTGCCTATTGAACAAAATTTATATATATATATATACTCCACAAGGCTTATTCTCACGTGGAAAAAGCTGGTAGCACTGTGAGGATTATGTTTTTTGATTTCTCCAGCACCTTCAGTACCATCCAGCCATATCTGTTAAGGGGTTAGCTCAAGAGATATGCAAGTGGATGAGCCTATGGTGGATAATGGACTATCTGTCAGGCAGACCGCAGTTTGTGAGACTCAAGGACTGTATTTTTGATACGGATGTGAGGAACACTGAAGCACCACAAGAAGCAGTCATGTCTCCTTTGCTCTTTACACCTCATACTATAAATACAATAACAGGCCATGTCACTTGCAGAAATTCTCTGATGATTATGCACATATAGAGTGTGCTGATAAGAGGGGTGAGAAACATATAACATTCAGGTGGAGAACTATGTTTCTTGGTGCAAGGAGAATTTTCTGCATCTTAACATCAGCAAAACTAATGAACTGGTTATTGCCTTTCACGATACCAAAAAGCCTCTATGTCCAGTCACAATTCAGGTAGTAGATTTAGAGGTGGTCCACTCCGACAGGTGCTTTCAAGTCCATATCAATGACAGGTTGGACTCAAAACAATCTCAAAACACAGAGGAGCTACAGTATATAAGAAAGGGAAGAACAGGCTCTTTTTTCTTAGGAGACCTGTGTTCTTTTAATGTGAGAACTGACATCCTTTACATATTCTATAACTCTGTGATGGCCAGTGTGACTTTCAATGCTGTGGTGTGCTGAGCTGGCAACATCACTTCAAGAGATGCCCACAGAATCAACAGGCTAAATAAAATGGCAAGCTCAGTTACTGGATACACTCTGGATCCTCCTGGATGTAGCAGCAATCTACCTATTTATGTATGTATTTATTTGAAAGAGCTTCTGTAAAAAGCCAAATGTCACCTTGGGACAAACAAAGTTCTCTCTATTTAACAATGTTGTTTTAAGCTATTACTGTGTAAATTTGCCTTTATGCTTGGGACTGTCGTCTTGAGGGAAAACAAATCACTTCTCAAGTAGCAGGCTTCATGTAGATTTTGTCAGGTTTTCTCTGCATTTTATTGGCCTCCACACTATAGAACCTTCTTCTAACTGAAAGTCTCCCATGTGCCTTCTAGCAAACATCCTCTTTTTCTTAGCCACCCTTAAATAAAGCTGTGAATGGTGAAACACCTGGGAAAAATTGGTTGTATAAAGTTTCTCCAATCTTAACCACTGTAACTTGAAACTCCTTAAGATTTCTCTGTTGAGAGCCTTCCTTACTGGTATTCCTCTTGTATGATCACTCAGTTTTGGCGATTTGGATATTTTCTTTTTACCATCCTTTTTACTTGTACTTTTCAATCACCTTTTCACAGAGTTGCTTTATTTGTTTCATATTTTATATATTGTAATTGTCTTACACCTTAAACTCCAAATCGTAACCTTAGATCTTCAAATGAGTGTCTAGTTAGAATTCCAAGAGCTAAACTTAAAAGTGGTGGTGAGGCAGCATACTGCTGTTATGCACCTAAAATCTGGAATAGCCTGCCAACAGGAATTCGCCAGGCTAATACAGTGGAGCACTTTAAAACACTGTTGAAAACACATTACTATAACACGGCTTTCTCATAGCTTCATCTTAGTTTAATCCTGATGCTCTGTTTATTCAATTAATTATCATTATAATTCATGGTGGCTCCAAAATCGGTACTAATCCCTACGTTCTCTTCTCTTCTTTTTCCGGTTTTCTGTAGTGAGAATCTGCGCTGCCACCACCTAATCAGAGCACCATGATGTCCCTACATTGATGGATTAAAGGCCAGAAGTCCACATGACCGTCATCATCAAATTCTTCAATGAGAACCCTGAATACAATGAGGATTGATTGAGGTAATTTTTGTTAGGTAGAATGCCTAGAGGGGGCTGGGCGGGCTCGTGGCCTCAGAACCCCTGCAGATTTTAGTTTTTTCTCCAGCTGTCTGGGGTTTTTTTTTTTTTCTGTCCTCCTTGGCCATCCGTTCTTACTTTTATTCTATGTTAACTAGTGTTCCCTAATTTCAATTCTTATTTATGTTGTCTTTTTTTTCTTTCTTCATCATGTAAAGCACTTTCAGCTACATTGTTTGTATAAAAATGTACTATATAAATGAATGTCGTTGTTTGTCTTAATTGTATCGGTTAGGAAATGATACTGACTTGCCACAAATGGGGCTTTCCAGGATTATACTACAATCACTTGAAACCCCTTGACTACAAGTCAAGTCAAGTTGGGGAGCATGCACTGGTACAGTGCGTTGCCGCACCCACTACACGACGAAACAACTCAGGATCCCGGTTTGCAACCCCCTAGGCAGACGCACGGTCCAGTCTTACCCTCCGGAAATGACCCTCTATCTGCCACAGCCAGGTGTTACTTGGCGACCCCTTGGCCTGGTCCAGCCACTCGGGTCCCCAACAGTGAGGATCTTATGAGCTGGATCACCCTCGGGGAAACACGGCACATGGCCGTAGTGCTGTAACTGACGCTCCCTCACAATGCAGGGACTCCATGAGCAATCGCTCATTCGACACATAGTCAAACCAACGGTACACAACCATTGACTACAGACACTAATTATATGACTTTTAAAAACACACATAGGTGTTGCATTAAAAAGGTGAATGCTTATGCAATCAGTTATTTTGTGCTTTATATTTGGAATTAATTTAATTCACTTTGCATTAAACAGTCTTTTTCTGTTGATCAGTTACAAAAGGCAAATTTAATCCATTGTGATTCAATGTTTAATGATAATAAAAAGTGAAAATCTCCAAGTTATGTGAATACTTTTTATAGGCACTGTATTCCTCCATTGTGTTTAAAGCTCTTGGAATAGGCCTAAGGTCCCATGACCATACAATCATAATAAGCAAGTTCAGAAAATGCACAGAAAATAATTAGATTTGGACTGAATTTTAAAAGTAGAAAAAAGAACAGAAACAATAAGTTGGAGGTGATGAAAGATTCTAAGATTGGTTGAATCAATTAAAGAAAAAAATCGAAGAATTATTACAGAGAGAAAAAACACAGTGTCCAAGGGAAAACGTTGATTGCAAAAAGTAGAGACAGAATATTTTTAGTATTTTGACTGTGTGGTCATCCACTGACTCTGACAGGAGACTTATTAAGAAGGAAAAAGAGAGACCTAATTAAACAGAGCAGGATGGCTTTTGTACACCATCTGTGTTTTTGCATCAGCTGTTTCACTCCCCACACCATCTTTTGGACTCGATTTTGGCCTTGCTATGTTATGGTTTTATATAACATCCCTTATGCTTCATCGTTTCAGTTTCATGTGTAAAAATCTGTTTCTACACAAAAAGGGTGTGTTGTTTCTGACTACATAATTGAAGTCAGCTGCAAACCACTTTTGCATTGATGCATAAGAAACAAGGCCCACTGTTGACGATATCATCTGATGTTAATTCATCAGAGACACATGCTTCTAAGGGCAGTAATATTGCTATGTACAGATATAAAAACAGTACGTCAGGCTGCTTCTTGGGTTATGAAAACACAGGCTTTTCTTAAAAGGCTCCATCATCTGTTAAGAAAAATGTAAAAAAAAAAAAAAAAAAGCGCCTTTTGGGGGATCAGCCTTCTGTCTGAACTTCATTGTCTGCCTTATGTTTCCATTTGCCTCCTTCCTTAATCTACCTTCTGGTGTAGCCTGTACTCCTTTGATGGACTGTACCACTTTCTTTCCTTCACATATTCCACTGATTAGCTTTATGTTCCCTTACATGATTACTTCCAGTTTTTAAAAGCTTCACACCCTTCCTTTCTCCTCACATAATCCTGTATTTCCTATTGCAAAGTCAATAAAACACTTAATGCAACAATTACAGAATGTTATGAAAACAAATTCTGATTCCTTGGCCTCATGACTATGCTATTTGACTCAAAAACACAAAACTACTGGTTTAATTACTCATGTCCAATTTAATTTGTGACCTGGAGTAGGTCATAACCTGGTAATGCTTCACTTCCGAATAAATACAGAATGAAAAAAAAACAAAAAAACCTCTGTATTTATAAAGTACTTTGGAATGGTTTGCAAAATAAAAAATGCAATGTTTCTAAGAACAAACTTGGTTTTCCTTTGCCAATCATTTTATAAAAATATCGAGGGCCAGAGTAACACTAAATGATCTTCCTGACATTTGACATTTATTAAGTTTATATTTTTATTGGCATGATAGAGGAGCCTTAGCTGGCATAGTGATTAGCACAGTTGCCTAAGAGTTTTGCACGTTCTATTGGTTTGTATCAAAAACAAGTAAGAAAGAAGGTTGACTCCATTATGATGGGCAATTCCTATCTCTCTATTGCTGCACATTTAGGTTCCCAAGGATTAACAGCAATAGACTAAGAACTCTTTTATCCTCAGAGCTATAAGCATTTTGAATTCTTGTAGTTGTAGAGATTCTCCCAAATTCCAAATTATTACTATGCGTTGTTAGAGCTCATTATTCTTTTTGGCAGATATTATGGGTGTGTATACAGTTTGTAAAAATGATTGCTATAGGGTGAATCTTGGCTTATTTCTTGCATTTAAGTAACAATGACCAAAGTTTTGTACTTTTCTGTTGCAAACAAATAGCCCTCTGGGTTAACAAATGTCACTAGCCTAACTTACAGTGCTTGTTATATGAATTTTGATTTTCACTGAGGGTTTAAGTTTCAATTTTGAGAATGAATGCATAAACATCACATCCAGAGCTACGTAAGTATAGACTGAGGAAGAGTATATTTTTGAAGAGGAACTTTTAAGGCTGCTCTTTTTTAGTGTCATTTTAATCTTGGAATTGGAAGGCAAGTTGTGGCAAACCCTCAAATGGCAGGAAGGCAGTGTGGCAAAAAACAGGACAGTCTGAGAGAGAGCAGAAGATGAGTCAAGAAGTCTTTACAGATGCATAAGTCAATGTTCAGTACTGCAGGTGAGCAAGCGGGAAAGCTTCCCCAGCTAATATGGATCAGAATAAAAATAGTTATGGCTTGTGTTGGCTTTTTTAATGCTTTGTGCTCCTTCTTGTACGGTTCATTTAATAACAACAACAATTTCATCATGCCTTAGACTTTGTGGCACTTCTTGTTCAAAGTCAGGGTGGTACTACAAAATGTCATATATCACTGCATACAGTATATGATCATATGAATACCTTCTTCTTCATCATCTTTTCCCACTTCTATGTGAGGACGACATGCTTGCTTGGTCAACCTTCTTCAAACAGCTCAGTCCTGCATCTCTTTGCCAGTCAAGCCCTTTTTTTCCTTCAGTCTTCTACTTATTCATCCACCTCCACCCATCCTTCTGTCGATACTAGCATAGGAGAGACATCCACAATTACAGCAGCCCAGGTGAGCAGAGAGCTGAGGAGACTTCGTGCTAGCAAAGCAGTGGGTCCAGATGGAGTATCGCCACGACTGCTGAAGGCCTGTGCGCTGGAGCTGGGGAGTCCTCTACAGCACATCTTCAACCAGAGCCTGGAACAGGGGAGAGTCCTGAGGCTTTGGAAAACATCTTGCATCACCCCAGTCCCAAAGATATCACGTCCTAGTGAGCTGAATGACTTCCGGCCTGACGCTCTGACGTCACATGTGATGAAGACCATGGAGCAGCTGCTGCTTCACCACCTGAGGCCACAGGTCTGCTATGTCCTCGACCCTCTGTAGTTTGCGTACCAGGAGAAGGTGGGAGTGGAGGATGCCATCATCTATATGCTACACCGATCCCTCTCCCACTTGGACAGAGGCAGTGGTGCTGTAAGAATTATGTTTCTGGACTTCTCTACCATCTTCAACACTATCCAACCTCTGCTCCTTAGGGACAAGCTGACAGAGACAGGAGTAGATTCATACCTGGTGGCATGGATTGTGGACTATCTTACAGACAGACCTCACTATGTACATCTCAGGAACTGCAGGTCTGACATTGTGGTCAGCAACACAGGAGCGACGCAGGGGACTGTACTTTCTCTGGTCCTGTTTAGCCAATATACATCAGACTTCCAATAAAACTCGGAGTCCTTCCACATGCAAAAGTTTGCTGACGACACTGCTATCGTGGGCTGCATCAGGAGTGGGCAGGAGGAGTATAGGAACCTAATCAAGGACTTTGTTAAATGGTGTGACTCAAACCACCTACACCTGAACACCAGCAAAACCAAGAAGCTGGTGGTGGATTTTAAGAGACCCAGGCCCCTCTTGGACCCCGTGGTTATCAGAGGCGACTGTGTGCAGAGGGTAGAGACCTATAAATACCTGGGAGTGCAGCTGGATGATAAATTGGACTGGACTGCCAATACTGATGCTCTGTGTAAGAGAGGACAGAGCCGACTATACTTCCTTAGAAGTTTGGCGTCTTTCAACATCTGCAATAAGATGCTGCAGATGTTCTATCAGACGGTTGTGGTGAGTGCCCTTTTCTATGCGGTGTTGTGCTGAGGAGGCATCATAAAGAAGAAGGACGCTTCACGCCTGGACTAACTGGTGAGGAAGGCAGGCTCTATTGTAGGCATGGAGCTGGACAGTTTGACATCCATGGCAGAGTGACAGGCACTGAGCAGACTCCTATCAATCATGCTGTCACTGTCCTGCTCCACTGACAGTATGAGGAGATCATTCCTCCCCCTCACTATGCGACTCTTCAATTCCACCCGGCTTGGGGCAAGCTAAACGTTAACATTATACAAAGTTATTGTCTGTTTTACCTGCATTTATATCACTCTTTAATTTAATATTGTTTTTTATCAGTTTGCTGCTGCTGGAGTATGTGAATTTCCCCTTGGGATTAATAAAGTATCTATCTATCTATCTCTATCCATCTATCATTTAACTCTTTTATGTAGCTGTCTTAAAAACCTCACCTTTAACCTTTACCTTCATTCTTAGTTCACAGAACACTCCTCATACCTTCTTCCAAATATTCAATTCCAATTATGTACTCTATGAGTTTTCTCTGCATCTAATTTTCCATTTTGGGCTACCATGGATCCTAGATATTTAAATGTATCCATTCTTTTCAATAGGTCTCCCTGCAGGCAAATTTCTGAATCCTGATTGCCATTAAACGTCCTATATTTTGTTTTCTATTTTTCCTAAAACCTCTGTCTTCCTAAGGCCTTCTCCATTCTTCCAGCTTCCACTCCACTTTCTCTTATCTGGTGCTACACAATACAATGTCATCAGCAAAAGACCTCCTCATACTGGGGCCTTGGCTGTTACCCCAATACTGTTTTTAACCCAAGTCCTCACTCTCTCATACATAACCTGGACAATCCTCACATACTTCTTTGCTACTCCTTTCTCTCTTATGCACCTCCAGACCTCTTAGTGTGGTACTTTATTATAATCCTTCTCCCAATCAATAAACACCATATGCAATCCTTCTGTTTTTCTCTATGCTTTTCTATAAACTGTCTCAATGCAAAGACTACATCAGTGTGTCCTCTCCCTGGCATTAAACCAAACTGCTTCTCCCCTATGGTGGTCTCTTCCCTAAACCTGCTCTCTATAATCCTTTCCCAGATTTTCATCGTGTGTGACATCAGCCTTATCAGTATAGTTCATATGATTCTTCTGATTATATGAATATGTCAGATTGAATACATTATTATTATATATATAAAATACATTAAAATGATAAAGTATAAAGTTAACAAGTAAATGTACATGATGCTGTAAAGTCCAAAACTACTATAAGAAAATTAAAAAAGAGGAAGCTTTTAATAGTCTATGCATTAGACTAATAAAGTAGTTCACCAACTGAACCTGAATGTACCTTAACAGCAGTGTTGGTGTTTCTCAGTTTAAAAGGTCAGGTTCACATGGATACATCCTTTTTATCAGCCCTCCTCTCAAGTATGCCTTTTATTATTATGAAACCGGGTGGTACTCACTTTACAGCTCTCAGGGTGCAAAATGGAGTCCAGAACCTATATTGATTGTGGGAAAACCACCGTCTTACCCAGTCAAACTGAGAACTGCAATTATTTTTTATTTATTATCTATTTATTTCTTATTGTGAATGTGTCTGTCAGGGCTGGCTGCATTCAGTTTTTCTCTACTCTCTAAGTAATGTAAAGTTGTAGGTCTATTTCTGCTATTTTTTTTACTGCAAGTGCTTAACTTAAGGATCCTTTTAGTTCATAAAAAACGTATCTTTTGTGCTTAAAGGGCAACTCCTTGTTCTTTCTCACATCCCACCTCATGCGTTTGATTACTAAGTGGTGATTAATTATGCTCTATCTTATAAAGACCTATATAAAACATGATGAAGTACCTATTTCAAAAATGCCAATACTTTGTATATGTTAGGGGGATTTTATATCAAAAAATCAATAGTTCTTTGTACCCCATTTGCTGCTCTGTCTTTGTTTAGTGTAGTTTTCAAGTTTACCAGAGCAAAGAAAAACTAATATACATCTTTACATTACACATTTAATTGATATTTCACTAGCCAAAGCATTTTAAAAATTATATTGTCAAGAAAACATAATGAGCATACACAAGTGTTAAATTCTACTAATGCTACATGAGCTATATTGTGAATTTCAAGCACATATTTTATTGATTTTAGCAACTGAAATGACTACATTCTAAAGTACTTTTAAATTCACAGTTACTTTTGTTAGTACTAAGCATATATTCAATACTGTGTTGAAATATTTGTTTGTAATATTTTTCCAGATATTTTCCATGTAGCCAGCAGGGTGGCATAGCAGTTAGCACTCTTGCCTCACCACTCCAAGGACCTGACTTGTTGCTGCCTCCCACTCGCCTAATGCATGTGTGGGAAAGCATTGAATACAGCAGTATGTGTCTGAGTGAGAGATCTCGGCCAGGGTATGTACCTGCCATGTGCATGACACATTTGAGGCAGACAACTAAGCTGGAAAGAAGCAAAATACAATGGGTGGAAGGCTGGAAGGATTGCGTAAATACCAGTGATACATTTTTGATATGTGCTATAGACAAAATTGGGTTTTTTATCTTTCATTAAACCTAATCAACTCATTAAGTAATACTGCTAGAAGTGTGTGTGTATAAAATATTATATATGTATATATATATATATATATATATATATATATATAGTTGTCTCTGAGGTTCCATACTGTGCTTGAGATTCAAATTCTTTTCATTAAAAAAGGCACCAGAAAAAAAAAATCAATATTTGAAGGCAAATTGGATTTTTATCTCTGTAAAACCAAAAGGTAAAATGCTTTTATTTGTAAGACAGAAAACAGAATAATGCTATTTCAAGCCATAAAGTGATCCGTTTTTTTTTTTAAACATCAATATCAAATGTGTTCACTTTGTGTTTGTAAAGGAATACACAAGGAATAACTGTTCTAGTAATCTTTTGGCTTTTCAAAAACTGTCAATACATGAAACCTCATGAGATATTTTTAATGGTTTGTCACAGCTGGAAACAAGTGGTTTCGACAGTATGCAATTGACTATTTTTTTTCTGTAGAAAAGTGGGTCTGAGTTAATATGTCATGTTATGCAAATAAAGCAATTTCAACACTTTTTGACCTCAAGACTTTGTTAGGTTAATAGAGATTAAACTATGCAGCATTGAATAATTAGAATTTCATTCTCACTGTCAACTAAAAATTAGTTTAAAGCACATTCTGCATTTAGAGTATATTTCTGAACGGTACTTTTATAATAGAATTGAAAATCTGCATACAAAGTGACTTATTAGTGAATGCTCATTTAATTGCCAGGAAATATTCATTGCCTAAAGTATTGTAATTAAGGTATACCTTTGTCAACTTTTTATGCTCTTTGTGAATAGTAATATCAGCTCTACTAGCACATCCAGAGAAAGATGAACAATACAACGTTTAAATTTAGCACATCAGTATATGACAGGAGAAATATACTTCATCCAGTTGACAGTTGATACTAGAAGTCATTTACATGTAAAGTTTAGATATATTTGACCTCTATTGTTAGTGTGAAAGAAATAGTTTTAACTACTCTTAATATTATAAATACAAAAATGGACTATATTTAGCCATGTTTTTGTTTTAGTATAAAATACAGCAGAGTTACCTGGTTTAACCTATATAATATAATATAATATAATATAATATAATATAATATTAGTGTTGTTAAATTGCCTGTGTGTGTGTGTTTTCACCCTGTGATAGGCATATGCACTGTCCAGGTTTTGCTTCTGCCTTGCTTCTAATGCTTGCTGGGATAGGCTCCAGCTCCCCTGTGACACAGCTTCAGGTGGATGGATGTATATTATACTATATCTTAAATGCATGTTTTTGTTGTTATTCAATACTCTATTTCTTACTTAATGTAATTAAAATACTATTATTTTAGCATATAACTTGAGAAAATATTGAACCTTTCAATGTGTTGTGTGTCACAAGTCAGCTTTCAGCACAACAGCTAGCAGGGCTATCCTGACCCAAGAGGATTCTGTTAATTAGATGTCAAAAGGATATTTCAAAGAACTTTGTCCAATTAATTGGTAAAAGCACCAAAGTTAAGAAATGCTGTATTAAGTATTGGGGATAAGTGTTGGTCTGCTGGGTTACTTACAGTAGGATTATTCTCTGTTACCAGCAACATTTATTGATATTTTGTAAATTTATGGTTTTTTTAAGTTTTTTACAATCTTGGCATTACTTCATTTGCCCTAGAAATGTTTGCAATGTGAATATGTATTTATGAATTAAAAGAAAACAAATTTTCCCCATTAGCTTACAAATTGGGGCCAGCTGTGAACCAGAAGAAATATGAAAGATATATATAATATTCTCATATTAAAGCTGAAAATATTCCTGCTCAGTCATTCATGTTTCGAATGTATCTCCTTCTTTCTTTTTTTTTGGTATTTGTTAGTTCTTACAAAACACAAAATGCTCTTGCATTTAACTAATGTAGCTTTTTTTTTTTTTTTTGCATTGTTACAACCCAGAATACAAAAACATTAATAATAATATAATATACAAAAAAAATCTGCAATTTTAAACATTACAAAAACAATTCTCTTAATTGATACTCCTACAATCTGAAAATGATAATTCAATGTGTTACTTAGTCTTGAGACAAAATTAAAGGCTTAAACTATGGTGAAGCGATGGCATTAGCAAACCATCACTGAGTCAATGAGGGACTTACAGAACCTGTACTGCTAGTGATTAACCCATTTTGGACCACAACAGGAACTTTGCTAAGGGGCCCCTTAGTGTAGCCCCCACATTGGGCCAGTGTGATGTTTAATTTGGTTTTCCCAAACCCACAGTGCCCGTGGTCTGCTCTGAAGGGGAAACTGTGTATATGCTTTCTGGGGTATGCAAAGGATAAAGCCAAAAACTGACACTGGATGACTGTGATCTTTGGAACCTCAGGCAGCACTGCATTAAAAACCGAAATCTGCTTACTAGCAAAAGTTCCAGCAGATACTTAAAAGTCAATGCAGATGCTACATAACACAACAAGCCAAGATGGCCACTCACCTTCTCAGGTCACTCTTCTGGTTCCCTGTAGCAGCAGGCATCAAGTTTAAGCTATTGATGCTTGTTTACAAAGCAGTCAGTGGTTCAGCACCCACTTATCTTATAGTACTTGTTACATCCTGTGCCCACCCCTCACTTAAGAGTAGTGTCTGGTGATACCACCTACACGTGGCATCAAATTTCAATCCAGACTCCTTCCATGTGTAGCACCATGCTAGGAGAATGAGGTACCTACATTTTTTCAACAGCTGACTCTATCAGTGTGTTTAAGAAGACTTTCTAGTTTTGTGTTTACTTCCTAATTTCTAAAGGTCTATGATACAAGGTGAATTTTTGTAGTTAAGGTAAGGTTGACTAGTCTTGTGCCTTGATTAATTTCTTGGTTGCTTGCGTATAAGGTCTACAACATTTTTTCACTTGCTTGGTACAATATTTGTAACCTAGTCTACAGAAAACAGACCCTAACTGAGGGTGACTCAATTATGTTGACCTCATTTGTAAGTTGCTTTGGATAAAAGCTTGTGCAAAGTGAGTAAATGTAACAAAAGTGGAAATAAGGATAATAACAAACATCTTATTTTTTTTCTTCCAAAGTTGAAAACAGTTATTCTTGGAAAAGTGTGCAGCACCGAATCATAAATCAGCTTTCTGAAGGCATTCAACTAAAGTGTTTACATTTAACCTAAACATTTAAAAGGCAGTGACTTTTAAGAGGATAGCTGAAAGTACACACACCTCCGTTTTTTGTTGGATTTTCATCCAAATTATATATATTTCTAAGCCATTTAGATGAAAGTTAGTTTTGGGTCAAAAAGCCACACACATTTCTTTTACTTTCTCATTATTTGTGATTTTCTACCCCAGAGTGCTTTTAATTGGCTCCATGGCATCCTTTTCTTGGAAGTGAATTTCTTTCCCTGAGGAAAAACAGTGCCAAGAACCTGTGATCAAAATTAATTATTTCTATCTCTATTGTGTTGTTCTAAACAAACCTCCAAAAAGCAGAAGGCCTGATTTCTTATACCAAATGTTTTTTACCTTCAAACCAAACATCAAGTGTAAAGATTTTTTTTGTTCTCTTTGCATGCAATTGCACACTGTTTTTTTCCCATAAAATCAGTTTAATTTTAAAATGTGAGTGTTTAAGGAAAATGGATGAAGGTCATGGCTGTAAGAAGTATCTTTAACTTCTAAAACATCAAATGTATCCTTTAATATTTATTGTGCCTATAAATAGGAACACCACATACAGTCACAGGATATTAGTGCATCAGATTATATTCCTTATAATATTACTGCTTAAGTTTACCTGTTAAATTTAAAATATTTAATTATAGGAAAAATAATATAGAATTATAGGAAAAATAAATACATTCTGTCTACAAAAAGTGTACACATTTGATTTTTACTTGACTTTTCAATTATATAATTGGTATTTTTCCAGAAAAATACTTCATACAAATTTGCAGTCATCAATTTCTTTGGACATTTCTGAGACACGCTATATATAGGTTGCTAGGGGCAACAACATCACCAGGATAGCAAAAGGCAGAGCAAAGTTTCACAAAAGTTCTCCGGCAGAGACCGCATGAATGACGCTGGCAACGGAAAAGGTCCCCTACATACCAGGGACTCCTGGTTTCATCCATTGTCAGGACAGGAACACTTAAAATGATGCCAGCCCCAGAAATACTGCCTTAAAATATGATACATCCTGAGTTTTAAAACAAATGCTTCTTATGACACACAGCACAATTTAGTTCTTAAACTGTAAACCCTTAAAGCGAATAAAGAGCTATAATAAGGGCCAACATACTCTACATCCAACAGTGGTCCAACTCCAACTCCAGTCAGGATCAAAGCCAAGGCTAATAGTGAGGATTCCTCAAATACAGTTTGCAAACAGAAACAGGGTTACTTTTTCACTCTAAATCTACAAACCTGTACAAACACCAAGTGACTATAAGTGTCCTGTCAATAGGATGCAACAGAATTTTTGTTTAAGAAATGGACTAAGAGATGAGTGAGAAGTGAAAGCCAGAAAACAAGGAGACGTCAAATATCGACATCTACACTAGTCAAATGAAGCCACACAAAACATTAACCTTAAATCTTTGTTGAAAAACCTAATTCAATAACCTTTTACACTAAGGAATAGTTTTAAGCCTATAACCTTGTACAGTACAAAGAATACATCACTATCTTTTATACCGACATCTCGCTGACATTACATACCTCAAGTTCTGCAAGTCACAAAATGGTAATGAGTGCATTTCATACAAACAAACTGCGCACAATGTTAGCAACATTATCAAAATAAAGAATACAGAATGGCATTGTATTAAATGATGTACCAAATAAACAGCATATTCAAAAGCAAATTCAATTCACAAAATAATAACAAAAAATGTATTCTATAAATTTTACAAGCGTGAAATCATCACAGTTAAATGTGACCAGACCACTGTGCGAAACAATATACAGAAAATATTCCCAGTTTGAAGAGGATGATATTAAAGTTGGAGACATTTATAACAGAAATGAATGTTAAGAACAACAGCAGGCTTGAATGATACCAAGCAGAAATTGAGGGATGAAACTAAACACTTAGGTAAGCTCTAAAATTGCATGTAAGACAAATGGAGAGTAAAATTGAGAGTAAAATGAAAATGCTTGGTGCCCAACTTGGTGAGGTAAAATATATCTTAACATCCTGCATTGAACAACTGGAACAAATCAGAAAGAACTACCAAAGAAAGAATGACAGCCTTTACAAATTAAGGTAAAAATCTTAATAATAAATTAACAGATTTGGAAGACACAGCAAGAGAAAAACTGTCACAATTCTTAAATAGGTGAAATGTGGAAATCCTATGAAATTAATTTTGAAGCTCTCCACTGAAATCCAAGGTGACACCATTAAAGATGTGAGAGCTGTATTTATTATCTGAAAAGAATCACTGAGGACTTTCATCATCAAAAATAAAAGAAAATATGCTGCTTCATGCCAGAGAGAAGCTTGTGTGTTTCTTTTTGAAATCAACTTGATCTACACTTTTCCAGTCTTTTTTGTGCCAACTGCTGAAAAGAGAGTTGCAAATAATGGTAATTAAGTAGTGATGGCATGCTGTAGCAATAAGATGAGGGTTATGGTTGAAGGTTACAAAAGCCACTTACCTTAAAAAGATAAAAAAATATATACATAAATAAAAATGATCCCCTGCTGTTTTTAAATTTGGATAGGTTCTAAGCATGGACTGAAGTAATAAATATGAATTAACATGCTAAAGTCAGGACTGCTCATTAATCTGTCATAAAAAAATGTAAGAATTAGCTTTGTTGAAGTCTTAATGATCATACTGATTAATTTAAGCAATATGTTGTGTATAACTTATATAAGTTTTCTTAATTTCATGTATTTTAATTATCTAAAACAGAAGTACTATATTTTATAAAAACTAATTGCTAAGATTAAAAAAAATTGACCAAGAAAATGTTAGCTCGCTCAATACCATGCAGTGTCTTTAAAAAAAGAATTCAATCTCTTGGCCTCAAGCACAGAACAACTATATTTAAGTTATGCCATTTTCATTAAAAGCATGGAGAAAAGGTTAATAAGATTTTATGACAACACATTCATGAAAAGGATTTACAAAGATTAACAGTGCTGTTAGAGCTAAATTTAGCAAATGATAACAAATTTTAAGGAGTCCAACTTATGTGAGGCTCGTGCAAATTAATTTTTAATGAAATAGAAATGCTGCAGGTTCATGCAATTTTTGTAGACATCAATGTGGCACTTTGAAGTTCAAAATCATATAAATTCCTCCTTAAGTAGGAAAGCAGCAGATCCTGATGGCTATCTAGCAAAATTCTCTAAAACACTGTCTGACAGATTAGTTCCTTTAATGGCAGCTATGTATAAGTATGCTACAAGATAACTACTTGTCAAAAACAACTTACACAATCTACAGGTTACTCTTACTACTCTGTACACATGATGGTTCTACTGCAGCTACTATTATAAATACTACTAAATTACAGTAAGATTGTGCTGAAAATGTTAGCTAAAAATAAAGAAAATACTCAATTCTATAATATGACTAGGTCAGACTGCCTTCAGTGATTACCCCGTAGATATCTGAGCTTCATCTCTCATGGAGGCGACTCCATCTGGTTTCACTTTCCACACAGAGCCTCGCAGCTCAAGGCAATGAGCTGGGCTTGCAGTAATTGTCAGAGCAGACTTAAACATCAAATGAATCCCAATTGACTGTCCATTGTCTTTTGAGTGACTGGCTCTTAAACCAATAACAGAATCAGGTCCCGTCTCATTCATTGTTCTTTATCGTCCCCCAAAATACAATGCATCCTTCTTATCCAATCTGATTGAACTTTTGACCCACCTAAGCTCTTACTCTCAGAGAATTATCCTTCTCGGTGATTTCAACATCCATATTGACACTACATCTAAACTGAGAAATGAATTCCTATCCTTATTGGACTGTTTTGACCTGACACAACATGTTGATTTTCCCACCCACTCTTGTGGTCATATATTAGATCTGATCTGCACTTCTGGACTATCTGTTGCCAACATTTACAGCACTGATTTGGGACTCTCTGACCACAAAGCAGTACTTTTCACTGTCTCATTACCTCTCCCTCCTCTTATCTGTAAATGACAAATTTGTTACAGAAACCTTAAAAATATCTGTCCCTCTATCCTTTGTGGATCCATTTCTGATCTTTTGCTGTCTGCACCTATTCCGTCAACACTAGATAGTCTTGTTGACCACTATAACTCAGCCCTTCATTCAGCATTGGATAAAACAGCTCCTTTAAAACATAAGGAGGTTTCCTTTAAGCGTTCAGCTCTTTGGTATAATTCAGAGTTGCGATCTATGAAAGCAGCTGGCCGACGCCTTGAGAGAATGTCACGTAAGACTGGCCTCACCGTGCACATCCAGGCTTTCTCTGACCACCAAAGAGCTTACAGAGAAGCACTAACTGCTGCTAAGAACACCCACTATGGCAGAATAATAGAAAGTGGCCACGATAACCCAAGGGTTTTGTTCTCTGTAGTTAATAAACTACTCGAACCTGCATCTGGCCCAACTACCTCGTCTACTGAAGTCTGTGAGGATTTCCTCCACTTTTTCCGTAACAAAATTAAAGATCTAAATAATTCAACTAACATAAATACATCATCTGTTTATATCTCTCCCTGTTTTCCCACTCCATCCAGCTCCTTCTCTAAGTTCTCACCAGTCACATCTGTGTTTGTTAATAACCTGCTTTGTAAAATAAGGCAGACTACTTGTGTACTGGACCTCATCCCCAGCACACTACTTAAATCCTGCCTTCATCCCATAATCCCGACTGTTACAACAATAATAAACTCATCCCTTGACACTGGCTCTGTGCCGCTCACTTTTAAAATTGCTTCTGTAACCCCAATGTTAAAAAAGTCTGGTCCTGATGCTGACAATCTTAACAATTTTCGGCTTATTTCCCACTTACCTTTCCTGTCAAAAGTTCTTGAGGGCATTGTAGCCTCACAGCTCACCAATTACTTAACCTTTAATAATTTGATGGAACCCTTTCAGTCTGGTTTTAGGACGCGGCACAGCTGTGAAACTGCTCTGCTACGGGTAACCAATGATTTGCTTATGGCAGCAGACTCTGGACAAACCAGCATATTAATTCTATTAGACCTCAGTGCAGCATTTGACAATGTCAGACATGATATTCTACTGTCCAGAATGGAGAACATGCTGGGTATCTCTGGCACTGCCCTCCAGTGGTTCAAGTCCTATGTGACTGATAGGCAAAAGTTTGTTAGTCTTGGCAACAGCAGATCCAGCTCGGCGCCAGTCACACAAGGAGTTCCTCAGGGCTCTGTCCTTGGCCCTCTTCTCTTCTGTATTTATAAGCTTCCTCTTGGCCATATTATTCATAGCTATGGACCGAGCTATCATTTTTATGCAGATGATACTCATCTCTACTTCAATGTTAAAAGTGGAACTTCATCAGAGCTTTCTCAGCTCACAACCTGCCTTAGTGAAATTAAAACCTGGATGGAGCAGAACTCTTTAAAATTAAATTACAACAAAACTGAACTTCTGCAAATTGGGACTAAAATGCAACTTAATAAAATGAACTCTTTCCCAGTCCATCTTGGCGGTGATCTTATCAGACCTGCCTCTACTGTAAAAAATCTTGGTGACATTTTTGATTCCTCCCTCTCTTATTCCACCCACATAAATCACATTAAGAAACTTTCTTACTTTTACCTCAGTAACATATCCCGTGTTCTCTCCTTCCTCTCCTTCTCTAATCCTGAGAAACTTGTCCATGCTTTTATCACATCCCGCATCGATTATTGTAACTCGCTACTGGCAGGTGCCCCTTCTAATCTTATATCACAGCTCCAGCTTATTCAAAACTCTGCTGCAAGAGTCCTTACTCAAACCAGCAGCAACGAGCACATCACACCCATCCTGCTCCGTCTTCAGTGGCTCCCTGTGTCTTATAGAATCAAATATAAAATCCTACTAATAACCTACAAAGCCTTAAATAACCTCGCGCCAAACTACATCAGTGACCTTCTCCATCACTATGTGCCTGTCCGCCCACTAAGGTCCTCTGATTCTGGCAATCTTGTTGTGCCCCACAATAATCTACTCTCCATGGGTGACAGGGCCTTCAGCTGTAAAGCGCCCAGACTCTGGAATGACCTACTGAAATTAATCAGATCAGCTGACTACATGAATTCTTTTAAAAAACAACTCAAAACTCCTCTGTTCAGGAAGGCTTTTAGCTCTACTTGACTTTACTACCCTTCTCTCAGTTTACCTTTATGTCAAGATGCTCATGTAACCTGTGTGTGTGTGCTAGACCATCAATTATGTTGTCTGTTAGGCTTTTTTCTTCTCTGAATTCACTGTCGTAATCTTCTTTATTTATTTATCTGGTTTGTACAATGCTATATACTGTATACCCTGGCGTTCTTTCTTATATTCTGTAAGTGCCTTGAGCATGGGAAAGGTGCTATATAAATAAAATGTATTATTATTATTATTACTATCTCTGCACGCAGAAAAAAACTTTCACACATATATATATATCTATACTAATAAAAGGCAAAGCCCTCACTGACTGACTCACTCACTCACTCACTCACTCATCACTAATTCTCCAACTTCCCGTGTAGGTAGAAGGCTGAAATTTGGCAGGCTTATTCCTTACAGCTCACTTACAAAAGTTAAGCAGAACACGTAACGGTCATAACAGTCGATAACGGTCGACAACGTCCGCCATGTTGAACTTTCTTATTTATGGCCCCATCTTCACGAAATTTGGTAGGCGGATTCCCTGTGCTAACCGAAACCGACGTATGTACTTATTTCGATGGTATGACGCCACTGTCGGCCGCCATATTGAACTTTCCAACATCACTAATTTTCACAATGTCCGCCATGTTGAACTTTCTTATTCATGGCCCCATCTTCACGAAATTTGGTAGGCGGCTCCCCTGCGCTAACCGAAACCAATGTACATACCTATTTCGGTGGTATGACGCCACTGTCAGCCGCCATATTGAACTTTACAACGTCACTAATTCTCCAACTTCCCGTGTAGGTAGAAGGCTGAAATTTGGCAGGCTCATTCCTTACAGCTTACTTACAAAAGTTAAGCAGGTTTCATTTCGAAATTCTACACGTAACGGTCATAACGGTCGATAACGGTCGACAACGTCCGCCATGTTGAACTTTCTTATTTATGGCCCCATCTTCACAAAATTTGGCAGGCGGATTCCCTGCGCTAACCGAAACCGATGTACGTACTTATTTCGATGGTATGACGCCACTGTCGGCCGCCATATTGAACTTTCCAACGTCACTAATTTTCCAACATCCCGTGTAGGTAGAAGGCTGACCCCATCTTCAAAAAATTTGGTAGGTGGCTTCCCTGCGCTAACCAAAACCGATGTACGTACTTATTTCAGTGGTATGATGCCACTGTCGGCTGCCATATTGAAGTTTCCAACATCACTAATTCTCCAACTTCCCGTGTAGGTAGAAGGCTGAAATTTGGCAGGCTCATTCCTTACAGCTTACTTACAAAAGTTAAGCAGGTTTCATTTTGAAATTCTACGCATAATGGTCAACAGTGTCCGCCATGTTGAACTTTCTTATTCATGGCCCCATCTTCACGAAATTTGGTAGGCGGCTCCCCTGCGCTAACCGAAACCAATGTACGTACTTATTTCGGTGGTGTGACGCCACTGTCAGCTGCCATATTGAACTTTCCAACATCACTAATTCTCCAACTTCCCGTGTAGGTAGAAGGCTGAAATTTGGTACTTATTTCGGTGATATGATGCCACTGTCGGCCGTCATATTGAACTTTTCAACGGTCTTTGTTACTTATGGGCTCATCTTCAAGAAATTTGGTACGCGGGTTCCCAATGCTAACTGAATTTTGCTAGTATATATATATATATATATATATAGTTATGGATGACACACATGGGCGCGCATTCTGGACAGGAAGAAGTATGGTTCTTTAACCGGATGGGAGGCCAGTCCTATGCCACCTCAAGAAACAGGACTGCCAGGGGAACTGAAAGGGTTAACATTCCCTGTACGGTGGGACTTCCGATTTACCTAAAAGTACTTCCATCAGGCTATGCCCTAGCATCAGAAGTTCTTCTGGATCTAAGATAAAAGAGGCCACTCAACCTCTACCAGGCGAGTCGGAGTCAGGTGGAAGTGGTCAAAGCTCGCATGAGAGGTACAGAAAAGAGAAAGAAACTGAGGAGAATTGTTCTGGCTGTGTCTTTTGAACCTTTCTGGAAGATAATTGTAAAAATATACCATCTTTATTTGAGCAGGACTTGTATCTGTGAGGTTGTGTCTAGGGATTGGGGCTCTCTGGCATATATTCAGAGTGAACGTGCAATCAAACGATATCAATTGAACCCTGGAAACTGTTCAAATAAAGGGGGTGATGAAAAGAATTGAAGAAAAATATCTCTTTATGCTGATGAAATTGTACTCTCCATTTTATCTAAAATCTATCAAAAACGGGATCCTATCTGTGAATGATGCTATCAAGTACCAGCTTCACTACCCCTATATTTTGGGAATTCCAACACTTACACCATTTTGAGAGAAAATATTTGCTTATTCGTCAGATTGTGTTAAATTTACATAATAGCATTATTCATATTATAACCAGATATGATATGATCATGCTTCTGCAAGATCTGTTGTGATCTCTCACAGAACATTGTTAGCACATCGATTTTACAACAGGAAGAATCCTAAAAACTCAAAATGTAATGGAAAATCGATGTTTTAAATGATCTAAAACTAGAAAAAAAATCAGATTTTAAGAGGAACAATGCAAGGTTTCTTCAGAATTTGGCAAGAATTCATTAATGTTGTTCTAATTGAGTGCTGCTGGGACTCTGCCAAGCATATGATTTTCTTCTGATGTTTTAATATACACAAGGAACTGAAATGACATTTGAGCTTGAGTTTTTAACTCATTGAAATCCACATGTAAATCAAATACTTTTTTTTCTTTGGTTTTGTTCTTGAATAAATGCATGTGTTTACTCGATATTTGGACTAAAGTCTTCACAAATTATACACTTCATGTCATTAATAGTATATCATGGAAAAAGTTTCTGCTTTAGGTATGTGTTCAGCATTTCTTGCATTTCCTTTCATCCTAGACTAACCCAGATCTTTGTAGACATGGAACACACATGAAATGCATGTATTCCAAATAACGATATACTGTATTACTTACCCTATACATCTACGGGCACATCACACACAGATAAGGAGCCTTGGCTTGAGCTGGGAGACCTCTTTGCCCGCGAGCTGAGCTCCATCAAGGCAGGGGATGGAACAGCAGTCTACTTGTGCTGATCGACGCATTTACAAAACAAAAGACGCTAATGGTGGAGGTGTGAAGGAATTTAAGGTGGGCCGGGATTACAATTTTTTTCGTATGCTTCAGGAATTCTAGCGCTAACAAGAGTCTCATTGTTCACATAGCTCTCTGAATTTAGTATGGGAGGGATGCTAGTATAATGCATTTCAATTTGTAATATTAATATCACAAATTTTATACTAACAGTATTCTTGAATGAGCTTTGTTTTACTTACTGTAATATGATCTATAAATTGAATAAAACTTACAAAAAAAGAAGGCATCTATATAGGAACAGGAACAGGCAGGGGCATGAGCAGAAACATATAACGTTCCTCCAAAACACTATGCAGCAGATGACACAAAAATTGATTAAGTTATTTATTTAGTCATTATTTATCAATTATCACATATTTCAAATTCTATTATTCAGATTCATATATTGCTGATACTGTTTTTATATTCTTTTAAAGGCATAGTCATTGGAGCTAAGTAGCTAAGCATTTCACTACACATGAACTGTATGTATAATTTGAATGTGGCAAATTAAATTTGATTTGATTTGTGAGGGCTTATTAAATAGCAAATGTGGTTACAGTACTGGTCCACTAGCTGGGAAAGCTGGACTTATTTTGCCAATTCAATTCAGACACATGTGGCAGGGAATCTACAATCTCATTCTCAGCCCACCCATATAGACAACATATGGTTGGGTCTACAAAGGAATAAGAACCTAAGTGGTGCCTGAGAGAGTCAGACCCAGGGCTATGGGATTATTTTAAGGAATAAGTTCAGTATTTTTCAAGTCACAGTTACTTCTTCACAAATATGGTATATATGCAGTTGCCATGCAAAACTGTGTCCTAAAGTTAAGAGCTTTATATAAATTAAAAGAAATATCTTGTCCACATTAACCCAGCCACAGGGGATGCACAAACAAGTGTGTTTCTTCGTGCTGATCCCACACCCGGGTTACATCAGGAAGGGCATCTGGTGTAAAATTTTGCCAAATCAATATGCAGGCAACAATACAACTTTCCATACCAGATCGCTCGAGCCACGAGTTAACAACGACTGCCGCCAGTACTGTTAGCCAACAGAGTTCTGGCAGAAATTGGGCTACTGTTGACCAAAGAAAAAGAAGGAGAAGAAGAGGGGGGACATGTGTCCAGAGGCAGAAGGAGAGGAGGAAAGTAAAGAGAGTGGAACTGAGAGTAGGAACTTTGAATGTTGGCAGTATGACTAGTAAGGACAGAGAGTTAGCAGATATGATGGAGAAGAGAATGGTTGATATATTGTGCGTGCAAGACTAAATTGAAGGGAAGTAAGGCCATGTTGATCAGAGGTGGGTTCAAATTGTTCCATCATGGTGTGGATGGGAGGAGAAATGGGGTAGGGGTTATTCTGAAGGAACAGTATGTCAAGAGTGTTTTGGAGGTCAAAATAGTGTCAGAAAGAGTAATGCTTATGAAGATGGAAACTGGAGATTTGATGATGAATATTGTTAGTGCATATGCCCCACTAGTTGGGTGTGTGATGGAGGAGAAAGAAGATTTTTGGAGTGAGTTGGATGAATTGATGAACAGTGTACCCATGGGACAGAAAGTGGTGATTGGAGCGGATTTCAATGGACATGTTGGTGTAGGGAACAGAGGAGACGAGGAGGTGATGGGTAGGTATGGTGTCAAGGAGAGGAATGAAGAAGGTCAGATGATAGTTGATTTTGCCAAAAGGATGGACATGGCTGTGGTGAATACATATTTTAAGAAGAGGGAGGAACACAGAGTTACATACAAGAATGGAGGAAGATGCACCCAGGTAGATTACATCCTATGTAGAAGAGTCAATCTGAAGGAGACTGAAGACTGCAAAGTGGTGGCAAGGGAAAGTGTAGTTAAGCAGCATAGGATAGTGGTCTGTAGGATGGCATTGGAGATCAAGAAAAGGAAGAGAGTGAGGGCAGAGGCAAGGATCAAATGGTGGAAGTTGAAAAAGTAAGACTGCAAGGTTGAGTTTAGGGAGAAGGTAAGATAGGCACTGGGTGGTAGTGAAGAGTTACCTGACAGCTGGGGAACTACAGCAGATGTAGTAAAGATGACAGGAAGAAGGGGGCTTGGCATGACATCTGGAAAGAGGAAGGAGGAAAATTAAACCTGGTGGCAAAGAAGAAGTGGGATAGTCAAAGAGATGCAGAAAGTAGACAAAAGTACAAGGAGATAAGGCGCAAGGTGAAGAGAAAGGTGGTGAAGGCTAAAGAAAAGGCGTATTATGAGTTGTATGAAAGGTTGGACACTAAGTAGGGAGAAAAGGACCTGTACCAGTTGGCTAGACAGAGGGGCCGAGCTGGGAAAGATGTGCAAAAGGTTAGGGTGATAAAGAATAAAGATGGAAATATACTCACAAGCAAGGAGAGTGTGTTGAGTGGATGGAAAGAGTACTTTGAGAGGCTGAAGAATGAAGATAACGAAAGAAAGAAGAGGTTGGATGGAGACAGTGAATCAGGAAGTGCAATGGATTAGCAAGGAGGAAGTAAGGACAGCTATGAAGAGGAGGAAAAATGGAAGGGCTGTTGGTCCAGATGACATACCTGTGGAAGCGTGGTGGTGTTTAGGAGAGATGGCAGTGGAGTTTTTAACCAGATTATTTAATGGAATCTTGGAAAGTGAGAGGATGCCTGAGGAGTGGAGAAGAAGTGTATTGGTAACAATTTTTAAGAATAAGGGGGATGTGCAGGACTGTAGTAACTAAAGGGGGATAAAATTGATGAGCCACAGCATGAAGTTATGGGAAAGAGTAGTGGAAACTAGGTTAAGAAGTGAGGAGATGAATAGTGAGCAGCAGTATGATTTCATGCCAAGAAAGAGCACCACAGATGCGTTGTTTGCTATAGTATAGAAAAGGCCAGAAGGAGTTGCATTGCGTCTTTGTGGACCTGGAGAAAGCATGTGACAGGGTGCCTCAAGAGGAGCTGTGATATTGTATGAAGAAGTCAGGAGTGGCAGAGAAGTACGTAAGAGTTGTACAGGATATGTACGAGGGAAGTGTGACAGTGGTAAGGTCTGCGGTTGGAGTGACAGATGCATTCAAGGAGGAGGTGGGATTAAATCAGGGATCGGATCTGAGCCGTTTCTTATTTGCAATGGCGATTGACAGGTTGACAGATGAGATTAGACAGGAGTCCCTGTGGACTCTTCCATCATATCAACCCTTCACACACACAAAATGATGTGGCTTCCTCTTGAAACAGTAAACTTTTCATGCCACATGATTATGGCTTCTCTCATTACACAAAGACTGCAGCTTTGCTCCTAGGTCTTCAAGTGTTGCTAAGCTCCCTCAGTCTAACAGTTTATGCTGTTAGAAAAACAATATCTTGCTTTGTGGCCATTCTTTATATGGCAGGTTTATAAGTTTAAACTTGGGAAATACCTCCTTGTTTACTTTTGGGGTGCAGGTAAGGCACTGGTTCTTTAAGACCCTCCCATATGTCTGGCATTCCTGTAACTGTATTTGTTTAGGATAGCATACCAATCCTTGGTCTGAATCTCATGTCACTTTGTTATCAGATCAGAGTATGGATGACCAGCTCTTGCCTGGGTGTTTTTTTTTTCCTCTAGATAGGTCAGTTTTTTTCACCTCACATCCTACAGAAGAACATGTTAAGTTGACTGCACATTGTAATTTGGTTTTGTGTGTGTGTGTGTGTAGGTGAAAGAGTTAAGATATGAAACAATTCTCTGTCTGGGGTTGCTTTGTACCTTGCTGATTGGGCATCAGAATAATTTCTGGCCCTCGACAAATCTGAATTATATTAAAGGATTAAAATTTACAATAAACTATCAAAGTAACAAATAATATGAATAGTTAACTGTAGATTATGTAAATAACCTTAAAAAGAACTCGAGGCACTTGCATTTCTTTTTAATAATCCTGCACAGTTCAGTAGTCAAAAAACTTTAATTACTTCTTGTGCAATATTACAAAAAGTTGTTTATAGGCTGTATGCACTAATTCTTCTGTCACTTTAAATTATTCTATTTTGTCAACAAGATTTATTTCTATTCAATAAGTAGCAGATAGCAATGTACCACACCAAATACTTTTAGAGTACACATTAACCTCCAGGATGATTGAAATTACAAATAAAGATAGTAGCAGGAAAGATGGAGAGCTTTTTCAATAAAAATAAAAAAAAAAAGTAAGAAATAAAACAGGGTGGTACAAGCATTGACACAATTATTATATGAATTTTGCAACAGGAAACCTGGTAGATATTATATTGTCTCTTAAGACTCTTTAATGTCGGTTTAATCTAGATGTTCTTTTGGGGATATTGTGTAGCATTTTTCTATAATTGCTTCAAACCATTAAGCAAAATAAGGTAATATTGGCATGGTCTAGCATTTGTAGAGGTTTTTTTTCTCTTTTTCAGACAGAAACATAATATTCCTGTTCTGCTCCTGTAATTTGTTTTGAAATTCGTCTTTATGACAGGTTTCTTATAATGTGTTTTGGGATACAAGAAGAAGCCACACTATTGTTACTTGATATCTAAAGCTTATTGGAGGACAGCACTGGAAAGAAATCAGCTGCAAAGAATGAGAGAAAAGCATGCAGTATTGTAAAAGAGGAAAGAAGTAATTCTGTGCACGAAACCAGATGGCAGATATTTGCAAGTGAGAGAAAATTTGACTAGAGATTAGTCATCTCTGAAAATGATATTCATTTACAAGTACAGGTTATTAAGGCACAATATTACAATTACAGACCAGCATGTTCTTACCAACTAAAACCAAAAATGTAGACAAAAAATAGTTTCCTTGAATTGTGAGTATTTTATTTGATTTCATAAATAAAATAAAAATGTAAAAGTAATATGAAGTCCCATATCCAGGGTGGGATCTTTGATTTAAGCCAAATGCTACAGGGATGGCTCTGGCCCCCTCGTGTTTCTTTACTGGAATAAATAAATAAATGAATGAATGACAGAGAAAGAGAGAGAGTGCTAAATGTGAGATCAGAGAAAAGAAATTGAAAGCTCTATAGAAATGAAGCATATCAGCAAGTAATTATGTCTTGTCTGATGTTTTGACTTTCCTTTTTAGTCCCCCTGTCAGGATGCATTTACAAATCTGACATCAAGTCTTGTATTGCTAAAATATACCACTGTAAATGTATCTGCAAGGTTGTTCGTGGCTAGTTGATTAGATGCTAATAGCACGCAGCTCAAAACCTGAAAGGTTTGATTGACACACACTCTTTTTAAAATGTCAGCCATGTATGCTTTTCTTCAGAGTAACTTTCCAGAACACAGCACAGCACACACAGGCACAAAGATTGTTCATGCCATAAGTGCTAGAGTAGAACTAACAGAGAGTACAGCTCATCAGGAAACTGGAATCGGCATGTTATGTGAGGGAGAGCTGGTGTACTTAACCAGCTGAGATGCCCTTAGAGTGGATGGACAGGGGAAGACAGCTTATACAGGGCTTTGTCTCCCCCAGGATGTTAGATGGCAGCAAGCTTAGGCTCAAATCCCCATGTGGGTGCCTGCAGGCCATGTCGGGTAATGTAGTCCTTAGAGACAACCCTGTTGGTTCTCATGGGTGTCTGTAAGAAAGGAGCTGCAGGTCTGGGGACTCCCTACGTCGTGGGATTTCGACCTCACCTGGAAGTTCTAACAGACTACAAGTGTAGAAAATTGGAAGCACTTTCAGTGGTGGCTAAAATAAAAGGAGCTGCCTGCCTTACATCATCAAACCAGAGTCAGGATGATGAAACTTGCTGGGAGGAGTGGAGGAGGCAATGACTGAGACAGAAGACAAAGTGCTGTGGGCTTTATTTGTGCTTTCAGACTATGTTATTGTGTGTGGGGAACACTTTTCTGAAGATTGTGTGTAATAAATCTCTCTTGTCCTTTTTACACTTGTGTCAGAGCCTCTGTGTCAGTTGTTTGAGGAGTTGGAGCCACCCCTGGTGTCCACATTTAACACTAGAATTACCAGAGCCTACGAAAAAACTTGTAGATCCGGCCCACCTTAAATCCGTTCACACCTCTCCGCCAGCGTCTTTTGTCATCTAAATGTGCTGATAACGACAAGCTGAAAGCAGCCAGCTATTCCATCCCTCCACCAACTTAGAATGTGCACGAACTTCTCCCAGCTCATGTTTTGATTGATTATCTGGGAGTGAAGTGGAGTTTTAGTGTGGAAATAATAGATCGTTATTTTAACACACGCATTTCATGTGTGTTCCGTTTCTACAGTATTCTGTGTAAACACATTGTTAAAACAGAAATTTTCATATTTTAGTAATAAATGTTACAAAATGTAGGCATAAACTATAAAATGTGTGAAGCCTAAAGTCCAAAGATCAAATAAACACTTTCACAAAAGGTTCAAAAATGATACAACAGCTTTTGTGGCATACTGGTATGATTTGCTGATGAAAAACTGATGAAACTAGTTTCTTGGATCACGACAATTATTTTGTTTTTCATTACAACAAAAACTATGCTGCATTTGTCTTGTTATTCTTCCATGTATGCACTCATTTTTCAAACCTGCTCTTAAGGAATTCAAATGATCAATACTGTAAGATGTTATTCTGATCTGTACTCTAAATTAATTTTTTAAATAAGGAGTGACGATTGATACTGTAAATGAAAATCTTATTAGAATTTAGACCAATGACCTAAAGGGTCATGCAGCCCCATCAACAGCTGGAAAAGTATTTCATGGTTCCAATCTCTCTGCATCATGCTGGCACACCTGTTACCTGCCCAGTTCACAATGCCCAGTTAACATGCAGCATACTGTTCCCCAGGGACCTCCACTGTTCCACCCTGACTTAAGGAGGACATCTTGTGCTGACAATGTGTCTCTGTATTTTTTCTGCAGGCTCTCAGGAGAAACTAGCCATTTCCTGTTTTTCTAACAGAAATGCGTGACATTTTGACTTTTACAGCAGGGTTACTATAGTGGATTGGGAGATACAACTGAAATTGTTATTAAAGTTGTGATGGCAAATAAAGTTATACAAACCAGAATTACAAACCAAAGGTTTTTATTTGTTTATATGTACTTGCTCTTTTATAATACGTACACCATTATGAGAGGGACCACCACTTTTGGGCTTAAGAGTCAAAACTTAAAAGCTGAACCTTTCCCGTCTTCAAACAAGATATTTCCATGCCCTGATAATATACCAATTCTGTCAAAAAGGGCCCCAAAAACTGACTCGAGTCTGACAAGTAGCAGGCATTGGGGTTAGACCTCAGTACAGAAAATGAGAAAGATTGCGGCAAAATGTGTGTACTGTGGAGAGAGTATATTTTCTTAACACAAATGAGGACATGGGCTGCTCAACACAGTTTTTCCTGTTAACTTTTACTTATGCTGATATAACTCTGGCAAAGAATTTCTTTTTCCTCACCACTCATGTGTGCTTCTATGACAAAACTGCAGAGAAAAAGGTAATAATCTGAAAATCAGTAGCCTAAATTGTATTAATTAAGCAACTAATGGACCTGTATTGTGTGTTATTTCATATAGTAAGGCAAAGTTCAATTGCCAAAAAAATATCAGCTAAAAGCATTTATAAGATTCAACTAATCAAACATTATGGCATGTATTGTCTTTTACTGTGTAAATTACCATAAAGCACAATCATCATAAACAAAGCAAGTATACATTTGGCAGTAAGATCTAGGAGAACGTATTCTTGAAAAGCAAGGACAGTTCAAAGGGAGAAAATTACAAATTAATCACAACTTTACACTTGATTGAAGAAATAATGCAAAGAATTTTTACTTGCATTGCAAAGACAAAATAAATGATGAGGGAAGAGTAGCCAGATAATTCAGCTAAGCTCTTTTGGAAGGTGACAGGAAAATGAAAGCATACAATGTGCTTAGCTCAGTGGGGCACACATTGGTATAGGTGGTTAGCACCACTGCCTCGCCGCCCCTCTGGCTTAGGCCTGCTTATTCTCTGTGTGAAATCCGGAAATTCATCCCATTGGGTTTTCTTCAGGAACTTCAGGAACATCTTAAAGGTACCTACCGTATGTTAAATTAGTTGGCCACTATTTATTACTGTGTATATGGGAGTGCGTGTTAGTGTGTTCTTTTTCAGGTGGTTTCTGTGCTGGGCCTGATGGTCCTAAAATACTCCCACTCCCACAGCTCTAAACTTTTTAAGTGGGTTTGAAATTGGAAGGATGGACATTTAGCTCAATAGATTGTTTGAATTACATGTAGCATTGTGGTTTACAGATTTTGGTATTATCATATGTAAAAAAAAAATTAAATCAAGTGTTCATATAGAATGCAAGTCCAGTTGGGTTGAGATCAGTTAATTGACTTGGGTACTGAAGAATATTCCACTTCATTGCCTTGAAAAACATTTGTTTTGTTGTCACAGTATGTTTTGGCTCATTGTCCATCTGTACTGTGTAGCGTTGTCCTATCACTTTTGTAGCATTTGGCTGAATCTGAGCAGATAGTATAGCCCTCTACACTTCAGAATTCATCCTGCTTCTTCATCATTACTTCTTCCGTCAGCAGCCATACCATCAATAAACGCAAGTGACTGACTTCCATTCGCAGCCATGCATGATCGTGCAAAAAACTGCATCCAACGTGCTTCACAGATGATGTGGTATTCATCAGATCATGAGCCATTTCTTCTCTTCTACATACTCTTCTCTTTCCAACATTCTGGTATATGTTGATCTTAGTTTCTTTTGTCCAAAGAAAATTGTTCAAATTCTTGAAAGGCTTTTAAAAAATGTTTTTTGGCAAAGTCTAATTGGTCCTTCCTATTCTTAAGGTTCAGCAGTGGTTTGCACTTTGTGGTAAACCCTCTGTCTATACTTTTGTGAAGTCTTCTCTTGATTGTTGACTGGAAATGATAGGTCTACCTCCCAGAGAGTGTTCTTGGTTCAGCTAAATGTTGAGAAGGGGTTCTTCTTCACCAAGGCCAGAATTCTGCAGTCATCCAGCACAGTTGTCTTCTGTGGTTTTTCCAGACCTTCTGGTGTCGCCAAGTTCACCAGTGTGTTCCTTCTAAGAATATGCTGAATGGTTGATTTAACCACTCCTCATGTTTCATGCTATCTCTCTAAAGGGTTTGTTTTGTTTTCTCTGCCTAACGATGGGCTGTTTTTACTTACATGGACAGCTTTTTGGACCTCATATTGAGAGTTCACAGTGACAGCTTCAAAATGACAATTTCTCACTTGGAATCAATTCCAGACCTTTTACCTGCGTAATAGTTAATGAAATAATGAGGGAACTGCTCCCATCTGGCTTGTCAGTCAAATGTTCAAATACTTTTGAGCCCCTGGAAATTGGGAACCTATAGAGAAAAATGTCTTTCATTCTTCAACAGCTCAAACAATATTTTTGGTAAACCCCTTAAATTAAAGCTGAAAGTCTACACCTCAATCACATAATGATTGCTTTATTTCAAATCCATTGTGGTGGCATACAGAGCCAAAATTATGAAAATTGTGTCACTGTCCAAATACTTATGGACCTGACTGGAGTATTGTGTGGACAGTCCCATGTAATATTTATCTTTTCTTCTATTTCTTCCCTCTTTGTCTAGTTTCTGTAGCTGTACATAACACAGGAAGGGCTCAGAATCAAGTAATACGTCTTGTCTTTCAGGAAATTATCATTTCATTTGATTAAAGCTTTCATGTGTTTCACACCAAAATCATATTACAAATGCTAGAATGACTATATTATACATACAATTCATTCAGAAGCTTAACAGATTACTTTTGCTTTTTATTACTTCAAATAAAAATGAGTTTGTTAAGAATTGCACTTGCAATAATAACTGCTGGCACAACAAGCTGGAAAGCCAAAGAATGTCAAAATCATCATTCAGTATTATTTGGATCTTCTCACTGCCACATGTGCAGGCAAGAAAAAGAGACTTTGGGAAAATGGGGCTCAGATGGGAGTCTGAAATCAATCATCTATTCAGTATGAGACCATTAAGTTCCTTGGACTGTAACCAAAATACATGACCATGGCTAATGTGCTATTTCTTTTATTAGAAACATTGTGATCATGTTTTATTCCATGTTACAGCAGTCTTATTTGTAGAATGTATTCCACTGCCAGGATTATTTCATCCAACTTTTTAAAATGTTCACTTATAAATTGCTATTCCTTTAGCTATATGTGACTTTATTACATAAATTTTCAAATACAAATCACTGTATAAATGTTTTGAATAACTTACATAAATAAATATCTAAATAGCTTATTAATAAATTCAAAAATACAGCTGCATAGAATGAATTTTGGACAAATTGGTAATGCTCCAGTCCATTTCCTTGGGATTATAGTCACTGTAAATGGACACATATTTTAGTAATGAATTTGTGTCAAAATTGTTAGAAATTAATAATATAATGGACAATAAGAGCAAAAACAAGCTTATGCACGAAATTAACATCAAAATTGGATACAGGGTCAAAAAAGAGCAAAAATAATTAATTTAAACAAGATTGATTTCACAGCATAAATATAAATTAAAAAACAGAAGTGATTTTTAACCACTCAGTGCACATGTGCCCCTTACGTAAATGCAGGCTATCATGGGCAGTTTACCAGTGAATTAGATGATCAAGAGCATCTTGAACAAAGCTGAGCAAAGAATCCAGAGGAAGTCAACCTGGAATTACCTGAAAAGTATTGCCAGATGTGTTCTTGGGCAACTGACTTCAAAGGCACTGTTAACTGCCAGGGAAGTGTAAGTATAGGGTCTCAAAGATCTCACTGGTGTAAAACATACTCATGTACAACTTTCAGGAGAAATAAAAATACAATAATATACACCTTTGAATTCTTGTTGCTTCTGACTTGACTCTTCCATTTTTCAATTTACCATCCATCATACTGTTCATGTTAAAAATATGATTAGAGTACACTATGAAAAACAATAATATTAGAAGAAATGTAAGGATGATTAATTGTTGCTCACCTATCTATAATCTCAACACAGACACTGCCAGGTTCATTTTCCTTTTGTCTTTTCTTCATGCCTTCAACATGGAAGTTTATTGCTAACTTCCTACATCTGTGATGACACCTGCTGTACTTCTAATGGGGGAAAATAATTTGCATAAAGAAGATTGCCCTTTCAATGGGGTTTTTATTTGCATTCTTTGTTTTGGTTAATTTCATGCACTCATTTTCTTTGTTAAATTCATACACTATTTTTTCTATCCATTTGCCCGTCTTAGCCAGAGGCTGATTTGTAAGTCGACTATAACTTTTTTTCTTGATTTGCTTAGTTAGTGTAAATTACTTATTCATGTAAAGCAAATGGGAGTTGTACAAAAACAGCACGAATATATTAATTGGGACAACATATGTTGTAATAGCTTTAAAAGAAAAATTTAAAACATTATAATGATCAATTCAAAGTACAAAACAATCAATTTACTTAAACATTCCTGAACCCATCAGCCATTCATGGGGTGGCTTTGGGCCTTTTCGATCCCTTATTTCTAGCAACACCACGTATTGTTTCAAAATGTTTACCTATTATCTTAACACTAGAATTGACAAAGCCTATGAAAAAACTTGTAAACCCGGCCCACCTTAAATCTGTTCACACCTTTACGTCAGTGTCTTTTGTGTTGTAAATGTGGTGATAAGGACAAGCAGTCTGTTATCCCATCCTCACACCGCCACAAAAACAGCAAAAAGCTCTCCCAGCTCAAGCCTTGTTTATTTGGAAGTGAGGTACCGGGAGCTGTATAGTGTAAATAACATATCATTATTTGGAACACATGCATTTCATGTGTGTTCTGTTTCTACAAAGATCTATGTAAGTGTAGGATGACAGGGAATGCAAGAAATGTTGAACACATACCTAAAAGACAGTACTAACAAGAACATTTTGACATTAAGTGTATAATGTGTGAAGATTGAAGTCCAAATATCAAATAAGCACTTTTACAAACCGTACAAGTATAACAAAACAAGTGCGCTTTTATTCAAGACTATAAGTGAAGAAAAAGAAATCGGATTAGTATGTTTCAGTGTCACGACTGCTTTGGTAGTACAGGGGTAAGAACTGCTGACTGATAATCAACAGGTCGTGGGTTTGAGTGTTGCCGCGTCACAAAATAAATGTTTTGAGTAGTGAGCTGCTCTTATTGTTACTATTATACAATAAAAAAATACATACATTTAATTTGAGTCTGTAACAGCTGGCGTAAATTTATGGTGCATGTAAAGGTTAGCTTTTGTTTTTTTTTCAGTTTTATTCTCTCAGTCGCGTTCACGCTCACCCTGATCTGACATTGCTGTTTACAAATAAAGACGTGCTATAACAAAGTTGAAATCAGATGAGGATGAGGGTTCTATATTGGAGAAAGAGAACAGAAGCCCTTTCCGCAAGAAACGTCCAGTCACATATAAGAACACTGCAGCTGCACCAGGCGTAAAGGCAAAAGATGGCACCATTTGGATGCAGAAAGAGGTCCGGCGTCATCATGCCAATCACTCTGCCCCACGCCTGTCCTTCAAAGAAAAAGCATGTCTTACAGAGCTCACCAATGTATCGTGCAAAGCCCAGTTTGTGATTATGTTTTGTGATGATCTTTATTTAAAAACATTTATATGTTACTTATATAAAAACCAAATTGAATGTCACCCCACAGAAGAAAGACAATCCGAGACAACAGTCATAAAGCTTTTGAAACCGTTTCTGGACAAAAGCAGAACCGTACCAACAGTTGTGTGGACAGTATCATTCAGAGAGTGTATTGATATTACACTTAACCAAATACCAAAAACACTAAAACATTTATTACTAAAATATATCTTCAATAGCATTTAAAAAAAATCCAATAAATATACTGCATTTGGAGGTGTTCAAAACTTATTTAAGTTTACTGGAATTACCTAGGTCATATCACTGCTATCAATTACAACTGTATATTTTATTGTTTTGCTTAGAAATATGGGTTTTATAGTGAGATTAAGGTTTAGTATTGTTTGTAGGAAACCTTGTATCTAAAATTAAATCACAAAAGTAACTGATGAAGGACCTTTGGGAGTAGCAACATCAAACATTGTGACCCTGTGGAACCCCTCACATAAAATATGTAGTATGAAAACATTATCTGATATGTTTACTTTTAAATATTCACATTAAACTGAATAACAACTAGTGAAGTTATCAATGAACCAAAGGAGAAACTAATACATTTGAGCTGCATTGTTTAATAAGTTTAATTTAAAACATTGTTTAATTTAAATAAATGCTTTCAAGTTTTACAATATGCTATAGGCATATGGATTCATGCTATAAATTATTTAAAAATATATTATAAATAAACCTAACAGGAAACATCTGAGTTTGTTGTACTTATTTAGATAATGGCTGAATTAAAGTCAAAAGAATTTTTAATTTATTTTTGAAAACAAAAAAATAAGATGAATCTTTTATATGACTCAACCTTGTTTGCATTTTTGTAGACTGAGCAAGGAAGAATATGAGAAGAAAGGATGCTGGATAATTTGAAGGTATTTACTTACATTGTAGTATGTATAATTATAACATCTGTATAATATTAAAAATGGAAAAGCCTTCCCATTAACTTAAAAGTTCTGAAATTTAATGTGAATTATCTTCTACTAAATAAAGAAAAGGCAGAGTATAGGAAGAACACTAGTTCCTAAACACTTTCAACTTCATATAAAATGTTCCTTCTTTTGAAACTGTTTTCAAAAGTAAATAAAAACTTGCTTTATTTGGAATTAGGGCCAACATACACTGCCCTTTAACTTCATACAGTATATTACAGACCTCTGTAAGGCTTGTGCTTTCACATAGCACAAAATTCAATTCAATAACTTCAGATAAAATTATAGCTTCGAAGGACTGAGTATCAAAGGTAGGATTGCAGTTGGTCTTCTGTAGTAAGCTGAGCCAATTTCCCAATCATATCATATAGTGTAGCAACACATTTTAGAACATCTGGCATTTTCTATAATTATCAGTCATAGCTTTCTATAGATACTGTAGCTACTTCATATAATTTAGGACCAATTTGACTCCCCACAAGGGTGTTGTCAGTATGGGGTTTGCATGTGTTTTCATTTTTGTGTAGAGATCCTCCATGGAACTCCTTAGAGTAAATGGAGACTTTAAATTGGCCTGATGAATGAGTGAGGGTGTGTGCATGATTGTGCCATGTGTCCCATCCATTATACTGTAGGTTGCAGGATTACATGATTGTAACTTTTGAACTGGAAATGTGGATTCAGAAAGGAGATTAATATTTTTGGATTTTTTAAAACCAGAAAACTAAACATAGTCTGTCCAGTGGTTTATGATTTGCCAATAACTCTAAATCAAATGGAAAACCTTTTAGAATACAATATACATTAGAACTTATTAAAGTAGTTTTACAATAACACTTTATGACTTTCTCTGCTGCTTTATTACTTTAGTTTGCATCAATTAGAAGTTCAAAATCAGTATTTAGAAAGCGAAATAGAACAAAACAGGGCAGCACGGTGGTGCAGTGGTAGCACTGCTGCCTCGCAGTTAGGAGACCTGGGTTTGCTTCCCGGGTCCTCCCTGCGTGGAGTTTGCTCCCACAGTCCAAAGACATGGTGGAATGGTGATTCTAAATTGGCCCTAGTGTGTGTTTGTGTGTCCTGCGGTGGGTTGGCAACCTGCCCGGGATTGGATTCCTGCCTTGTGCCCTGGGATTGGCTCCAGCAGACCCCTGTGACCCTGTGTTCAGATTCAGCGGGTTGGAAAATGGATGGATGAATAGAACAAAACAAACATTTTATCATGCATTTCAGATTATTTGGTTTTATAATGTGGTGCTGAAATGATTAATTTATATTTTATATGTTAGTAGTTAAAATCTAATTTGTGGTTACAAAAATATAATATGGCACACAGAGCACCCTCATTGCCTTCAAGTAGATAACTAATATGAACAGATGAAAGGTATAAGAAGGTTCCGGACTCATTTTAAAAATATTTTATGTAGTTATAAATTAACCCAGATGAAGTGAATGTTTCCAATTAAAGATAATGGAAAATTGCAACAAGCCATGGAAGGCAATATAATCAATATAAATTGATTGAAATTATGTTTAGCCCACAGAGAGAAAAACAAAATTATTAATACTGTCACAAAAATCAAATAATACTAATTATAAACTTTAAATAGATTTATCGAAGAGTAGAACTATCAAATTCAAATAAACATTAACCAGAATCTAATAATAGAAAACATAAAGGAACTATTTCAATAACTAATACCTAGAAGAAACAAGAATCTAAACAAAAAAAAATCAATAGTTCTACTGTCAGAAAATAATAAGTAAAGAACAAATAATAAAAACATAAAAATAACCTTCAATAAATGCAACTAAGAACCAAACAATAAAAACCAAAAAGACAATAAGCCATAGCAAAAGTTCAAAATCCAGAATTCTAGTATTAAATGTCTCAAAAGAGATGGAGCTAAAAAAACTATAACAAAATTGTCTCAAAGAAACAAATACCAATAACTTTAGCTTTTTACCATTAGTTAAAAAACAAAATACCAAAACAAACTGATAAATGAAAAAAAGCTGCCAGAAGCACAGCAGCAGGATACCCAAATGCAAGAGCTGGGCACAGTGGCCACCTGGAGTCTTTTATAGTCCTTTCAAGTGGCCCTGGCTCAAGCAACTACAGTACCTACAGTTCTGACCAGAAGGACTGAGGAAGTGTTTCCTTCTGTAAAATCACATGACCAAACAGGATTTATTAAAGGTAGACACTTAACTTCTAATTTTCAAAGCTTGTTTAATATAATATATTCACCCATTACATCTAACACCCCACAGATCTTATTATCTTTAGAAGCAGAAAAAGCATTTGATATGGTTGAATGGGATGATCTTTTCACCACATTGCACAAAGTTGGGTTCAGTCCAAACATATGTGCATTGATCAAACTACTTTATACTAGTCCAGAAGCCTCAATTCGTATTAACATTATTTCAGATAACTTCAAACTAGAATGTGGTACTCAACAAGGATGCACCTTATCACCTAATCTCTTTGTAATTGCCATTGAACTATTAGTTGTACTGTATACTTTCCAAATGCATGAGAGATAAAGGGGGTTTTCAGAGAAGGACTTGAACAGAAAATATCACTATATGCAGATGATACGGTACTGTTGGATCCACAAAATTCTGTGCCAGCAGTCCTAAAACTATTACCAGATTTTCAAAATATATCTGGACTTAAAATCAATTTGAATAAAAGCATGCTCTTTCCAGTGATTTCTCTAGCATGTAATATCGGACTAGACACCTTCCTATTTATCTCAGCCAATCACTTTAAATATCTAGGGACAGATATTACAAGTAAATATAAAGCTCTTTTTGAACAAAATTTTGCTGCCTGCATGGAAAAAAATTAAAAAAGACGTGACTAGATGGTCTACCCTTCACCTTATGTTAGCAGAAAAATCAACATTGTTAAGAGGACCATCCTCCCCTATTTTAAAGCATCTCCATATACATTAACAATTCATTTTTTAAGAAATCAGACTCAATCATAAGTTCATTTATTTGGAATTCGAAACATCCATGCATTCAAAGGATGACTCTATAATGACCTAAAACAGAAGGGGGCATGGCACCACCCAACTTTCAAATATATTACTGGGCAGCAAATATACAGGCTATAAAGACCTTGAACATCAACACAAATCGATGAATATCCACATGCTTGCTCTGGAATACAAATACAATTTTACAGTACTTTTTTTTTATTCCTCGTTCTGTGCCCCAGTTAATACAAACTACCATCATTACACTAAAAATCCAGTTACCCTTCATTCAGGATATGGAACCAGTGTAGGAAGTACTTTAAGAAAGAAAGACTGTTGTACCTCTACATAACAACCATCTTTTCCACCCCCTCAAACACTATACAATGTCTGGAAAATGTCCGGGATTAAAACAATTAGACCAGTACATAGATAATGTCTTTGCATCCTACGAACAATTATGCTTCAAATAGAAGTTTTCATCAACATAATTCCTCCACTACTTTCAAGCTAGAAACTTTGCAAAACAGAACTTGCCCTATTTTCTTCACATTCCACCTTGTTCTATTCCAGAAGAATCATTGATCAGTTTTGAAAACTGAGATAACATCTCTACAATTTATGAAAATATTTTAAAGTCTCTACCTTTCAAAGACCCTAGAGTACACTGGGGAAAGGAAGTGTCACTTAATATTTCAGAAAAGGAGTAAACTCATGCTCCATATGTGCAATCATTCAGTCATTCAATTAAAAATCTTTTATCAAGTGCATTTATCTTGTTTGAAATTGTCCAAAATGTTTCCAGGGCAAGCTTCTGCCTATGAAAATTGCAATCCAGCTCCAGCCTCACTGAGCCACGTGTTCTAAGTGTGCCAAATTAACAATATTTTGGACAAAAATCCTTTCATGCCATAGTGTCACAATCACTCTGAACCCATTAACAGCTGTGTTTTGTGTACTCCTAGATTGATTTAAAGTGGAGAAGGACAAGGAAATTGTTAATCACCCTTACAACATTACTAGCATGTAGACTTATCTTGCTCAAATGAAATAATCCCACCACACCACTCTTAAATCAGTGGGTAACCAATGTTCTATACTACTTGAAATTGGAAAAAAATCTAATTCTCACTTAGAGAATCTGTTCAAAACTATTTTTTTAAATATGACATGACCTAATCAATAACATTTTAGAATAAGCTTCCACTTCAGGGAAAAGGATATCCTTCTTTTCTTGCCCCTTTTATACAGTAGCTGCAATTGTTGGCTCCTCTCTACAGTGGGGGTCAAATTTTGCTTTGATTTGTTAAATTTGTCTTGACTGTATGGAATGTTATCTGTTTTTAATTAAAATCAATAAAAATATTTTTTTTTAAATTTAGTCAGAATTTGGACATATAAATACGGTGTATAATTTTCAATCATATTAAGGCACATCTAGCATAGACTAACCAACTGTATTTTTCGAATATCTTTTTCCACTCAGTGTCTCTTAGGCTATTTAATTATATCTAATATTTATAGATTGTTCTGTGAACTGTATGATTACATAGCCACCAAGCTGATAACCAGATTTCCTTTTGATTTTCCTGCATTGATAAACTGGTTAAGCTACTTATTCATTATTGTGAAGACCCTCAAACCTAGTGATTTGTTTAACACACTATCAAGTAGGTCGACTATTCAACAAGGAAATACCTAAATTGCTGCACAAAAATTTCATTCTTACCAGATTTCAATGTAATTTTTCAAATCAGCCTCTTCCATTATAGGATCGGGGCAGTACAAGGAGTAGGGGGTAGCCCAGCAACAATAAATTGTTATCCAATTAAATACAGGTAAAATTCCATTACAACAAACTCCCAGGGACCTAAAAAAATTTCGTTATAACGAAAATTTTGTTGTAATGAGATTCTGTATTTGTTACTATAGTGCTTTCTTTAACTTGCGCCCAGGCGTTTGCAATCATTTCAATAGCTTTGTTTGTGTTAATTTTAATCTTCTCCTGCCTACAAGTTATGCTGACGAGAATTTTTCTCAGCATTTCCTTGCGATAACTTTCCCGAAGCGCGATTGCAGCATCTGTGGAAGAATGTTTGTCTGTTGCCAGGGCAGGGCATAAACACGCTCATACCGCTGCAGTGAAGTGACACAGAAGCAAATCATAAAAGATCGGGGTTGTGCTATAAGTCCCTGTCTTGCACCCCAAAACAGGAGGCTGAGTCTCAGTACTTTAGGAAAAACAACTTTATTTAGCTTGAAACAGGAACGGCACACTTATTTATTGTAGTGTGATCTGCCACTCTGCTATACACAGACAAAGCACTCAGGCTGCATCACCCATCAATATCTTTTCTGTTTGCTTTGGCGGAGAGACGCAGCATAGCTGAGAGACGCAGAATATCTTCGAGCCAGCTGTTGCCCCGGCAACAGATAAACAGTCTTCCATAGACGAGGAGATCGGACTTCACGACACTTTTCGGCATGTCGTCCAGTTAGGGGAGGTCCCAAGAGAGTTTACAAACCTCACATTTTCTTGAATGAGTGCTGCATTAATAGGAATGTTTCTTGAACGAGCATCTCTGAACCACATAAAAACTGCTTTTTTGATCTCTTCAAATGCAGCAGTTCACATACGTTTGCAACCTGAGATTTTTTTTCTTTTTTTGCTTGGCCTTTCAACAAAGTTGACAGTGTTGATTTCGAAATTCCGAATTCACTGGCAATGTCTTTTTTTTTTGCTGCAATCGAGAGCTGCAAAAATGTAACTTTTTTTTCTAATATGAACTGTTATCGTTTTTTCATGTCTGCCGTTTCTATAAGGGGGGTGACAATGAGTTAAATTCCAATGGATGTTTTTTAAATGTTGAAGAGCAATAAGCAAAAGGTATCACTATAAACCGTAGGAAACAAAATGGGCAAAAAAAAAAAACAGTACGAGGAAAGTTAGAAGAAAGAAAAAAAATTAGCTGCGGCCATAGAACTAGCTGCTCTGCAGATGATTCAGGCATTTCAAGGTCTTTTGGGCACTTCGTTTTAATGAAAGTATCTGCTGAATGTACTTCGTAGTAACGAGATTTCTATAGACTCGCGTCATATGGGGAAACTGTTGGGACCATAAAAATACTTCGTTGTAATGAAAATTTCGTTGTAAAGATATTCGTTATAACGGAATTTTACCTGTAGGCCTATATATACTTTCAGCAAGGGTTGTCAGTATTTTTTTCATTTTAAATTGACCCGTGGCATGCATTTAAATTACATCATAGCTTTGTGTGCAAATAGCGAAGCAGCCAAAACTTTAATGTGGTATGTGGCTTCACACAGGCTGTTCAGAAACTATTACTGCAAATGTTTAGTTTTAGGAGGCATATTTTAACCATGGCTTTGGATTTACAGAGTAAAGTGTGTTCTTTTTAAATAGATTCCTGCTGCGATGTTGGTTCACTGTTTCATCTTAACATTTCTTCTGCAATGCCCACTAAAACATGGATGTATTTATTGTACATGATGTGTGGTTTGTAACAAGAAAGCAAAAAAAATACAGTATTTTATGAAACTGGCCCTTAGCTTTGCAGAAATGCCTGTCGCGTCTACAATATGCAAGCACCAGGTACTGATTTCATTAAAGTACTGGTTTCATTAAAATAAGAGTTTTAAAAAATACTCAGGTTTGTAAACCTGCTCACCTGCAAAGATTGAATATCTTTTGAATATACAGCTGCACTTAGCTCTGCTACTATTTTTTTTCTTTTTTGCATCACTGTAGCTACAGTTTTAAAGTGCCTCATTGAAGGAAAAAATTTGGTAGTTTGCAATATGCTTCAGTAATTTCAGGTCTGTTTCCTAAGATGGGTAAACTTCAGCAACAAAACTTTGCAAATTGTCACTTCCCATGAAATAGAAAAGTGTGTGAGCGTGCATAACAGTTGTTGCACCTGAAATTGGTGGTCATTGATTAAAATGAAAAAAAAGTTATCAATGTGTGGTACTTTTAACAGATGAGCACTATACAAAATAGTAATAATCACCATAACCATGAGGCAACTAATTTAAATATATCTATGAATTAACCCTTCAAAACACCAAGATATATTGGAAATCGTTTCATGACCAAAACAGTATTTTTTTCAAGGGGAACACCCACCACAATAAAGGCCTCCTTTACTAGATCAGATTTTTGTGGGAAAGACTGGTTATGGTAAAACTTACAGTACGTATATCTATCATGCTGGTTACAAATAGAACACAAGCATATTAAGTAGCATTATGTTACCAAATGCCAATAGAAACATCTTTATTTTCCAAAGTGAAAATGTAACAAATTAGATGCTCCACCATTATAAATGATGCACTCTGTGCACTGTCCGAAACATAATTTTTAGCCTCCAGGCAGACGTGTCACTGTGCCACCGTTTGCTCTTCTTAAGTTGAAGAGATTGGAAGCATTCAAAAGCCTTAACCGATGTGTTGACATTTTCAACCTCACAGAAGAAAATTTCCAGGAATTCTTCCGGGGGTGAAAGAGCCAATAGACTTGGTGTCTTGCTTCTGCATTCAGCTATTTTGAAGAAGGTTAACATAATAATTTTTATCAATGAAATTCTCTTTATGCTTCATGACATGTCCTCATATATTGAACAAGTTTACATGGATTCTTTATTACAAAAGGGGAATGCAATTGTATTTAAATGAATGCTTGTGTTATAGCTGCACCAAAACATATATATTTCCACAACACTGTAAATGGAAATTGGTTATATTAAGACCATGAATAAGGTTGTTAACTGCAAACCGTATAAAATAAATCCTTTCATAAGGCACGCATTATCCATAAAACTAGATAAAGTAAAGATACAGAGAAACAGAAATTCAATGCAATATATAATTTGCATATAAAAAGAACTTTTGAACTGTTATGCTGAGAAATGGAGAGTGGCTCAATGGCAATGGTAAAAAGAGGACATTCACAATAGACTACAGAAAACCACCCCCACCTAACCCTAACCCTACCCCTAACCATTTGAAGTTTAAAATATGATTGTTTTATCCAAGGTTCTATTTTAGTCCTAAACCTAAACCTGTGCAATATGGTAAAAAAACATTGACATTCAACACTATTAAATGTGTTTTTTGTCCATTAAAGTAATACTAATGGAAAACTATCACTATTGTTGTGAGAATGAAGAATTTTATAATATACTGAACAGAGCATTATGGTCAGGCCCCAGTGGAGTTACAGCTAAAGCTAAGCCTAGAAGGTGAAGGGAGAAATGAGATCTTTGTCTAGGAGTGTTTGCAAGGGGACCAGAAGTGATCCTATTAGCACTTAAAGTAGGGGTGCCCAACTCCAATCCTAGAGGGCCACAGTGGCTGCTAGTTTTCATTCTAACCCTTTTCTTAATTAGTGACCTGTTTTTGCTGCTAATTAACTTCTTTTGAATTAATTTTAATTAACTTGTTTTTTAAGAAATGTCTCCCTGAATTTCTTCATCGTTCCTCTGAATTGCTTCATTTATTCCTTAAATGGCACCCAAACAGAAGTGAAATGTGAAGTGAGTGAGCCAACAGAAGACCAACTAAGTCATGGCCTCAAACTCCAACCAATTTCACTCCAACCAGTTGCTTAATGAGGCGATGAGCCTTGTCGCTAATTAAACTCGTTCTTTAATTCCATGGCTTGTTGCTGCTCTCATTGTGCAATAGCAGACATTTCCGAAATTGTGGATTTTCTCTTTTCTAAGAGCAGATCAGCATTCCTGAGACCTTCACCTTTCTTTATTTTCAGATATTGTATGATGGTCACAGTTCGCTGGTCCTGTTTTGGTTCATTTTGTATCTCATTATTGTTTGGCTGCTAATTAAGGAAAAAGAAACAATTGAGGGGTCTGAGTCTTCAAGAACAAGTCAAATAAAATAAATTCAATAGAAGTTAATTAGCAGCAAAAACAGGTCACTAATTAAAAAAAAAGAATGAAAACCTGCAGCCACTGCGGCCCTCCAGGACTGGAGTTGGGCACCCCTGACTTAAAGGGAGGGGCTTAAAGGACCCTGCTAGCCATAAGGCTGAAAGGCCAGAGGAGAATGGTTGGCAATTATAGGAGGACTTTTTTGGTCATGTTGGGTTGGTGCAAAGGTTTCATAATAGTTAGGAAAGACATACTTGTATATAGGTTGACCCCTGAAGAATTGTAAAGTCAATTATTTCCCCTTATTTCTGTTGTTGTTAGCTCCTTTAGTTTTACTCTCCCTTTTGTGCTTACCTTTATAATGAAACCACTTCTTTTATTTTAGATATGTTTATTTGGATTTTTATATGCATCAGGATTATACCCTTCTGTCAACACCTGTCAAACCCTGTTTGATCACATGGACTCATAAAAGGATGCATATTTTTCAAGGTAAAAGTGATTGTTTTTGTCCAGATTTTTATAAGAGAGTGTGTCCTTTTTTATTTGAAATAGAGGAAAAAATTACAAACAGATACTTCTTTTGCAAGGTGTTTTCCTTGCAGATTCACGGACAATTCATAACATTTGTCATAAACAATTTTCACCATTCTGGACTGTTATCTTAAACTAGTCTATCTATTACAAGGTTTCATGAAGCTGGAGTCTGTCATAGTGTGCTGAAATTGATAACAAAACTGAGTTAGATGGGAATCCAGTGTATCAGAAGGTACACACACTCACACACCTACAATGACTCAGACCACCACAATTATTTAAGTCAAACAGACATACATGTTTATGTAATGTCAGAAGAAAGTGGAGTGCATGGAGGAAATCTATGTGGATAAGTACCAATTTGTCCTTTTTGATCATTGAGATAATTAGTTTTAGTTTCTAGCTAAATTTTGCTTCATTTTGCTTCATTTAAGTAAATATCATGAGTACTTTAGATTTTTTGTGTTTTACTCTTTTGTTTATGTGAAGTCAATAATAAAAAGTAATCAATAAGTGAAATGGAAAAATCCAACACATTAACATTTTCTTTATATGAAGTAGTGTTTGTGGAACTACAGTATATTGCAAATAATAAAATGTGAAAAATAGTATGAAGCAGGTAATAATAACACATTTTATATATTTGTAGGCACCTTTCTAAACACTCAAGGACATCAAATAATAGACAAAACACAGATTATAAACAAAAGTAAAATACAAAAGTTAAAATCAGACAGAGCAATTGTAATCAAAGACAAAAAGCTGTCTTAAACAAATGAGTTTTAAGTTTAGATTTGAAAAGTGAAAATGACTCAATATTTCTAAGCTCAGGTGGTAGTGAGTTCCAAAGCTGGGGAGCAGAGCAACTGAATGCTCTGCTCCAAATGGTGTTAAGATGGACAAAGGGGACAATCAAGAGGATGGAGGATGAAGATCTAAGGGTACGGAAGAGAATGGCAACATGGAGGAGGTCAGACAGATATGGAGGGGCAAGGCTGTGGATAGCCTTAAAAGTTATTAGGAGAATTTTGAATTGAATTTGGAACTGAACTGGAAGCCGATAAAACTGCTGCAAAACGGTAGTGATATGGTGAATAGTGGGGGTTCTAGTAATGATGCGGGCAGCAGAATTCTGGACCAGTTGAAGCTTATAAAGAGATTTGCGAGAAAGATCAAAGAAAAGGGAATTATAATAATCTAAACGAGAAGTAACAAGGTTATGAACAAGGAAAGCAGTGGTGTGGGGAGTAAGGGAGGGGCGAATACAATTAATGTTACGCAAGTGGAAATATGCAGACCGGGAGATGTTATTGATGTGGGACTGAAAGGATAAAGTACTGTCAAGGATGACACCCAGACTCTTAACCTGTGGGGAAGGGGAAACAGAGGAATTATCAATAACAAATGAAAAATGATCAGTTTTGGATAATGTTGATTTTGTACCAATGAGGAGAACCTCAGTTTTGTCATTATTTAATTTAAGAAAATTTGAAGAAAATCAGGATTTGATTTCTGCTATGCAATCAGTAAGTGAGGAGGGTGGAAATAATCAGTAGGTTTGCTAGTGAGATAGAGCTGGGTGTCATCAGCATAACAGTGGAAGCTAATGTTATATTACGAAAGATATTACCAAGGAGAAGGAGGTAAATAATGAAAAGGAGGGGCCCCAGGACAGAGCCCTGGGGCACACCAGAAGTAAAAGTGGTGGGTTGGGATATGAAAGTTTTAATCTGAACAAACAGAGTGCAGCCTGAGAGGTAGGATCTGAACCAATCTAGTGCAGTGTGGGTAATGCCAATCGAAGATAATCTATTGAGAAGAGTAGTGTGACAAATGGTGTCAAAGGCTGCACTCAGATCAAGGAGGATGAGAATAATGATTAAACCAGAATCAGCTGCCCTAAGGAGGTCATTAGTAATTTTTATAAGTGCCTTTTCTGTACTGTGGAGGGGACGAAAACCAGACTGGAACTATTCATACAGATTATTTTGAGATAAATGAGAATGAAGTTGAATAGCCACTATTTTTTCAAGATTTTAGAAATCAAGGGTAGAGTAGAAACAGGACAAAAATTACTGAAATTAGTCGGATCGGCACCAGGTTTTTTCAGTATTGGGGTTATTGCAGCAGTTTTATAAGATGAAGTAACAGTATCAGTAGTGAGAGAACAGTGGATTATAGCAGAGATAAGGGGGACCAGAGAGGGGAGGCAGGCTTTGACTAGAACTGTAGGGAGGGGATCCAGTTGACAGGCGGATGGCTTAGACTTACAGACAAGATCTGAGATTTCTGAGAAAGTAGGAATCTAAAAAAAAGAGGAAAATGAGTGAGTTGGTGGGTGAAATTCAAATAAACTACTGGAGGAATCCGTACAGAGAGACTGATGAATCTTCTGGATTTTTTCATTAAAAAAGGACATAAGGGAATTGCAAAATTCAGTTGAGTAAAGGTGAGAAGGTAAAGAATATGGGGGTTGTGTGATATTGAATGGGTGACAGTGTATCAACACACATCTGCCCACACTGGTATCCTGGATATATTTTATTTTAAGGGTGCTGCCCCAGGGCAGACTCTGGTATGCTCTTCAAGGCAGCAGACAAAATGGACTGACAAACGGATTTATGAGCATAAAATATCAGAGGTTATGTCCTAAAATTGTAAAACCCTCTAAATTGCACAGAAATAAATCTCTTCTTCACCATGTTTTACTTCCAAATAAAATGAAGAAAATGTGGAAAGAAATAACATGTACTGCACTTTCATAGTCAGCACAGTGAAAAATCTAGAACTATTATTATTAAATTGGAAAAAAGTTACACCCATTTCTTCTATGCTTATTCAACACCACTTAATGTGCCATATATACTTTGTTGAATAATTTAACATTTTGAGGAGGAAAATCTTTCTTTTCAAGAAGAAGTAAAATTGATCTTTTTAGTATTCAAGCTTAAATAATGAATGATTGTTTATTTTTTGTCTTGTTAACGTCTCATATGCTACAAAATATAATTTCCCCTTGCTTTTTCACGGATCATTTATTAGGGCAGTCTCTCACACATAAGAACACTATCCTACTGATTACTTTTCCTTCCTCCGTTGCAGTCATTCATCCCACTGTATAAACAAAAGACCTGATGTTTTTTTGGCAAGCTGCTTTATGTTTTCCTTCAGTTTGATTGTCATTTACAATGACTGATTTGTCTGTCAGCACTGTAAATTTTCTCTTCTAAACACAAGAGAACATTTGGAGTTTTTTCAAGTTTTGCAAGATTCATTCTTTATCCTAAAGAATAATGGTGTCCAATACCATTTTTATAACAGTTATCAAAGCAGTCTGCACCTTTGTTTGTCCAACCATCCATTGGCTGAATCAACATATTTTAGAAGATGACAGCTCTTGGTGTAAGACAGGAACAATTCCCAGATATGATGCCATTTTAATAAATACATTCAACTACAGTCAATAATGCCAGACCCATCTGGAGTTGTCAGTTAATTATCTGAGATATGGGAAGAAAGTGGGATTCTCAAATTAAACCCACATTAACATATGGAGGAAATTAAAATATCATAAAGAACAGTGACCAGGCAAAGATTCAAACTCTGTCTCTTGAAGCTGTGAACCAGCAGTGCTACCCACTACACATCTGTTCCTCTGAATTTTAACTGACTCTGAGTTAAACAAAATCATTGTTATTTGTTTAAAAAAAATTTAAAGCCTGAACTCTGACTTCTAAATTTAGCCTTTGATACATATTTCAGTTTTTTTTTTTTTTTAATTAGCAAAAGTGCATTTTTTAAGTTGATACAATGAGTGAAACTTTCATCCATAACTTCTGGTTAACGAGAAACTCTAGATTGCACAGTAAATTAGGCTAGAAGAATAATATGGTGTACACATGATATCTGTGCACTTTTGAATTGTTTAACTATGCACTAAACACAAATTAAACATTTTTTAGAACTAGTAATTGGTAAATATCTTTAGCTGTGATTTTGTTTTCAGTCTTTATTCATTGTGTAATATGGTTACCAATCACAGAATATGAAATTAAAAAGAAAGCATTTTGTCTGAAACAGCAATAATAAAAATTATTTAATGTGTAATGGACCTTCTAGAACCTTGGTTTTGTTTGTATTACTCAAGCTAGAAAAAGGCTTCTATGCCTATTTTTACAATATTGTTCACCATTACTGAAATGGTGAAGTATGAGAATGACAAAGCTACTGTAATACTAAAATATTTTTCATTCCAAATTGAAAATGACCATCAAAGTTTCAATATTTTTTACTCATTCTACAAAAAATTCAAAATTTAAGACATGATACGAGCATGAGTATTAAATGTTGAGTTGAGTTTATTATAGTGGGATACTGACTGAGATCATATTTGTTTTAATAGATGGCCATTAATCTAATTTAATTTATGGATTGCAGCATTTCTTTATGCTCTCTTTAGCACCCTTTGTCATTTAATGTTTAAACACTAAGGCCTAGAGTATAAAATGCCTTGATGTTTATCTTTTATCTCCTCTACTAGCAATCTGGGATGACTAGCCTTTTGTCTTGCCTCACAGCATTATAAAGTACATGCACACATCCTGCTGTCTCATGACTGCTTTTAAAATGCCTGTTTCTCATGGAATAAAAGGTTTCTTTCATAAAATTTTCTTGATCAAACACATTTTTAAATGTTTGAACCGAAGTTGTAAAAGGTGAAAGGGGTTACCATCAACAAGATGAGCTTCCTTTTGGAGACTGGTATGGTACATTAAGTTGTTTTTGTGCTTGAACAATTTATTTTTAGACAGTTTCAGAATAAGGCTGTCTTACCACACTTATATTAAAGTATGATTTCAGTAAAATTTTTCTTTAAAATGTTTTGGTTTACTCTCAAGTCACTTTAATTTGTAATCATCAGTAATAAATACTGACTGGCTTTCATAAACGCAATTGTTGATCTCCATAAAATTCAATCCTTAATGTTACTGACTGCATGCATCTGAAATACTGACCAGCCTCTGTAGAACATCTGACAATAGTCCATCAAGCCTAAGTTTCTGCACTTAGTGACTTGGTAGCTCATCTAATTGGTAGTAATAAACCTTGAGAATTTTGAGTTCTTTTCATAAATCATAAAAACTAACAAACACACGTAATTGTGCTTTGAATTTGTCTGTTTTATTAATGAATGCATTACATTTTGATGTTTAATTTAATTATATTGTACTTTATAATTATCTAGCTAATGAATGTTGAGTCATAATTTTATTTATTTATTTTATTCTTCATTAAGAGTTGAAACAAATTCAGCATTTCAGCTTATTTTGATTGGTCTCTAAATGTCACAAGACTAGACATGTATAATTTCTTTTAACAAATTATTGTTTGGGCAAAGTTGTCTTTTAAGTATTTAGATAAAATATTTATAATAATAATGACTTAATTACTTTAGTTTGTGATAATTTTATTGAGCATAAACCTAGAAAAGTAATAGTTTGTTGTTATTAATTATATGTTGATATGTGTAAAATCCTACACGTATTAGCCCAGCCTTATTAATTTATGATTAGTATTTGAAGATGAGAGCAAGAATAAATAATTATAAGATCCACTCACTTTTCCATCTGTATCATAAGTTTAAACGTATTCAGTACAGTGGCACTGAACAGTAAAACACAAACAAAAAAGATGAAAAAACTAACACAATATGGAAACAAAAAGAAGAAATACAAATATGCAAGGAAAAATAAGAAAGCAAACAAAAAAGATGAAAAACAAAGCAACAACACTAAAAAGGTGATTAAAAATGAAAATTCAAACAAAAAATCTATGCAGAACACATCACTACATGTTAGTAAAGTGGGTGGATCAATAATGTGTAGCAGGAACACTCAAAGAAGGCAACAGTTCCCCTCAAACCCTTTCCCACACTTTTCTAGCATGCAGCTTGAAGGTTTGAAGAAGCATCACTTGCTGTAAGTCTGGGTGCCATGCATAGGCTGATTTTTGGGGTGTGTGGTTTGGGCAAAATGATACACTAAGTAACTGAAATAAATCTCCAAAAAAGTGCTGTTTTTATCCCTCAAAAGTTTTCTTTTTCTTTGGCCATAGCTAATGTAAAACATGTTGATAATCAACAAATACATAATTAAATCCATCCTACCTAAGCAATTTTCGCTTGCACATCATCAAATTGATCAACATTCTGGACTACATAAATTATTAACTTCGTCACTGTTTTAAAGTCACCCTGAGAGAAGTCACTTTAACTTGCATATCTTGTATTCAGTATTTTCTTCTTTTATATGTTACTTAGCTGCTTTTGTCAGCAAACAAGTCCTCAAGCAGCTATTTAAATGACCACAAAGTCATGGGTGCATCTGTGTAGAGTTGAAATTCTGCACTGCAAAGGCAACACCCAAAGGGCTTGATAAAACGTCCGCCCCTAGTTCCCTCAGTCCATGCATTTTAAACTGTAAACGGGGTATCAGGGAGACAGCAAAAGATACTGAACAAAAGACGTGATGATAAGAGAAAATAAAAAACTAAAATTGTTGTTATCCATTCAGAAGCTCAGTAGAACAAGGTAACTGTCCTCTTTCAGCTGCTCCAGTTAGGTGTTGCCAAGTAGGATTATCTTCTTCCATATCTTTCTGTCCTCTGCATCTTGTTCTGTTACACCCATCACCTACATGTCCTCTCTCACCACATCCATAAACCTTCTCTTTGGCCTTCCTCTTTTCCTCTTCCCTGGCAGATCTATCCTTAACATCCTTTTCCCAATATACTCAGCATCTCTCATCTGTACATGTCCAAACTAACACAATCTCGCCTCTCTGACTTTGTCTTCCAACCGTCCAACTTGAGTTGACCCTCTAATGTGCTCATTTCTAATCCCATCTATCCTCGTCACACCCAGTGCAAATCTTAGTATCTTTAACTCTGCCACCTCCAGCTCTGTCTACTGCTTTCTGGTCAGTGCCACCATCCCTAACCCATATAACATAGCTGGTCTCACTACCATCCTGTAGACCTTCCCTTTCACTCTTGCTGATACCCGTCTGTCACAAATTACTCCTGACATTCTTCTTCACCCATTCCACCCTGCCTGCACTCGTCTCTCTTCCACACTTCCCGTTACTCTGTACTGTTGATCCCAAATATTTAAACTCATCCACCTTCGCCAACTCTACTCCTCCATCCTCACCATTCCACTCACCTCCCTCTCATTCACACACATGTATTCTGTCTTGTTCCTACTGACCTTCATTCCTCTCCTCTCTAGAGCATATCTCCTCCTCTCCAGGGTCTCCTCAACCTGCTCCCTACTATCACTACAGATCAAAATGTAATCAGCAAACATCATACTCCACGGAGTAACAAGGTAACTGAAGTTTAAAAATTAATTTGCATGTTACAGTGAGTGTTGCAACCATTGAGGCAGACTGACACACATGCACATGTATAGACTACCACAGCCAGAAGTGCCTCTGTCTGTTACAATATCTTTATGTAATTTTAATTGTTACATCACTATATGACATAACAACAGCAACTACAGTTTAGATAATAAGCTGCAGCTATTTTGTCTTGGCATGTTTGCATTTCCGATTAGACAGTAGTGTTAATTTATTTATTTGTTCACACGTGCAGTCAAAAGGTGGAAGCTCTGCAATATTCTCCCTGATTTTACTGGTGTTGTTAGGCAGATTTGTCGATTCAGGTGATTTGAGTATGAAATCTGCAGCTCCACATTATCAACTCTCCTAACGGAAGTACTTTTGATGGGGAGTGACACACCATTTACTTCAAATGAATATTTTGCAGTTCATATTTTCACAAGCATATCTGCCAATTCTTTCAAGCATACATCAACTCCTACGCTATCATCATAATGCTGAACAATAGAGAGCACACGCGTCATCTGCGACAACATATCATTTATGTTTACCACTCATCTATTGATTCCGTTGAATGCTAATGTATAATTTTATGCTACAGAAAGGTTTTACCCTTGCAACAGGTTATGGTTATTTTTACAATATGTAATGTGCACAAACGGCCTAAAATTAAATGTCTAATGGAATTTTTTTTTATAGGACATATTTCAACTGTAGACGGTTCATCAGAAACAGAAGCTTGCTGTCGAACCCGGTTAACGACAGCACCACTGATCTTTGCAGTTCAAAATCGTTGCTCCTACTTTAAGTACCACTTTCATGAGACGTTGGATTGGTTTGAAAATGTGACACTCATTGAGCCGTCTTGTTGTTCCCACCTAGGTTTAAGCACAATTCATTCATGGTTGTCTTACTATGCAGCTACAGCTGTATTCGCCACCAAACAGAAATTACTGGGCCTTCCGTCACAAACGATGGAACAGTACACTGGAAATTATCAATAATTATTTTGAGCAGGAAGCAGCGACAGCAGCAGCTCTCTTAAGCACAGAGATACGGCAAAATAAACTTGAAATTGACACACTGGATGGCACTGACATTAGTAATACTGAGGATGGAGTACAACTGCTTAAACTCATCACAGTGCTATGCAATGAACATATCCCCACTGTGTCTCTCATTGTGCTGCAGAAGAACATGAGTGAGCAAAGCATGGTCCCAAACAAAGACTCAGCTACTGTGACCAATATAAAGATTGCAATTCTAAAAGAACTCACAGGCAGATACAGTGGGGTTTATGATTTTTTTTGTGAAGAGAGATGGATGCTAGATTTAGAACTCTGGCACATCTGTAACCCAGCCAGCAAGATGTTGTGTTCAACAGGCTGAAGGAGAAAGTAAAGCAGTTACGGTGCAGCCAGGAATTTATTTACTCTGCATATGTTTTTGGGTCTGTGCTCAGCAGTAAAGAGTATGTTATGTAAAGAGCTAGTAGTATGACTCACAATAGCATCCATAATAGAAAGAAGGCTAATGACAGTTCAAATACTGTTTTGTTTAAAAATCGTGAGATTTCGAATTGTGAACCCAGAGAAGAGGATGAGCGCGTTACGACAATGACTTAAACGTTCTACTTCAATTTTAATATAAAAATTTGTAAAATAGTAACAAGTGTGGCACAGAGGCGCATTGGGTAGCGCTGCTGCCTTGCAGTTAGGAGACCTGGGTTCACTTCCCGGGTCCTCCCTGCGTGGAGTTTGCATGTTCTCCCCGTGTCTGTGTGGGTTTCCTCCGGGTACTCTGGTTTCCACCAAAGACATGCAGGAGCAGTTCAATGCCTGGGGTTTGTTTCCTGCCTTGTGCCCTGTGTTGGCTGGGATTCACTCCAGCAGACCCCCATGACCCTGTAGTTAGGATATAGCGGGTTGGATAATGGATGGAAAACAGTAACAAAGCTTTCATTCAAAGACTCCATATTATCCATACATTTACATTAATAGTATAGTAGTCACCCAAATAGGTGGCTGAAGACTCCTGAAAGAACACTGCAGATTTTTAACTTGAGCAACCTTTGGCTAAATGCAGCAGATCACAATAAATCACAAAGACTCTCATATTGAAAGTGGAGGGGTAGGATGTAGTATTAATAGCTTGCATGAGAGCATGACAGACCACCAGCATCAGAGATCATAGAGAGCTTAGGGAAATTAAATGAGTTACTTAGCAAGGAAGTAAATTTATTGATAAAGGAAAAACGTGCACATAACTACACAAAAATAATAATTCATCTCCGACCTGGTCAGTATATTTGCATATATTAGAATATACAATTTAATTCTAGGTCCTGTATTTCTAAGGTAGTGTACAAGAAAACTGAGGTTTTTTTTTTTGAGTTAATGCTTTCACCACTTGGATAAAACAGTCATGCAATTACAATTATAACATTAAAAGTCTGACAACAACAACAAAAAATTTCAGCATTATCATTTGTCTTAATTGACAACACAGAGTGGAAAGGGACTAAGTATATAATTCTGTCTCCCCTTGAAGTTACAGTGAGTAACTTACACTCAATCTGTTTTTAAGTTATATTGAGCCATCACTAGGCACTTTACAAAGAAAACATAATATTACAAGAAACAAACATAACTGCGATCAAGTGACAACTCTGCTACTAGAAACTGTAATTTAATTTTTTTTTGCATTTTATTAATTATATTAAAATCAAATAACATTCCATACAAGCAAGTCAAGTTTAACAAAACTGGGTTCGAAACACATCAACCCCCACCCATGAGAAAGAGAGCTAGGCCAGCAGAGTAAAACTTTAAACTAGTAAAAAATAAGTAAATAGATAAATTAGTAAATGAATAAAAAATATAAATAGAATAAAAAAGAAGGGAGAGAATCAGCTTCCTAAATTTAAATGCTTATTCTAAAATGTTATTGATTAGATCCTGCCAGGTTTAAAAATAAATATGTAAAAAAAAAAAAATTAAAAATAGGAGAGTTAGGATTCCTCCAGTTGAGCAAGATAAGTCTACGTGCCAATAGTGTAGTAAAGGCAATGACAGTTTGTTTGTCCTTCTCCACTTTAAGCCCATCTGTGTGTACACCAAACACAGCTGTTAATAGGTTAGGAGGGACTGTGACACCAAGGTTGTCTGATAGGCATTTAAAGATTTTTGTCCAGAATGATGTTAATTTGGTGCAGGCCCAAAACATGTGACCCAGTGAGGCTGGAACTTGATTGTAACATTTGCAGGTTGGATCTTGCCCTGGAAACATTTTGAACAATTTTAAATGAGACAGATCGATATATTTATTATTATTTATATTATGATTATTTATATTATTTTAAGTTGAATAATTGTATGCTTTGTGCATATGGAGCTCAAGTGAACTCTGTGCATTGCTACCTTCCACTCCTTTTCTGATATGTTGAGTGAGAGATCCTTTTCCCACTGTACTCTAGGATCTTTGAAATGGAGGGACTGTAAAATGTTTTTATATATTACGGAGATGCTGTCGGAGTCCTCAAGACTGATCAATATATTTTCAGGCATAGAGGCAGGTGAGAAGTGAGGAAAATTGGGAAGGTTTCAATTTAAATTTCTAATTTGAAGGTAGTGAAAGAAATGTGTTGCTGGAAAGTTAAATTGGGAGTGTAATTGTTTGTAGGATGCAAAGACATTGTCTATGTACAGATCTCTAAGTGATTTAGTTGTTCCCAGAAATGTTAAATGACTTTCATGCTTGGACTCTGGGGTGCCAATATTTACTGACAACGGGATGGAAAGTATGCAGAGCTGTCTACATCTTAATAAACTGGATATCAAACTACCGTTGGGATGCAAAATTCAATTCTGTCATGTGCAAGTCTGGGCAAATTATTTCACTTAAATGATTTTAGAGGACTCCTGAAAAATACAAAGATTATAAATATGACATTTATAAATATAGCTGAATCCTCATTTGGTCATGAGGATGACAGGAAGATGTTTAAAGAATTGGAGGTGATTTGGGTCAGCCTGCTTAGAATATGTATCTTCTTTTCCAGCCATTGCTTTACTTCCTTTTCAATAATCGTGTATTTTAGAAATCTCATTAACTTATTATTTCAGTTAATGACCTGAGAATTTCTTGTGAGGCTTAGTTACATTTCTCTGAAATATTAGAATAATTTTCTATTACATTTTCATAGAATTTCAGAACTTCTTATTCTATTTGTCTCGTTATAAAATGTTCAAATATAGGCTAAGTTTTACCTTTTCTCATTTTCATTTTAAATCTTGCCTGTCATTCATCTACTTTATAACTCTTAATTTTGTCTACATCTTTTTCCATATTGTGTATATCTACTCTTATATACTACCTATTAAATGTATTGCTCATCATATTGTAGATTTTGTAGAGCAGCATGTGATCATATTTACTTTAAAAGGAGCTTAATAAAGTCTGTGTGAAACTTTAATGATGTCCCTAGCCTTGTTTCAGTAATCCTAACTTCCTATGCAAAGTCATGTTGTTAGGTGACTGGCACTGTTAAGTGGACGAATGTGAGTGAGTTTATATTGCAATAGATTGTCATTCTGAGGAACATGGCTGACAAGGGGATTTCTGGACAGACAGTTTGATTTGACAATATGACACAATATCACAGTGCTTTACTTCTCTTTAGAAAAGCTTCAGATCAGAATCATATCAGTGCACACAGGGCCTCATTGACTAGGAAGATTTCTCAGCATTGCGTGTCATCAGTCACTTTTTTTACTTTTTTTTGTGTTTATAGGCTCAAAGTCGGACTTGGGTGACCCGCATATCCTGCTAAATTTTTCTTTAGTTGAGAAAAATGGCCTTATCTGTAGTGTAATTCTTTCATGTCTAACAACTACAGTATATTGCTGGGTGTTTTAAAACCCAGACGTTACAATATGATGTGATATGAAACAGGTCAAGGTGATACTCATTTCTGGCAGTTGCCAAACAATGAGAAGAGAAGCCTCAAGCAGCTGTGGATAGAAAGACTCCCATTCATGCGGCACTGCTGCAGGGTCTGGACTGTTTCTTGGCAAAAGATAGACGCAGATGACCGATCACTTTTAACTCTGATTGTTGACTTGCACCAGTGTTTTTGTTTTGTTTTTTTTTTTTTTATTCATTTTTCTGGCTTATTTGTATGGGATGACATCAAATTGGATGCTCAAATAGGTTCTTTAGGAAGTGCCAGGTTCTGGTTTGTGAAGATGGCTGAAGTGCCGGGTGATGCAACATCTATAAGGAAGATGAATAACAGCATAATCAAAACCATTTTCACATTTTTGTTGCCTTAGAGTTTCTGAAGTTACACTATATAAGAGAAAGACTTTTTTACAGCTTGTCTACAAAACAGTGTACATCATGCAATAACATTCAACAATATGCTGAAAGGAAAATTTCAGATTATGAGATTTCAAAGAGAATTTCTACCCTTTATAAATATAAGGCTAACTTTATTTGGGTCCAGTTTATTACTAACTCACACAGTTTATTGATGGTCTCCACCTGTGTTGGAAATGGATGGATTAGCTGTTCTCTCATTCAGGTCTAACAGTATGATAGAGATTTTCCATAAAGCAAACCAAAATGAAAAAAATGGAGCATTCAAAATACATCAGGGATACGATTATAGAGAAGCACAGATCTAGAAAAGAGTACAAGACCACCCCAAAGCTACTGAACATACCACGTAGTCTCAGTGTAGGCCATAAAACGAAAGAGGAAAAAATATTAAACTACAGCCACACTGAGCACATCAGGCCTCCTCTCTAAAAATAATTTCTCAACAAGAATGACATTTGTCATAGAAGCTACTGCGATTGCAGATATCATTCTGACTGATATGGAGAAATCAGTGACCACAATTAGTGAAGATGTTACTGGTTCAACAGTCTCCAAGGAATTACAGCAAATGGATTTAATGAAAGAATGGTAAGGAATAAGCCCTGGCTGAAAAAAAAATGTAGAATTTTCAAAACACCACTTTGAAGATACTGAAGAGACATGGCAGAAAGTCTTGTAATATGATGAGACTGAAGTGGAATATTTTGGTTTGAGCATGTTGTAAGGATGCCTTTCTGTGGCAGGGACTGTCAGTCTAGTCAGAACTGATGGAGTGATGCATGCTGAACAATACAAGCAGCTCCTGGAGGAAATCCTGCCTACCTAATATGGGAAGGAAGTTTGTCTTTCAACGGGACATTGACTTAAAACACACTGCCACAGCAACAATGGAGTGGCTTAAGATAAAGAAGTCTGATGTCTTTGAGTGTCCCAATCAGAGCCCTCACCTTAACCCCAACTAACTTTTATGGCAAGATATAACATTTTTATCCATTACCATTTTCCAACCTGGCACAGCTTATGCAGTTTTGCATGGATTTATGGACAAATGGTAGAGAAATTAATACAAAAAGACTCCAGGCAAGCCAAGTACTGAATGGGGTTGACAAATACTTACAAATTATTAACACTGCAATTTTGGAAATTGCATTTTTTAAAGGTTTGTTTCTTTTTGAGCAACACTGTAGAAAAGAGTATTTGATTTACAAATAAAAATTCAAAGTCAGATTGATCAGGTTGTGATGATCATTTATGTGAAAAAAACATTGGGTGCTGAAAAGGTTTTCAAGGTACTACATAAAGTGCTTTTCTTGCAATTGAAAAAGAACACTGTGTACTGGATTGTAATGTTATAAACAGTACAGAAGAATAAAATTTTTACTGCACAAGATAACATGTAGCTTCGATGTATAGTGAAAGTTTGTAGTTCTGAATAAAAGAATTAGAACACAATAAGCTAAATTCACTTTTTTATGTTATAGTTTTCCTCAATCGCTTTGGTGCATTTCTCAGATTAGAACTGAAATTCTCAAAACAGCTTGTTCAGACTCCATATCTGCTTATTAGTTGTACATATCATAACAGCAAATTCCCATTGTTTTGAACAAACAGCAAATGCTTTGTACATCCATTCAACTCATTATGTACAATTGTCTAAATTTGCTTTTGTCATCTCAGTCAAAATGTGTTATGCTCGTTTTCTGTTAATTAGTCCTTCTACTCAAAACATCTACTCATTGTTTCATTGTTTTAGTCATTCTGTGCAAAAATTATGAACTAGTTGTCATAATCTATCATATTTATTTATGCATTTGGCAAATCTGAAATTTAACAGTATTGAGTAATTGGTCTCAGGTGACTCTTAACCTATAATCATGAGGCATTAGCTGAACCAACAATCAACCAATTCACTACAATTGTTCAAAGGTGAATTCTATGAATCTTCAATTTACTGTAGCATATATATAGGGTGGTCCAGATCTAATTATGCAATTTTCATTACGCTATAACTTATTAAGTTTATTACATAGAAAATCACCCGAAAAATCCCGAACCATCGAGAAGTGTGCGAACTGATGACATGAAGAATCGTCTTTGCACGGCACTGGAATCATCCCCGTATAAATCAAAGTCATCCAGATGATCTGGATCTGCATAATTAGATCTGGACCACCCTGTATACCAAGCATAACACAGATTACTGAAACATTTTCCTCTATGGTAATAGACCAACCACAAGCTAATGAACAGGTGCAACAGCCTGGAAGAAGGAGAGTTAGGATGCAGAGTGGAAGAGTAAGGAGACAAAATAGAAGTAGAGGAAGAGAAGGCCAAATACACAGGGTTGTTCCTGATGAAATAAGGGCCACCATTGTGTATATTGTAAAGCTTCAAAGTACAGAGTTTGCAGTAACTTGCTTTTCTGTATATTTTCATTACATAGTTGATGCTGTACTGTACACTAGTATATTTATTGTATGTATTTTCTCCATTTTACAATACTGTTCAAATAGGACTGCAAGACTACCTCACAGGCGTGGTCAAAGGCATCTTTTTACTATTCAACATGAAAAGGCCATTTGTGCTATGGTGGTTGCAACTAATGCCATTTGACTACAGGAAATACAGAGAGATGTGATTGAAGACAACAGTATTTGAGAACATCGCCTTTGTAAATGTCTCAGCAATTCACAGAGTGCTGAAAAGACACCAAATGAGCATGAACCAAATCTACTGGGTCCTATTTAAAAGAAGTGATGACAGAATAAAGGAGCTGCGTTATCAATATGTTCAGATAAAATATTTATTTGCATACTGTAATCTACAGTAAACAGTACAACTTTATTTATACTGTTATTTCTGCATATTACAATAAAGTAAGTAAAATCTGATCTATTTGATGAAATATGTTGTCCAAAATACTGTAAACAAATAACATTTTACAGTACTATAATTATGTTTTTTTTCTGTTGGTGTATAGCATATAATGGATCAGGACACGAGGGAACCACGTCATAATTGCATATACTTTGATAAGGCAGGCTTCAATCTGGCTAAAGGCAGAAGGCGTGGAAGGAATCTCATTGGTCACAAAGTGTGACGGACGGCCGGGGCCCATGCCCAGCCGGGATGCCCCTTCTGTATATGTGCCAGGGGAGCAACCATGGGCTGGACAGTACCTCCCCTGGACCACTTGGTGGCAGCCCCCCTGGGTGAATGTGGTGCCACAGATACCCGCAGGGCTCCATGGGATATGGAGTTCTCCACAGCCATGTTAGGATCCGGGGTGAACACCAGGAGGCGCTGCAGGGGTTCCTGGACCCATCTAGGCCATAGGTCAGCCACACCTGGAGGTGCAATCGGAGGCAGGTGGTCAAGCACCTGAAGCACTTCCGGGTGAACTATAAAAGGGGTAAGCGGCAACCACTCCAGGAGCCTGAGTCAGGAGGAGGAGGACAACGCTTGCCAGGAGGAGTGGTGGTGCAAAGAGTAGTGTGGGTTTTGATTCTGGTTGGTGCTTTTGGGACTGTGTACTGCCTGTGGGACTCGGGGAAGATGTGCCCCACAGGTGAAGAAAAATAAAAGTTTATTTACTTTTATATGTGCCTCTGGTGTCAGTCTGTGTCGGGTTGGCGCCTATATAGCACGTTTGTTACAAGAGCTACTAATGATATTCCAGACCAGCGTGAAGGGAATATCACCATGTGTGCAGCCATCTCCGACAACAGTGTGCTTACTCATATTCCCTTTGTAGGCCCATAGAACGCACAGCGCTATATTGCTAGAGAGAATATCCACTGTGATGTGGATGAAAATCTGTGACCTGACAAACAAGAACCTCAGGATTTGTAAAAAAACGTACAGCTATACCCTCACTACTACATTCTATGTCGTGTTTCCTCTGTTCCTTTGCACTTTTTCCTATATGCAATTTGTTGCTGTAAAAGGCATTCTTTTCTTTATAACTATGATACTGTAACAAACTTCTGTACAATACAATAAAGAACAGTATAAATAATACTGTATCATATCCAGTCTCTCACAATCAATCCCCTCTGGACTGCTTGTACTTTGTAACTTACTAAAACTACTTCTAGTACGTTTTACGGCAGTATTGAAACTGAAGATACTGAAAAAAGTTACAGTCACTTGTGCATTTTCAAACAATAATCCAGACTCTTGCAAACAATCCTTCAACAGTAAACACAGTAATTTGAAACTTTGTAGTATCGAAATTGTTATACCACACAGAAAATATGTTGCATTATGGATTTTCAGACAGTATTGCCAAAATCCTTGTCAAAATTTTCTATACACATCAAATAATTATATTGAAAACATGTTCACACATTTTGACCATCTTGTTCATAGGCAATGGTGCAAGGATTTGTTATTCTGATGCCACTGACAGTTTCACTGACACAAACATTTGCTTTTGAGGCATAGACTAAGCATTTTGAGCAAGTTACTTGCTTTTGCTGGTAATAGCACATATTGTTGAGAAATGCACATACTGTAAATTATGTTTCAATAAATGCACCAAAGCGATTGAGAAAAGCTGTAACACATTTTCATATCTATTTTTTATTAGTCTTACAATTTCCAGTCTGCTACTTATATGCTTCCACTGAGCAAAATGTATGGATTCCTGGATGCCATCAAATGGTTATTCAGCCAAGAACAACAGCAAGGAATACAGTCAGACTATTATGCAGGATAAGAACTTAATGAAAATACATGATTTAATGTAAAACTAGGTACCTGCTTTTTCCATTTATGCTTTTTAAATATTGTAATAAAACTACATTTCAATCTTAGTTGGCTTCCTTGCTTGAACATAATTTTTTAAAATATGATTTTATATGTATTAATCATTTCATCTGAAAAGCATTTGGCAAACTTTTTAAACAATTTCATTATAAGTTATAATTAAAAGCACTTGGTAAGCATAATGTATACATGTTATACTGTTGCTCTCTGGAGTTCTAGAGGTGTGGTGGAAAAAAAAGAGAAGCGGAAAATAAAAATTATTTATGGTAAATGCTTTCAGGGATATAGCTCACAGGATGGAAAAAAACTACAAGTAGACTACAAGTAGACCACGTCTATGCAAAACGAATCCTGCATACTCTCGCATATCCCGATGTTTGACAATGATGCTAAAGGGGACTGACCCTCCAACTTACTGAAGCATCATAGAGCAGGCAGAAGGCCACAATTCCCCCATCCCAACAGATGTCAGCACAAGTCTCCAGGTAGAACAGGGATAACAATTTTACACTTTTAAGGGAGAGGCTGGAAAGAATTGACAAGAGGCCAATATTCTGTCACCCAATTCCCTACTAAGGTGAGTATGGTCAGGGTGTTGAAACTGCAGACAACTCTGAGGATGCTTAGAAAACCAGGTACTTTAAAGTCTATTTAAAGGTGCAGGGACAAATAGTTAAGGACCTCTCGTAGTGTGCTAGAACAGAGTGAGTGAGAGATAAACAGTAAGTGTGTAACATTCACGGCATTCCTTTTTCCCTTAATATAATTGCACTTCCTGAGCCTAATTACTAATGCCACTCCATTCAGTTTAGCATGAATGCCTACCTAAACTTGCAAGGCCATCGCACGCCTGTTTGCTTAATAGTTCATGGCTGAAATGTGACATCTTCCTCAAACGTATAACAAAATAAAGTGCTTTTTTCATGAAGAGCAACACTTTCATATTCTATATACTTATATATTATATAATACTGAGTATTATATTTTATGTTTTACCATGATCCTGACTTTGATTAAGTGGGGTTTAGAATTTTATATTTTATTTATTGTATTCAGTTGTTTTATTTGGTTTAAACCATGGGTTCTCAACGTCGGCCCTGGGGACCCCCTGTCGCTGCAGGTTTTTGTTCCAACCAGCTTCTGTTTTAAATTGAACTCCTGGTCTAATTAAGTGAACTGATATTTCCCAAGTTCTGTGTTTAGGGAACAATATATTAATTAGAAAACTAAGTTTGCTAAAAAAAATACTAAAATGTACTAAGCAGTTATATAGGAATAATGTATTTCTTTTTCTTTTTAACAGTATTTTCATCTTGATTTTCATTCTACTTTTCAAGGTTTTCTAATTGTTTAATTAATCCATTATTTACTAATTAGTGGGTGTGACAGTAAAGTAGTTGCAGCCTTTGATTATTCAGTGTTGTTTGCCAGCGTGTCTAATCTGCTCGTTTTAAATTGTCATTATTAAGATACAACGAAGGGGGAAAACTGCACAGAGAAAGGGCAAAGTATAATGAAATCAACAAAAGAAAGTTAAGCATTTAAATCTATAGCAAAGGCAGAAATATTTATAAATGTCTTACAAATGTAAAAATCATGCTGCTATGCTTTTCTGAATGTCGAATAAAAGAAAAAATAATACCAATTAATTAAATGAGATCAGTGCTATCAGGTGTTGTCACCGATTAGGAATCTGGTTGGAACAAAAACCTGCAGCTACAGGGGGTCCCCAGGACTGAGTTTGACAAACACTGGTTTAAACCCTAAATGCGTCCAGATGTCTAAACATATGTCTGGCTCTGGCAAGGTCTTTCTATCAACCAATTAAGGATTCACAGCAAGCTGGAGCCTAGAACAGCAAAATTGGGGCAAGGCAAAAATCCATTACAGGTCATACACCACCCACACTTTCCCATAATATTACTTCCTGTAATATTTACCTTTCTAACTAATTCACAGATTCAATACAAATTGTTTGTACATGTTAACTGCGGTGGGCTGGCGCCCTGCCTGGGATTTGTTTCCTGCCTTGTGCCCTGTGTTGGCTGGGATTGGCTCCAGCAGACCCTGTGACCCTGTAGTTAGGATATAGCGGGTTGGATGATGGATGGATGGATAGATATACATGTTAATGCAAGAAAAACACACTATGTGTGGAATTATAACTACAAGTATTCTAATTAGGAATCTCAGTTCACTTCCAAATACAGATTCAAAATGAAAATGAAATTGCACATAATGAATGTTGAGAAATTCAACTCAAACTTATTTATTTAGCACATTTAAAACAACTAACATTTGATCAAACTGGTTTGCAACAGTAAATCCAAGTATCAGATTATTAAATATGAGTGCAACCTAATAAATTAGAATAAACGAAGATAAAAGGAAAGTAAAACCAATCCAGACAAATTTCTTACAAATATATAAGCGTAAAAGTGAGAATATGAATAAAGAATAAAACAACATTAAAAAATAAACCCTTCAGCGTGACCTAAAAGGAAGCAAATAAAAAAAAAAACTATTTTTAAAACTATCAATAAATGAGGAAAACTATTCCAACCATTAGGACCCACTATCTCAAAAGCGCAGTCGCCTCCTAAGCTTCAAATGAGCTTAGAGAACAAATAGTAATAATCGGCCAGAAGCCTCGAAACAAGAGCAGTGAAGATCACCAAGATGAGGCAGAGCTGACCTGTGTGAATGTTTAGAGGAAAATAATCAAAACTTAAAATCCACATGAACTAGAGGATACAATCCAACATAGGTGAAATGTTGGCAACAGTATTTTTAATTAATACAACAATAGGCGATTAATTGTAATTACTAGAAAGGATAATTTGCAAAGTACAAAACCTGTTGATCCTATTCCCTCTTGTTGCATTTAGGTTCAGAGCAAAGTCTATGAATTTGATGGATGAGTGCTTATGTGTTAGGTTTGGTGTGACTGAGGAGTTAGTTAGTTGCTAGTATAGTTAACGATTTCTTCACAAATTATTTTTTTTTAAAACAAAAATGTTCAAAAATCATTTTGCCAAAACTGAGGAGGTGAAACAGTTCAGCTGAGGGGGCAACATCCCCTATTAAACTGCACAAATGTGTGGTGCAGGGCCTAATTCTATACTGTATTGTGTAGGCAGCTAATTATGGGACAATTTAATGTAATGGTACAGTACATACAGAATGAAACATACCAGAAATGTTTGATATTGCATAAGCTGGTGTTTTATCTTGGTAGAATAATATATTGCTCTACTTTCCCCTTTTGTATTATTAATAAGTAGCCTTTGTCAGAATGCCTAATCTCACAGACTTACCACTGTTTATAAGGTATTATTGTATATAACTTATCCCCACCTTCCCTTCTATATCTATAACCTCAGGCAATTAGATGTAGTAAAAAGACAAGCAGGAGTTAAGTTACACATAAAATAATGTATTACTGATAACATTCATAAATAATAACAAAATGCAAAGTACATTTGAATACTGGCAACCATACAACCTGATTAAATGGTGATAAGTAGTTGAGGCGCCACACAGACTTATAGTTACTTAATGTCTCTAGTTAAGGCATCATTGGTGCTCAGCTTTCAGCCACATGTCTGGTCAATATGGCTGAAGCTGTGCTCTTCATTGTGTTGTCTTCAGTTCATGGTTAGCAAGAGATACTTCTTTCAGATGTTAATAAGAGAGAGAGAGAATGTGGTTGAGCAAGCAAATGTATGGCTTTTCTGTCCAACTCCTACAGCCAATAGGACATCATGGTACTTAAAGGCCTCTGAGACAAGCCAATTCCAAACAGCCATACCTCAGACCAATGGGGGAAATAGAACATCTTAACACCTGCCCCCAAACCATATGTTAAAGTACCCCTTAGCCTACTTGTGGGGGTAGAAAGACTTTAGCAAAGAAACACTTGCAAAACTGGTTTAAAACACATCCCCCAAATCCTATCGTAAAATTACAAAGAGACTTAGTCGTAAATGGTTTGGGATGGGGGCAAACACGAATGCCTCTCACCAAAGTAACACTAAATTACATTGCTTTGCCTAAATTATAAATAAAGACATACAAAACATTTATCAAGTTATATGCAAAATCTTACATCACAACACTGGTGTGCATTGTTTTGTAAATATTCAAAATAAAGAATCACTAAACATTGGTTGTTTTTGATAGGCAAAAATGTGAGTCCTTTATCAGAGTTGTTATTTGGAAAATACAACATAAGACAGATTTCTGTTTGGGTGATATAGATTCAACCTGTGTAATTATGGTTACAGAAACTGTTGAAAACTGTTTCAAACTAAACATCTATTCATGTGGCTCATGTTTATTCTGCAATTAGTCAGCAAAGATGGGAGGGAGAATGGATCCTGACTGCATGTTCTGTTCCTTCTTCACATGGCTGATCTTGCACTTGCAACATGAATTGAGAAAAATAAAACAGAGAAGAACAACAAAAGTCAGGAGTGGCAGCTACTAAATACAAATAACATTAACAAATGAGAGCATATAATTTATTTTATTTATCGAGAGTGCAACACTTAGTGCTGATCCAGTCAATCCCAGCCCAGTGCAGTGAAATTATTTTTCATTTCCCCCATAATGTTTGGTGATACATGTGTTCAGTCATGGTAAGGAATCCTCCTTCATTTGACAAATCGCACTTTCTTGAGGTTAAGCTTCCAATGGCTGGTAATAAAGTTAAGCTTTAAGATTTCAGAATTTTAAATGGCATATCAAGGATTGCTTTGCCACTTTTCCAAAATACATCAGCTTGCATCGCTTGCTCCAGATTGACAGTGAAAGACAATTAATTCAGCATCTACACTGGTGAGGCCATGTTAACAGAAAGGAGGCAGCTCATATGATAATTGAATAAACATTCTTTTAGGCATAGGGCAATATGTTAACATTCTAAAAGTCTGTGGTGCATGAAAAGAATGTTAAATTTCTATTTAGTCTCTATTATCTACCACTGCCACTAAATTATGCCACTGTCATTCAATCCTACTCTATGCGCCACACTGATTAATTGTAAGACATGGCGTCTGTGTCCGTCTGGTTTTCCTCATTTTACCTACATTACTCTGAAACTGTACATGTTGATAATTTACTTGTTCAAATAATCTTGCCAAACATCTGTGCACTTTTATCTTCTACCTTATATGTCCCAAAGATCAGCAAATATGTTCTGTTCCAAGAAAACATAAACGCTTAAAATATGGTGAGTCCAGGTGGTACTTCTTTCTACAATGTATTGAATTCATTGTTTCCAAGTGAAAGGATATGGGAGTTCTAATTAAGAGAAAGAAAAGAAAAAGTACTGTATATTACAATTGTTCTTTCCCAGAGGTGTTTGAAAGAAACATCAAATTTTCACATCAGTCTTCTTACCAATACAATACTGAGATCTTATCATTCCCCATGCTTATGTGCACTTTCTCTACCAAAAATAACACTGATTTTTATATAATCACATAAACTCATTTATCTCACGAATTTTCCTAAATGGTATGACGGAGTCAATTTTAGTTGGTAAATTATTATATTTGAAATGTCATTTGATTTTCTTTAAGGTTTAAATGTAAGCACGGACAGTAAGCAAGTTTATGTGTATTTCTACAAATGTTCTTGAGATTGGAAAGATTGTCCTCATCGGAACATGTTTGGCTGACATTTTACTGTGTTGTTTTTTTTCCCTTTGTTGTTTACTTAATGCTAGAGGGGATGAGGGAAATGCAATGCGGGAATACTGTTTGTTTTCTTTATCTTTTGTTTTCATGCAGGAGAGGAGAAGAGGATGTGCAACATGATCATATTATGTTCTTACTGTTATATATTATTTAAAAATAACTGTCATTAGAACTTCAAAGCTCGAATTTACTAATATAGAATTTGACTGCATAATCTCAGGTTATTTTTTGGAAGATCACTGGATTTGAAGGCAGAAAAATGAAGTTCTTACACATATACACTACATGTAATTACTTATTACATGTTGTCATTTAAGATTCTACCATATGCCACAGTACAGATTCCACTTTCCAACCTCATACTTTGACATTTTCAAGTCTTCTTTACCTTACGAATATCATGCTTGGGCCTTACTTTAAATAGTAAATGGTATACATCGACTGCCATTACTCACAGCATGACTTTAACCTGCTTATAATTTGCAAATTATACTGAGATAATCTTCTGCTTTATTTAATGTATAATAGTGCCTAATTAGTGAGCTTCTGTTGACACATATTTAAATTTTGATTACCTGCCCTATGTAAAAGTTCCACAAAACAGCCATTTAAAACCTCAATGCTAAACAGTAGCAATTAGGTCTCATTCAAACATAGTGATTTCATTGATTTTCATACTAACATTATCTGAGATTGTGTGGAAAGTATTTAAAGGTTGTAACTTGCATATGAGAATATGTACTTTAATGTTTTTCCTTCCAACAACAAATAATTATTTATTTAAATAAATAGCCACATAATAATCAATTGTTGGTAGATTTGCATTTCAAATCCTCAGATTTCAGCCACTGATCCATGGTAACCCATCCGGCAAAGAACATGGTAGCCTGACAGGGCTGATGCTGAAGAAGCGGCAAACATCAGAAGCCAGCAATGGGCTCTGACAGTTGACATCAGGCTGAATGAGAGAAAGAGAAGTGGTGATCAAACCAAGTGAACAGTAGTGCAGCAGGAAGACGCAGAAGCTCTGTAGCATTGACTGAGCCCAGCCTAGGAAGACTGAAAAGCAGAATTACTTCAAGAAGGGAATTTCTGCACCTACACTCTTGTGCTAGGAAGAATAATGCCAAGGGCACAGCAAAAAGTCTTAACAGCAAGCTGATTAAGGCAACACCACATCATGATTAAAGGAGTCTAACAACCAGAAACCTCTCCTACAAAGAAAGGTAAGGAAAATAAAGTTGGGCCTTACCAAATTATTCAATTAATTACTAGCACTGCCAAAACAAAACTGGTAATTAATTAACTGATTGATTTACATCAATCAATTCTTCTTCTCACGCAAAACAGAGATCCCCTACACTCATTTCCTACATTTGAAAATGCCACTTCAAATCATAGTGAGGAAAAAAATATATAAATTTACATAAATAACTGCAGTAACACATTATTGAGAGTAGTATTTATTCTTCAGGTCAGATCTAACAGCTCTATAGTTATACTGGGAAACATCAATGCACACAATTAAGGAATAGAAGAGATAACTGATGGACTGTATTTCTAAGAGAACTATCCAAACTAAACCGGAGAAGTAAACATGTATGCTATTTTTGTGCTAATCATGGATCAATTATATTAAAAAAAAAACTGCTCAAAGGTTGCACATACCTGAGCCTGAACTTAATGATTGACTCTAATGGCATCACCAGAACTTTATGCTTGCGATGCTTCAGACCAATCAGTTAATAATCATGTGGAGGTGGTGTGCTTGTGCTGGTTGTTCAGACATGTGACACTGTAATACTCACCTTCTAGGTCTTTCTGGTTTCTGTTTTAAATATGCTATGAACTACGTGCCATCTCTTATCATCCTGGAGGTGCTATGGCCATTTATCAGTCCGCCGTGGTCTCTGACACCAATAATTTGGCATCCTATCTTTATTACAAGGATGCTACTATCCCTATCACTCTAAAGATTGGATTCCAAGAACACTACAAAAACATTTATTTATACAGCACATTTTCATACAAATAATGTAGCTCAAACTGCTTTACGTGATGAAGAAAGAGAAAAAAGGACAAAGTAAGAATTAAAATAATTGAACACTAATTACCATAGAATAAGAGTAAGGTCTGATGGCCAGGGAGGACAGAAAAAACAAAAAAAAAAAAACTCCAGAGGGCTGGAGAAAAAAATAAAATCTGCAGGGGTTCCAGGCCATGAGACCACCCAGCCCCCTCTTGGCATTCTACCTAACATAAATGAAACAGTCCTCATTGTTTTCAGGGTTCGCATGGAAGGACTTGATGATGATGGTCATGTAGACTTCTGGCTTTTAATCCATCAATGTAGGGGCATCACGTGCTTTGATTAGGTGGTGGCGCAGGTCGCCACCACAGAACACCGGAAAAAGAACAGAAGAGAGAGTAGGGGTTAGTACGGATTTTGGAGCCACCATGAATAGTAATGATAATTAATTGAATATAAAGAGCATCAGGATTAAACTAAAATGAAGTTTTGAGAAAGATATGTTAAAGTAATCTGTTTTTAGCAGTTTTTTAAAGTGCTCCACTGTATTAGCCTGGCGAATTCCTATTGGCAGGCTATTCCAGATTTTAGGTGCATAACAGCAGAAGGCCACCTCACCACTTCTTTTAAGTTTAGCTCTTGGAATTCTAAGCATACACTCATTTAAAGATCTAAGGTTACGATTTGAAATGTTAGGTGTCAGACATTCTGATATATAAGATGGAGCGAGATTATTTAAGGCTTTGTAAACAATAAGCAGTATTTTAATGTTAATTCTGAATGACACAGGTAACCAGTGTAGTGACATTAAAACTGGAGAGATGTGCTCGGATTTTCTTTTCCTAGTTAGGATTCTAGCAGCTGCATTCTGCACTAGTTGCAATTGATTTATGTCTTTTTTGGGTAGTCCTGAGAGGAGTGTGTTACAGTAATCTAGCTGACTGAAAACAAAAGCGTGAACTAATTTCTCAGCATCTTTCAATGATATAAGAGGTCTAACTTTTGCTATATTTCTTAAGTGAAAAAATGCTGTCCTAGTGATCTGATTAATATGTGATTTAAAATTCAGGTCAGAGTCAATAGTTACCCCTAAATTCTTTACCTCCGTCTTGACATTTAATCCTAATGTATCAAGTTTATTTCTAATTATCTCATTATATCCAGGAGATATGACAAGCAGTACCTCCTATTAAAATACCCAATCCTGAAACACGTATGTGTGAAGTTCTTTCACTGACAGTATGGACCTTTCTTTTAACTGGGCAGGGCAGTGACATTTATGCCTCGGGGTACCATTCCATAACATGACACAATCAGTCACAAAAACTGGGCCAGATGACTTGTGAATCAACTTAACAGCACATCTTCATGTTAAGAATGTGTAACTTGGAAAAGGGAGGCAGCACTTCTAACCACTGTGTGTGAACTTGGACCCGGACACAGGCAGACGGACAACATAGTTCACCCAACACACGTTTATTTTTACAATATTTACAATGCACGAACCCCAGTGCCTCTTGAACCGATTCCCCACAGTCCAGGCCTCACAGTCTCTGTGTCTCTCTCTCTTTGACCGCTTCCCGTCCTCTCTCCAGCTCTGTCCTCTTCCACCCGACATCCACTAATGACTGGAGGGAGGCGGCCCCTTTTATAGGAACCCGGATGGGCTCCAGCTGCTTCCCGGCCACCTCCCGCGGACACCCCCCCGTGTGGCGGAAGTGCCGGCTGCGCACCCGGAAGCCGTCCGGGTGTCCCCTGTCGTCTTCCCCCCGGCACTTCCTGGTGTGGCGGAAGTGCCGGGCTCCCGGGATAATCAGGCACTGGGGCGCCGCCTGGCGGTGGCCACAGGTCCCTACAGGGCTGGGCTTCCAAGCCCTCTACCCGAGGCCTCCAGCATAACCAGGACGGATGCCCCCTCTCGGTCTGGAGGAGGCACAAGCCCTCCTCTGGTCCTCCTGAGCCCGGCCGGGGACCACACGGGATATACCGGCATCGGGGCGCCGCCTGGCGGTGGCCACGGGTCCCTACAGGGCTGGGCTTCGAAGCCCTTTACCTGAGGCCCCCAACATAACCAGGACGGACGCCCCCTCGCGGTCTGGAGGAGGCACAAGCCCTCCTCTGGTCCTCCTGGGCGTCCCAGCCGGGCTCCAGCCCCGGCCGGGGACCACATGTGCCAACATGCTACCTGATATATCTTTTTCTCTATTTATATTGTATAATTTATATAGTAGGTAAAAACACTGCTGTTCAATCTCTAAACTGCTCCTTTTTCTGACTACTTTTTGTATACTACAACTGGAAATCAGTGAAGTTACCTATTATTTTAAAAGTGAAGGAATTAAATGAAGCCAAGAAAATCAGTACTATATTACAACTATTTTTTCTTTTTAAGCTTGGCATACATTTAAAAATCATTTATTGCTATTTTGGCAGAAGTGTGGCTTCCTAAAATTTTGACTGATGAGGAATAATATGACAAACTGGCCAAATAAAAATGGTACTGAAATTTATTTTTAGCTCACAGCCAAGAATAGAGTAGACTCATTAGGTTTTTTTTAAAAAAAAAAAGATACTTTTGTCTCATTACAGAATGATACAGCATCTTCTAGCATGTGGCAGACTTCTCAAATAGAGAAAATAATATTCAATCTGTTTTGACAGTCTTAATGATAATAGTCCTTAACTGATACTATTTTCATTAATATAATGTAGATTTCATTTCTGAAAGCAATTTTCTCTGGTATTAATTTATAAAAATATTTTGAAGCTATGTAAAGGGAATAAAGTGAATCTAACATATCTGGCATCAGTAGTTTGAAATCCACTAAATGCAAAAACTTATACAAAACTTCTTTGAATCTAAAGTTGGCTGTGCCTGAGCAACAATGGGTTTCCTCCCACTGTTCAAAAGCATAAGCTGAAGTCAGAGGTGGGTGTATATTGCTGGTGCCACAATTAAGGTGAATTAGGCATTCGCCTAGGGAGCAGATTGTAAGGAGGGGAAATTCACCCACACAGGTTAGTTACCGAACAGTTGATTTGCACATTAAAAAACTTGGCCTAGGGAACAAAATAACCTAGCACCGACACTGGATGTATATGGCTAGTTTTCCATGCACACTGTGATACTCTGTTATTTAAGGTGGGGTTCTTGCCCCATTTTCTTTGAAATATTTCTCTGTCTTTAAAAATGGATTTAGCCACTTTGAGAATAGAACAGTTGTAGTTACTCTGAACTGGCCCCCTTTTTTTGATATTGTAACAGTTGTAGACACTCTGAACTGTTTGTGGACTCTATCCAGGGCTGGTTTCCACCTTTTGTGTCAAGCAATGACAGTTAGTTCTTGCTCCAAATACACTGAATTGGATTAAGGGGGCACAGTTGGAAAATTGTTAAAGGCAGATTTTCATATTTTTCACCCTTCATGTCTAAAGGGGAAGAATGTTGTATGGCAATATAAGGTGTTAAAGGAAGTCTTTTCATGCAACCCAATTTCTTTGCGCAGTCGTTGTTTTGTTTGCATGCTGCTCCATTTACATTTGTTGTTTCTGTTTCTGAGTATTTGTTTTTGTGTTTCCGATTTGCTTTTGTGTTTTATGATTTGTTTTTGCATGATTTAATTTGTTTTTGCACATTGCACTTCAGGGCCACAATAGTGAAGGTTTATTAATAATTGTAATGGATGTTGTTGTAAAGTATTATCAGCAGATGAATAGAACTTATTTCTGCTGCAGTTCTCTTCACTGCATAATAGCAAATATTTTCTAGCACTCTCCCTTGAGTAACTCCAAAATATTGGAGCATCTTGGACACTTAAACAAATTATACAATAAAGTGAAATGTTTTAAACAGATAGTAAAAATCATTCTTCACTTACCCATGTTTAAGCTCTTCTGCAATGAAACCACTTGTCCTTGACAGTCATTTAAACCCTTGTCATAGAAGCTGCGTAAAAGCACTTCAAGTGCATCTGACATAAGATTAAGCATTTTGAAAGAAGCCTACTAGAGACAGACTGCATACTCTACTTGTTGTCCATTGTTTCCTAAGTTACCACATCAGGATGTGAAACAGAAGTTGAAGCCTTATATATTGCCTAAAAAGGCAAAAATACTTTAGTTTACCTTGATAGTGTGCCAATAAAGATTTATACTACGAAACACCACCTACTCTATGTACTGTATTGTTTCCACCTTGTAAAGTTAGGCTTGGAATTAGTTTACAAAATTGCAGTTTACTGGTGAATTACCCTTGGAATTCAGAAGAAGGAAGTGCACCAAAAATTGTCCAAGGGGGATTTTGTTTAATTGTGAAAAGGTGTTGAGCCATAAATCTTAAATTTCTTTTCAAGTGCGCAGATTCTTTTCTAGTAGGCCCACTATTTATGTCACCCCTCTGTTGCTACTTTTTTTTATCTTTTCTTACACTTACCTACTTTTGGGCATATACAGATAACAGTAGGAATGCACTTGCACTCAGAACTATAGTCCACTACCTCCTCCTGTGCAGTAGTTCCTTCAGACTTCACCCAGGTATGACTCTCACTGTACCTTTTCTGTTGAGAATGTCCTCCGTCACGCGTGATTGACCTAGTGAAGAAAGGAACTTAGTTGCCTGCCCCTGAAAGTACAATAGATCGAACATGTAGATAGGAAAAGAAGATTAATAAGTTTTAATTAATGATGGACTAACCCTCCAGAGTTCGCTTTGCCTTGAATTCAGCAAAAGCATAGCAATTTTCACAAACTCTGTGAAATGCATTGAAGTCAGTAGGGAAGGAGGAACTAAACTAGTTTTGAGTGGCTTATTATGACTTGTGCTGCGAGGCAGCAGAGCTAACCACTGTGCCACCATGCCTCAGACCATGGGCCTCATGTATAAATGGTGCGTAAACTGCAATAAAGAAACTTCAACCAGAAGAATATCCATTAAAGTCCCAGGGCACCTTGCCACAATATCTGTAAAAGTGATTGCAAAAGTAGAGCAGCTGTACATTCAATGCAGAGATCATTTATGGCAGTTGTGACAAGGCTCCAAGAGTCTAGATGTATGAATGAGTATCCCACTGGTTTAGTTGAAATAACTGAAATGTGTAAATGTTGGGATCATGAGCTGGTAGTCAGGGACACAGAAACAGACTTCAATGGATGTTCTACTGAGTGGGCTTTCTTTATTACAGCCATGCTGTCTCTATCAAACACACCAATCCCATTTTCCAAGTATTATGGCTTTACTTAGTTAAACAGCATTCTATAGGAAGTTCACCAATAAAATGAAAAAAAATCAACCCCATGGCCAGTTATAAAAAAACACCTGAATTCTTTAGTGGTATTTATTTAATTATGCTTAAGGCTTAAACAACTAAGCACTAATAATTAAAGGTTTTTCTGCAACCATTAAGATCATTACAGAAGAAAATGAAAGGATAAGCCTGAAAATATTTGAGTGGCAGAAATATTTTTTTAAGGACAAACAAAAACAAATGATCAAATGCAACAGGGAATCGTAACTGTAAGTGAAATCAGTGACCAATACCAAAAGAGCAAAATAAATTTGTGACCAGGAAAATATGAAGAAGCAAAACCAAAGAAAAAACTACTTAATAAGCTAGAATTCTCATGCTATTTTCTTCCTTCTTTGAAAGCAAAATTTGGACATTGAAGTGTATGGGGTCAATATATGGCATTGGCATTGAAAAAACATGTTAAAAACAAAATAGTACAAAATTATTTCTGAAAAACAAAAAGAAACAATGTCTTTTCTTTTATATGTAAAATAAATATTTGAAACTGATAGAACTGGAATTTGGCTAGTTTATTGGCAGCCATACTCTATCTGTGAAACAGCATAATGGTAATGGGATTTTGAGAATTTTCTTTCAGCTCCAAAGTTAGAACCATATGGTGTTCTCCAGAGGTTGTGCTAATCTCAGCCCCTTTCATCAAAACTCTATTTCTGAGCAAATTTGCCACTGGTTGCATGTTTTTTGGGTGATATTCCATACATGTGTACAGGAGGCTAATTAGTACATTTTAACAAGAACAGGCCATTCAGCCCAACAAAGCGTATCCACCTAATTTCTCCAAAATAAAATCAAGCAGAGTGTTAAAGGTCTCTAAAGTCCTATTAACTATCACATTACTTGATCATTTATTTCAAGTATCTGTGGTTGTTTGTGTGAAGAAAAACTTTTAACATTTGTATGAAATTCACTCTTATCAAGTTTCAACTACAGAGTGGGCCATTTATATGGATACACCTTAATAAAATGGGAATGGTTGGTGATATTAACTTCCTGTTTGTGGCACATTAGTATATGTGAGGGGGGGAACTTTTCAAGATGGGTGGTGACCGTGGTGGCCATTTTGAAGTTGGCCACTTTGGATCCAACTTTTGTTTTTTCAATAGGAAGAGGGTCATGTGACACATCAAACTTATTGGGAATTTCACAAGAAAAACAATGGTGTGCTTGGTTTTAACGTAACTTTATTCTTTCATGAGTTATTTACAAGTTTCTGACCACTTATAAAATGTGTTCAATGTGCTGCCCATTGTGTTGGATTGTCAATGCAACCCTCTTCTCCCACTCTTCACACACTGATAGCAACACCGCAGGAGAAATGCTAGCACAGGCTTCCAGTATCCGTAGTTTCAGGTGCTGTACATCTTGTATCTTCACAGCATAGACAATTACCTTCAGATGACCCCAAAGATAAAAGTCTAAGGGGGTCAGATCGGGAGACCTTGGGGGCCATTCAACTGGCCCACGACGACCAATCCACTTTCCAGGAAACTGTTCATCTAGGAATGCTCGGACCTGACACCCATAATGTGGTGGTGCACCATCTTGCTGGAAAAACTCAGGGAACGTGCCAGCTTCAGTGCATAAAGAGGGAAACACATCATCATGTAGCAATTTCGCATATCCAGTGGCCTTGAGGTTTCCATTGATGAAGAATGGCCCCACTATCTTTGTACCCCATATACCACACCATACCATCAATTTTTTTGTTCCAACAGTCTTGGAGGGATCTATCCAATGTGGGTTAAGTGTCAGACCAATAGCGGTGTTTTTGTTTGTTAACACAAACACAATGGGCAGCACATTGAACACATTTTATAAGTGGTCAGAAACTTGTAAATAACTCATGAAAGAATAAAGTTACATTAAAACCAAGCACACCATTGTTTTTCTTGTGAAATTCCCAATAAGTTTGATATGTCACAGGACCCTCTTCCTATTGAAAAAACAAAAGTTGGATCCAAAATGGCCGACTTCAAAATGGCCACCATGGTCACCACCCATCTTGAAAAGTTTTCCCCCTCACATATACTAATGTGCCACAAACAGGAAGTTAATATCACCAACCATTCCCATTTTATTAAGGTGTATCCATATAAATGGCCCACCCTGTATATCCCTCTGTTCTTGTTGACTTTTTTTTTAAGTAACAGCCTGGCTCCACTATGCTAATTCCTTTCATAATCATAAAATCTTCAGTCATGTCACCTCTTCATATTAATCTGCTTAAACTGAAAAGCTTGAACTCCTTTAATTTTTTCTTATACCTCATATATCTCTTAGTCCCAGAATCAGCCCAATCACTCTTCTCTTGACTTGTTCTAGTGTTTCTTGTTTTGTAGACAAACTACACACGGTACTCCAGGTGAGACCTCACCAGTGCATTATAAAGCTTAAGCATAAACTCAATAATACTCTGATACATGGAAATCCCAACTGAGCGGATGTTTTTGATATACAGTACTAGTAATTTCTATCATAATCTTCAGTGCCACTTAAATATGTAGTCTTTCCCATTCTCCTTCTTAATTGTATGCAAAAGCAATTCATACACATCAGCCTACCTGCTTGAAATAGTAGTGTCTGTCCATATAATGTTCTGACCAGCAGAGAATTTAATTATGTGGTAGGTGCAGATGATCATAATAAAGTGTCAATCTGTGTCTATTTATATGCTTATATTGCATCGTATTTAGGTTTTATTTATTGCATGTGTTGTATTTGAACTCTATTATATTTGTAAATTTGAAATTACTCTGAGCCTTGTTTAAATGTGTAGAAATACATTGAATTATAATGATTATCAACTTCCTAATAGAAATAAAAAACAGGACATTTAGAAATCTACAGTGGTTTGTTGTTTAATTAATTTGTTACCCAATTAGTTGTCACAACATCTGAATTCTAACTCCTGATTTCCCTTAGCAAAACAAGCTTCTAACACAGCCTGTATAACATATGCTTCACAGCAACAGTACCACATAAATAATCAGATAAGACACTCAGCAACGGCATATGGCCTCAAGTGTGGTCAGCTTCATTCTTGTAACTTTTCTATCCAGTGTACGGCCATATATGCAAATGCACAAAGTGCCTGGAAAATTCCAAGACCCTTTTTGAAGGAAATTGCTAGGATGATGTAATTAATAGAGCAACATAGGCAGGCAGAGCCAGACACCTGCTGCAATGGTGGTGACTCTCAGAAAGTGCAGGGTATGTTCAGAGTGGCTGGTATTCATCCAATGTCTCCCCACTTGCAAAGGGGCAAAAATTGAGCAATCAGAGTAAATGTTATTTGATCTGGCCAGATTTTCTTGCCAGGAATCTAAATAAACATATGCTTTTACCAGTTTCTGATTATTGCATGTTTCTTTCTCCATATGTTCACAATGAGCTCAGCTCTGCTGTGCAAGAAAGCATGATCCTCTGAGGGTCTCCATATTGGATTAAAACATGTGGGACTCGATTTTTCTCCAAAACGTTAACCAAAGCTGGGCAATTTAAGCCATTGCCTTAGAGCACATTGATCAGCGCACACATTTCATTGATTTAAAAACTAGACCTAACATACAAAACGAATAAATGACATCATTTCCATCTGAATCAAATTATCCTATATGATTAAATATGAGATGCCCTACAATCCACTGTCATCCTCCACTCTAGGGAAACAGACATGATATTATTTTTTATACTACTTATAATTATTTTTATTTATTTATTTATCACAAGATCTATACATTTATCTATATTGTATGTAGCAATCTGCACTAATAAAGCAAATAACTTATACATTTCATTTAAACTTTTCAAACATTTATACTTTTCTTTAATGTGATGACGGAGTACAAAACAAACTTCCACTTTAGGACACACCTGTACTGTGTTCTTTAGTAAGTAGTAGTAATTTTTCACTGCCTGCTGTGACACCATTGAGATCTGGATTCAGTCCCTAAAGAGGGCTGCTTATTCTCTGATATGTTCAGGTTTAACTCTGCATGCATTTTGACTGGAGATCTGGTTTAGCTCAGTTTTTTGCAGCTTGATTACCTAATGCTTATATTCTATGATAAAGTGTGTTTATACCAAATTCAGCAACTTGACATAGTTTTACCTTATAATCTAATAAGACGCATTTTTGGTAAACATAGAATCCAGTTTCTTATACACTGGCCAATCAGCCCTACAAATTGAAACACTTCAATGATTTGAAATTAAATTGGCAGCTTTCTGTGCAGGAAACCTCTTCCTTAAACGGAGTCACTCACCTCTCCCTTGGTTGCAGTTATTAGTTCTTCTCAGGTTTCCATGGAAAAAGCATTTCTCTTCCTATTCAGACTCTGTTCTATTAAAGAGACTGACAATCTTGATTACTTCAACTTCTACAAATCCAAACATTTTGTTCCAACATTTTATTTTCTAAAGCCAGCTGCTCCTTGTGCACGACACAAAGCTTTTCAAATTGACAGCAAAGAATGGCGTTTAAATAAGAACACATTTATCCAAGGCAAATATTTAGTATATAAATATACTAAACAACACTTTTAAAGCAGTTGTATGTACTGTATGTATTTATTTATTTTTAATTTTGAAATCTGTGTCCAATGGCGTGTTAATTAAGAAAGATCCAAGAATAATGAAAAGCCATTATCATCTAAATCTTGACTGTTTAAACCTGAAAACTGCATCTCCTATTTTATTTTCTGTTAATATTCCTTGCAATCCAACTAGACACATCCACATAAGTTTACCCACTCACAGCACAGCCCCAGCTTCTAATTCTTCTTTTTGTAAAGACTAGTTGGCTGCAGAAGTCTCAATTGGTGTGCAGATCTGGATAAGCTGAAAGTAGTGTTGTGTGACACTACAGTAATAGTTATTATTAGTAAGTTTGTTATCCAAAAGAGTAGTCAAAACTAGTCAAACAAATGGTCATACGGAAATAAGCTAAATAGGCTGTAACAGGGCTTGTCACTTCACCTGCAGAGCACGAAGGCCGAAAAAGATCTGTTTGAACTGAAGGTAATGATCAGTGCAATGGCCACAGCCACCTTGGCCACAGCTCAAGACATAAAGGAGCTCATTAAAGATATAAAGACAGATACAAAGAAATAAATAAATGATATGCTCAAGAAAAACGAGAAGCAGCAGCAGGAGCTGCGGCAGGATAATAAAGACCTGGAGAAACATGTGTATAATCACTTTGAGGCAGCCTTTAAAGGTATGCTAGAAGAAATTGAGGAAAAAATTCAGGAAAATGCATCTAAGTTTGAGAATAAACTGAGAGCACTTGGCGATCAGTTGGAAGACATTAAGCAAACATTCATGACTTGAATTGAAACATCTGGCATCTACTGCTGACAGAAAAGCGATGGCTGCAAATTCTGAATGCAAAAAACTCGGAGACAGACTTGCTGCACTGGAAGACGGATGCAGAAGGAATAATATTAGAAATTAGAGGTCTCCCAGAGAATTTTGAAAGTCCAAACCCAGAGAAATTCGTAGCTGAATTATTCTCTAAAATAATTCTAGAGGACTTTAAATCAGACACTGAGATAGCAGCACCTTACCGCATACAGGGATCAAATACCTCTAAACCTAGGAGTTTTATCATACGCTTTGAAAAATTACAATTTAAATTACATGACATGTCACTTATCAGACTGAAACAAGAGATTACATTTGAAAATAACCACATTAGCATTTTCCTGTATTTCTCACCCTCAACAGCTGCTAAACATGCAGCTTTTTGCAACATTAAACAGCACTAAAAAGCCAAGATCAGATACAGCCTCTTGTACCCTGCCAAACTGCAAGTGCATATTCAAGATAAGCATTACATATTCACCACTATGGAGGAAGCAGAAAAACAGTTAAGAAAACTGATCCTGACACTTTTTTGAAATATGATCGTGAGTCGCATCCTGCCGGCAGTTTGATCCACTTGCAATGATACTAGTAGTGTAATTATACATCCTTTTCCCTTCTCAGCCACCTTTTGTTTATCCTTTAATTACAATTATATATGTATTTGTATGTATGTGTGGAAGAAATTAATCATTTTTGTTTTCCTTCTTTTTTACTCTTCTAAAGGAGACTGTTCATTATCATACCCTTACTATGCTTATCCAGGGCCACTTTTTAACACCATTCCCTGGGCTTACAGTTTTACTATCTCAAGATTGCTAAAGATTAGATTTTATGCTTATAGTAATTGGGCTGTATTGGCCCTCATACAGTACTCCACTGCTGGGGGGATTGTTTTGTTTTGGACATGCTCTGTTTCTAGGTATGTCAAAGGACTGGGACTTTGCAAAGTGGGGGGGAGAGAAAGACAGCAAGCTATCTCTAATCTATCCTTTTAATTCTTATAATGTGCCAACGTAACAATAGGCTTCATGGCAATAACTCCTGGGAAAATTGGAAATTAAGGTCAAAGCTATCTTATTTTCAGTTAAGACTAAATAATGACAACAAAAGTTCAGAAGCAATATCTCCAAGACTGGACAGTTAACTTTGCGAGCTGGAATGTTAAAGGCCTGAATACCGAATTAAAGAGAAAGAAAGTATTCTCTCATTTAACAGGTCTAAATGCTAAAATAGTATTTTTACAGGAGACCCACTTATTAAGTAAGGATCAGTTTCAGCTGCACAAAGACTGGACTGGCCAAATGTTCCGTTCCAGCTATACAAAGAAAACTAGAGGTGTGGGAATTCTTATACATAGAACAGTCTCATTTGTACAGATATAGTATCTGATCCCGAAGGGAGAACTGTGATTGTCATAGGTAATTTATTTAACTGTAAAGTGGTTTTGATAAATATTTATGCACCCAATGTCGATGATAGGGAATTCATGCAAAATGTATTTGCATCCATTCCCAATGTGAGCACCCATAAAATTATAATGGCTAGGGACTTTAATTGTGTTTTAAATCCAGACCTAAATAGGTCTCCTACTTCATGGATGATGACATCTAACACTGCAAAGACAATTACACAGTTTGTAACTGACCACAACTTTTCAGACCCCTGGAAATTTATAAACCCAAACTCAACAGCATATTCCTTCTACTCACCAGTGCATCATTGCTACTCAATAATTGATTATTTCTTTGTAAATAACAACTTCTTGCCTATGATTAAATCATGTAAGTAAAATACTACTGTTATTATTGACCATGCCCCATTAATTTTGGAGTTAAAATCACTATGCCCCACATACTCATCTCACAGATGGCGTCTTAATCCAATTTTATTAGCAGACATGAACTGTACAGAATTTATATACAAGCAAATCAATTTTTTTAGAGACAAATACATCCTCAGAGGTTTCTGCAGTACCACTCTGGGAAACCCTGAACCCTTATATCTTTCCCACAGAAATAAATTGGAAACCAAGAAGGTATCAGAGCTAATCAACGAAATTACTAGAATAGATCAAGAACATGCCAGGTGTCCAAGTGAGGTGCTTCATAGAAAAAGGCAGGCTCTGCATTCAGTGCTCAACCTTTTAACAACTAAAGAAACTGAACATCTCATATCTAAATCAAAACATCATTATTACGAACATCCTAATAAGAAAGCTAATAAGATCTTTGCTCAACAAATCCACAAGCAAGAAATGCAATCCACAATGCAATCCCAGCAATCACCAACACAAACGGAGACAAAATCATTGACCATAAAAATATAATGCACACATTTAGAGACTACTATAAATCCTTATATTCTACTGAATTTAAAAAAGACAAGACACAATCTAATACATTTCTGGATGCTTTACAGATACTACAACTAGATACTCTTAGTGCAGAGGAATTGGATAAACCTCTGGCACTATCAGAAATACTACATGCTGTAAACTCACTTCAGAGTGGGAAAGCAACAGGCCCTGATGGCTACCCTGCCAAATTTTATAAGAAATTCACAACTCACTAGCTCTTCTTCTATTAGCAATATTTCCAGAAGCTAGAGAAAATAAAATTCTACTTCAAACTTTTCGCCAAGCATTAATTACTGTCTTTTCTAAACAAAATAAGCACTTATTAAAATGTGCCTCATACAGACCAATCTCACTTCTGAATAACGATGTTAAGATACTCTCCAAAGTCCTAGCTAGGAGGATGGAAAAAGTGCTGCCTTCGGTAATATCACAAGACCAAACTGGATTTATTAGGCAGACACTTAGCTTCGAATCTTCGACACCTGTTTAATGTAATATATTCACCAAAAAAGTGAAACACCCCGGAGATATTATCGTTGGATACAGAAAAAGCATTTTACATGGTTGAATGGAACTACGTTTTCACTACATTGGAGAGATTTGTGCCTGAACATTTGTGCATTGATCAAGCTACTGTATACCAATGAGAAGCTTCAATTTGTATTAACAATATTAATTCAGACTACTTTAAACTAGAGTATGGCACCAGACAAGGATGTCTCTCTTCACCACTGCTTTTTGCAATCTTCATTGAGCCACTGGCAATTCATTGTCGAAATGCTACTGAAAGTTTCTCTATATGCAGATGATATGGTACTGTATATCAGATTCACAAAATACTATGCCTGCAGTCCTAAAAGCACTAACAGAAATTCAAAAAAATGACTGGTCTTAGAATCAATTTGAATAAAAGTGTGCTCTTTACAGTGAATTATCAAGCATACAATATTATATTGGACACCTTGCCTTTTATCATCGCAGATCAGCTTGACACTAGAATTACCAGAGCCGACAAAAAAACTTGTAAATCCGGCCCACCTTAAATCCCTTCGCACCTCTCCATCAGCATCTTTTGTCTTCTAAATGTGTCGATAAGCACAAGCAGCAAGCAGCCTGCTATACCATCCCCCACCGCCTCAGAATGGCAAGAAGTTCTCCCAGTTCCTGCCTTGATTGATTATCTGAGAGTGAGCTACCCAGAATTGTAAGGGAAATAATTTGATGTGTGTTTTGTGTCTACAAGAATCTATGTAAACACACCATTACAACAGAAACTTTTTTATGTTTTAGTAATAAATGACAAAATGTAGACATGAACTGTATAATGTGTGAAGGCTGATGGACAAATATCAAATAAACACTTTCACAAAAGGTGCAAGTACAATACGACAGCTTCTTTGGTGCAGCGGTTAGAAGTGCCGACTTATAATCCAGAGGTTGTGAGTTTGAAACCAGCTCCCCGCGAATTTACCATTTTGAGTAGTGAACTGCTCTTATTGTTAATATTATGCAATAAAAACATACATTTGATTTGTGTCTGCTAGATTGGGTGTGAATTTATACTGCCGCTGTTAGCTAGAGTCAGATCACGGGGTTAGGGAGACCGTGAACATGACTGAGAGAATAAAACTGAAAAAAGGCCAAGCTTTTAGAAATACCATACATTTACAGCTGATCTGATGCTGTTCGTTTTCAAATCATATTGCATTAGTGCAACAATGTTTTCTGATTGGTACTATTCAGGTCATAAAATGATTTCTTCAAAATGTCACATATATTTGTCTCTTTCTTTTTTGCCCAGTGCTGCATTGACATCGTGCACCAGAAGGCGTGAGCTTATTCATTGCAATAAGGAGCAAACAGGTGGCCGGTTGCTTGTGCTATAACACGCTTGACTTGGCAGTGATCAACACACATGTACTGTACAAGGCATGCACGGGGGCCACTGACAAAAGAAAAGTGTTCATGGCTCACCTTGCAGAGGAACTTTGTCATCACTTCTTACAAGAAAAAGGCAATGGATAAAGCAAAAGAGGATGCAACATCGACAAGCTTCTGTTCCAAGACCGCCACTCCCCCCAGCCTCTTCAGTGTAATACTAACCACAGCACAGAGAGAAGTGTGTACATTGCAACAGGTACACATGTCATAAACGTAGAAAGGACGGTCCTTGGGTGTGTGAGTACTGTTAACATTTGAATCTGATGATTGCATATAGCGCGGAACTGACCTTTCTGTATTATTCTTTCCTCTTCATGTCCTGGATTACAAAAGAAACAGGAATTTTTGACAATGAGATACGAATAAGGCAGATTCACCTGCGTTTGTTTTTCAGCTTTTATCACTCCAGATCACAGAATTTCCAATTCGATTGCCTCAAAACACCACTCACATCTACAGTTATTCCCAGTTTCAGATAAAAAGTAACTGTGTCAGATCCCTGGGGGAGCGGTAGTATGTATCATGATTGTGACTGAGAGAATAAAAGTCAAAAAAAGCTAACTTTTACAAGTACTATAAATTTACACTGGCTGTTGCAGACACAAATCAAATATATGTTTTAATTGTATAAACAGTCACGGCACTTGACTTGAGCATTCATAGTTTTCATTCTCTTTCTCTGTACGTTTATCATTTGTTTGCTCAGAGGTTGATGTGCTTGCTGCTTCCTGAGCAGCTCTTCTTTTGTCCACCCTAGCGGCCCGCTGCTTCTCTTCTTTCGTCTGCATGTTTTCGCGTTAAAACTGACTAAGTTAGTTTTTGTGTTGCAATTACTTGGTACTTTTTTCTTAATTTTTCACTTAAGAGCCACAATCTGCCTCAAGAATGATTAGAGATATCATTAAAGATATGAAGAGGTAGGGGAAGTGACCGCGAAGGTGGTAGGGAATGAGAATGATGCACATACGCATGCGCCGCACGGCCGCCCTGCTGCGAACTGCCGAGGGTTGATTCTACAATAAAAAGCGGATAATAGACGTCACATAGTATATGTGTACCACATTTCAGGTCAATAGGTGAAACGGTTTGCGAGCTACAGGTGATTTAAAATCCTGGACAGACAAACGAACAGCCACAGTAGCGTATTATATAAGAAGATATTAACAATAAGAGCGGCTCACTACTCAAAAGGGTAAATTTTTGGGGGAGCTGGTTTTGAACTCACAGCCGCTGGATTATAAGTCGTTACTTCTAACCGCTGCACCAAGGGAGCTGTCGTACTGTACTTGCACCTTTTCTGAAGTGATTATTTGATATTTGGCCATCAGCCTTTACACATTATACAGTTCATGTCTACATTTTGTCATTTATTACTAAAACATGAAAAACGTTTCTGTTTTAACAATATGTTTACATAGATTGTTGTAGACACAAAACACACATCAAATTATTTCCCCTTACAATTTTGGGTAGCTCACTGCCAGATAATCAATCAAGGCAGGAACTGGGAGAACTTCTTGCTCGTTCTGAGGCGGTGGGGGGATGGCATAGCAGGCTGCCATCGACACATTTAGAAGACAAAAGATGCTGACGGAGAGGTGCGAAGAGATTTAAGGTGGGCTGTATTTACACGTTTTTTTGTTGGCTCTGGTAATTCTAGTGTTAAATACCTAGGGGTAAACATCACAAGTAAATATAAAGCTCTTTATCAACAACATCTCACTTTAGCTGGAAGAATTAACATTGTTAAGATGAATATCCTACCTAGAAAATAAAAATAACACCAGGAAGCAAAGGCAGAATCCAAAAACAGGCAAAAATGGTCAAAAATTACCAAATTAGCAAAAATCATAGAAGGAGCTTATTGAGGGACTTTCGCAGAGACAGAAACCAAAATGTTAGAGGGATCAATCTCTATGAAGCTTCCTCTTTTAATTTTCCCCTGTCCTTATTATCATGGTACTTCTATCTAAATTATTTTACTTAGCAGCAAATACTGGAAGAGGAGGCCAGGAGTAATTTAGTGAAGTGATATGCAAATCTACTGCTTATGTATTACAGTCCAATTGGTGCCTCTACCTATTTTTCTTGGTTTTGGGAGTTAACCATGTGTTACAGTTTGGTGCCACAAAGATAAAATTAACAATCTATTAAATGTGTACAGTATATGGATGATATTAGAGAATGCTACAGTGAGAAGACAACATATGATTGGTGCATTGGGCTGTACTCTTCAACTTAGAATAAGTTCAGTATTTTTGAAGTTGAGGTTATTTCTTCACAAACGTGATATACATGCATTTGCTATGCAAAAATTATGTTCTACAGTTAAGGGCTTGCTCTAAATTTAATAACATATCTTGCCCACACTGGCACTTTACAATGCTGGGTATTGGGCACAGAGAAAAAATATTACCAGATACGTCCATTTTTCAAGTCAGGACAATTGTTGAGTTAGTATTGATCCACACAATTCTTTGTTTCTGACAAATGTTTGTAAAAACAAAAGGAATCTGGAAATAATAATTTATTGCATATTTCTGGTACCATTTTTCTCACAGTAAGGATATCTTTCTATTTGCTTGCAAAATTTCTCACATAAATATAGAAGTAAATCAAAATGAGACCAACCATGTGGAATGAATAGCTTACAGTGATTTGGGGTGAAAGGTTGTGCTGAGCTACCATACTGTATGTGACTGGACTTCTTTTAAAAATGGTTAAAAATGGTTCTCATTCTTATAACTCTTATAATATTGGTACTTTATGGTTAAAAACAATGACATATAATCTATTTTATAGTGTGTGAGTAATCGCAATATGCAGATCAATACTCGACAGATGTTTAGGCTTGAAACAAACAATTGAAATGCACTATAGGTGGAAACAATAATTAATTTTAATATTAGAAGTTTTAAATATATTGCTAAGAACATTCTGTTTTTCTTTTCAGAGACATTTTGGTTTGTGGATGATATTTTAATCATCCTAGATAATCCTATTTTGTGCACACCCAAGCAAAACATGTAAAGAATACACATAGCTATGAAAATGTATAAGTGCTTATGAGTTTGACAACTTTAAAAAATATTATGGGTTTATAAAATTTGTAATTTTGCAAATCCATACTTGGATTTCTGGGTTTTGGATGTCAAAGAACATATGGCTATGTGTTTACCTTTTTCTTCCTCTGGAGTAAAGTCATTTTTATTTTTGTGATTATGCAGCACTGCCACAGTCTCATTTTGTTTTGCAGATTAACTCTGCCTTCTTAAGAGTCCGGTCATTAGTACGCTACTCAAACGCCACTGCATCTAATGGCATAATGTGACACTTCAAATACTGGTGCAACTGTGTTTTACTTTTGGTAATCAATTTAGTGTCCTCTTGATAAAGAACTAATTTTTATTTAGATTCATCTCCAAATACATGGAATTAAATTCTTTTTCTACTCAGTCTGCTGGCAGTATAGTAAGCAACCATTGTGATTGCCATATCTGTGTCTGTCCACAAAAAACAGGTTAGTTTCAGTACCATATTTTAAAAAACATTCAAAAACTTACTTTTCAAGGATTTAAAAGTTGCTTTTTTTGTTGAGAGATCTCAAATAGTGAAAGCTGCACAAATTTCTCATATTTCATAAATTTCATTGATAGATCATTGGGAATTTTTTTAAATGGTCTGTCCCAAAATAGAAAAAGAGTCTGCTGACCTCAGATAAGGATTCATTTACTTTTTGAATTTACCTTCAAAGAGACAATATATTGTATATTTTCCATGTGTTCACATAAGCTGCACATCAAAGACTTCAACATATTGTAGATTTTAAGACTTCATCTGATATTTTTCAGATATATATATATATATATATATATATATACCAACACACACATATACATATATATATCTGTCAGATAGTCAAACCTCAGATTCAGGAGGAACAGTGTGGTTTTCGTCCTGGTCGCGGAACAGTGGACCAGCTCTACACTCTTAGCAGGGTCCTAGAGGGTGCATCAGAGTTTGCCCAACCAGTCTACATGTGTTTTGTGGACTTGGAAAAGGCGTTTGCTGGACTCAGGATTGGGTCACTTCTTTTTGCAGATGAAGTTGTCCTGTTTGCTTCATCAGGCTGTGATCTTCAGCTTTCACTGGATCGGTTTGCAGCCTAGTGTGAAGCAACTGGGATGGGAATCAGCACCTCCAAATCCGAGACTATGGTCCTCAGTCAGAAAAGGGTGGAGTGACCTCTCAGGGTGGGGAGTGAGATCCTGCCCCAAGTGGAGGAGTTCAAGTATTTCAGGATCTTGTTCACGAGTGAGGGAAGAATGAAGCAGGAGATCGACAGGCAGATCGGTGCGGCGTCCGTAGTGATGCGAGCTCTGCATCAGTCTGTCGTGGTGAAAAAGGAGCTGAGCCGTAAGGCAAAGCTCTTAATTTACCAGTCAATTTATGTTCCTACCCTCACCTATGGTCATGAGCTATGGGTAGTGACCGAAAGAACGAGATCGTGAATACAAGAGGCTGAAATGAGTTTCCTCCTCAGGGTGTCTGGGCTTTCCCTTAAAGATAGGGTGAGAAGCTCAGTCATCCGGGAGGGGCTCAGAGTAGAGCCGCTGCTCCTCCGCATCAAGAGGAGTCAGATAAGGTGGCTTGGGCATCTGATCAGGATACCTCCTGGACACTTCCCTGATGATGTGTTCCAGGCACGTCTAACCGGGAAGAGGCCCCGGGGAAGACCCAGGGCACGCTGGAGGGGCCTGGGAATGCCTTGGGATTCCCCTGGAAGATCTAGTAGACGAGATCTAGAGAGAGGAAAGTCTGGGCATTTCTGCTCAAGCTGCTGCCCCTTGGACCCGATCTCGAATAAGCGGAATAGGATGGATTAATGGATGGATGGATATACACACATATATGTATGTCAGTAAGTCATTATCCATCCATCCATCCATTTTCCAACCCGCTGAATCCGAACACAGGGTCACGGGGGTCTGCTGGAACCAATCCCAGCCAACATAAGGGTGCAAGGCTGGAACAAATCCCTGGGCAGGGCGCCAGCCCACTGCAGGGCACAAGCACACACACACCCACACACCAAGCACACACTAGGAACAATTTAGGATCGCCAATGCACCTAACCTGCATGTCTTTGGACTGTGGGAGGACACAGGAGCACCCGGAGAAAACCCACGCAGACACGGGGAGAACATGCAAACTGCACGTGAGGCAGCAGTGTTACCACTGCGCCACTGTGCCACCCATATATATATGTATATATTACAATTCAATGTAGACCTCCCACACCTGACAACTAACAATATATCACATCAATCAATGCAATTTTTATATCACTTTATTTGAAATCTGTTGTCTATGAAAGTTATTTCATCTTCCAATAAGCATATATTGGCTCATTTTTAAGAAGGTATTGTAAAATCTTGTTTAAAAACATGTGTTTTATGTAATTTATATCTCTGTTTTACTGCTGTTTTCAAACTTCTTATTACAAAAATATTTAATAAATTATTATATCTATATCCTTCATGAAGTAAATTAACACAAATTTAAAATGCTGTAACTTTAAATAAGTTTCTGAATGTTATGCCATTTCTAACTTATATTTTTTGTTGTAGAAAGAGCTGGATGCTAAATTATCCTTAGTTTATAATCTCAGGAGAGGGTTAATCTGTGGGCTTAGTCTCCAATAACTGGAAATACTGACAGTTTCCCATTTTTTCTCCACTTCATTCTTGGCTTACCAATGCTGTAATTAGCAGGACATCGCCAGTACATTACTTGTGAATCCATTTGAGACAGTTAGCTTTCTTTTTCCCTTGGCATTCTTATATCGTATGTAGGTAACCACATCATTAAGTAATGTATCCTGTTTTTTTAGCAATTCTGCAGTGATTTTGTCTCCAAGAGCACTTTATCTACAGGGTTGATGTACTTTTGAAATCAACATTTTGTGCAAACTATCAGGTCACCTTCTATTTCACTTACAGTTTAATTGGAGTGTGACAGCACACAATGCAAAAGGGAAAAAAGAAAACAATAATAAAAATTATTATATTGTTATATTTCCTTCTTATTTATCTAGAACAAAATACATCCCATACATTTATAATTCAAAAATTTAGAAATTAGTGAAATGGAATGGACAAATATGTAAACATTATTTATGAAAGGTTCTAGCTTTAATACTCTTTCCAGAGTCTTTTAGTCAGCACCATTTGGTCAATAAGACTAATCTGCACATCAAGCTAAGCACATAGTTAAAATGAGGATTTCTTACACTTTTCCATATAGTTCTATACTACTGTATTCTCTAGTGCTTAATTTATTTCTTATTTGAAATTAAAGATTCAGAACAGTTCAAATCACAAGTTCTGCTTTACGATTTCTAAATATGAGTCCCTAAATACAGGACTAGGCAATCTGCCCTTGCGCGCTATCTTACATACGATAATATAAGTGATGATTAGCCATTATTTACCAACCACCAAGCACATACTGTAAATAGAGCTTGACACGTTACATGTTGCAAGTTGTAGAGCTAGCATGTTCCCTTCATGCTCTCATGCGTTCCTGCTGGGTCTTTTCTTTGTCACAGGAAGGTTGTTATAATATCGACAAATAGACCATGTGTGATTCAGCTTGAGAGTGGTATGATGATTATGTTATAACTTCACTAGAGCATTTGCCTTATAGTTTGTGGTCAAATTTGCTCCAGTATAAAATTACAGATGGGAAGAAAACAATTTCCCACCTGGGCAGAGAATATTTAAAGCAAACCCAATAACCTTAAAAGAGTGAACACCAACTTAACAAAACTGCTAACAAGAAGAACACCACTTTCTAAGCAAGGCCCCACAGCATAGTAGGGATTTCAAAACAAAAACCTCACAATTAAAATAAAAGATCATTTTGTGCAAATCTTCTATCTTTTACATGTTGTCACACACAAGCGCTTAGGAGGCAGCCAACAAGTCCTGAGGTGAGTGAATTATCGCGAGATGAAGGGTTGATATCGAGTTTTATGGAGGTTCACACAAAACTAGTTGAGACTTTGGCTGACTTACAAATGATAGAATCATGTGTGTAAATCAGTGACTCCAAAAGCATTCTGTTACACTAGTGTAGGAGAATAGCAAGGAAGAAAGCCTGAGTAAAAAAATCTAAATCTACTGTATATATCTAAAAGATAAAAACAAAAATATACCAGCAATTTATAGCTGCCAGAATTTATCCAAAGTACTCAGACATAAAAAGATGATACTTGTATTATATTATTTGATTATGGGAGGATTATTATGAAAAAAGAATATCTCACCCAGAAATAGATCTATTGTATCAAGTTCATAGCCTTTTAAAATTAAAAATTAAAGTTGTGTGAATACTTTTTTAGGGTACTGTAACTTAAAATAGTGCTTTAGAGTTACTTGACCCATATTGCTTGTAGATGATCTTGTGAATATTTTAGATAAAAATTTGGACCAAAACTGTACACAGTACTCCAGATGAGGCCTCACCAGTTCATTATAAGGCTTGAGCATAACCTCTTTTGACTTGTACTCCACACATCATGCTATATAACCTAACATTCTATTAGCCATCTTGATCACGTCTGTACACTGTCTTGATAAAGATAGTGAAGAATGACTGTTGGATCCTTCTCATAAGCAGTACATTCAAGTTTCACAACATCTATTGTTTATTTAAGCCTTACATTTCTACCTCCTATATGCAATACCATACATTTACTTACATAAACATTCATGTGCTGTAAATCTGTGCAAGCCTATATTCTGTTCAAGTTCCTTCTTAATGATTCCATTAATTCTAAATCAAATGCCAATCAACCTATCATCTGCAAACTTAACCAACTTATTATTTATATTTCTATCAAAATCATTTAATAAACACTAAAAATTATACATCATCATATATTAAAAATAGCAGCAGTCTCAAAAGTGAACCCTGAAGGACAAACACTTTTGATAACACCTACTGTGATACTGGTAAGGTTCCTCACACCACAACCCTTTGCTTCACGTGTTTTAGCAAAATATAATCTCATGTGATACCTTATTAAATGCCTTCTGTAAATCAAAATACATAGCGTTATATCAACCTCTCTTATTGTATCCTCTTGTTGCTTCCTCATAGAATTCCAGCATGTTCTCATCTGAACCCATGCTGACTGCTTACCAACACTCATTTTCTTGCCATGTGATGCAAAACCTTTTCTTTAATAATTGCTCCCATTAATTTACCTGTTATGCACATTAAGCTTACTGGCTCATAGTTACTTGAATCACCCTGAACATATTTTTATATGATGGGATCATTTTTGCACAGTGACTTTAGCTTATAAATTTTCAATGCATATTTTTCTAAGAGTTCATTAAATATTAAGTAAAGCAAATATTATCTGGTCCTGCTGATTTGTTAGATTTCAGCCTGTTTAATCTAAACAGTACTTCTCTCTCAGTAATTTCCAAATCACTCAGTACTTTATTAGTAATCCCTCTTACTGCTAGGAGGTTATCAACTTCTGAAGTATTCGCATTTATATAGAAAAAACTTTGCTTTTTAACAAATAACTTTTGGAACAAATATTTAAGAATACTAATCAGATCTATTGCAAGATTATGTCACATAATAAATGGTTGTTACACAGTTGTAAATCATGAACTTTGCATGAGAATTCACATTTTTTATTTAACCTTAACTATAAATGATTTGATATCATCTTGGTCAGAAATTTTTCTAACAGTAAGGAACTTGTTTGAATAATACAGGCAGAAATACAATATGGTCTGCTGCAGCTGTAATATGTCCATCCATCCATTATCCAACCCGCTATATCCTAACTATAGGGTCATGGGGGTCTGCTGGAGCCAATCCCAGCCAACACAGGGTGCAAGGCAGGAAACAAACCCCGGTCAGGGTGCCACCACCGCAGGGCACGCACACACACACACACACACGGGACAATTTAGAATTGCCAGTGCACCTAACCTGCATGTCTTTGAACTGTGGGAGGAAACCCATGCAGACATGAGGAGAACATGCAAACTCCACGCAGGGAGGACCCGGGAAGCGAAACTGGGTCTCCAAACTGCGAGGTAGCAGTGCTACCCACTGCGCCACCGTGCCGCCCGCTGTAATATGTATACATAGTTAATAATGTCAATGGTAATTTATTTATACAGCACATTTAAAACAGAATCAGTAATGCTGTAGCCAAGGTGCTTTACAATATCACATACAATAAACATCAATAAAATAAATAAAATACAATAAAACACAATACAACCAGCAGTACATTGAAACAAACAAATGACTAAGAGTAGATACCATCAGCATCACTGAAGCTCATGGAATGCTACAGAATAGAAATGTGTCTTTAATCTCTTTTTAAACAGTTTAATTGAAGGTAACTCCTTAATGTAATTAGGTAAAGAATTCAATAGACGAGATGCAGCAGCTGCAAAAGCCCCGTCCCCCTTAGTTTTACACTTAGTACGAGGGACAACAAGAGACAACTGGCCGGTAGACCTGAGCTCTCTAGATGGCTGGTGAAACACAAACAATTCGGATAAATAGACAGCAGCATACCAATGTAGTGATTTAAAAACCAGCATCGGAATTTTAAAGTGAATTTTAAACCTAACTGGCAGCTAGTGTAAAGAGGTTAAAATTGGAGATACATAGGCAGACATTTTTGCCCCAACCAAAAAAAATGAGTAGCAGCATTCTGAACCAACTGCAACCTACCTATCAGGGATTTAGTGATCCGCAAATACAATTAGTTACAGCAATCAAGCCAAGAAAAGATAAAAACTTGAGTAACTTTCTCACGATTACTACAAGATAAAAAAGCCTTAACCTTGGCTAAAAGAGGAAGCTAAAAAAAGCAACCCTTGACGACAGAATTAATCTGCTACTCAAAAGAAAGATTACTATCAAAAATAACCCGAAGTTTCTGAACTTGAGGTTTGCAAAAATCTACAAAAAGTCAAGAAGTTCAAAACCTATTTGAGTTTTAGCTGCAGGACCAGCTATCAGTATTTCCATTTTATTCTTTTACAAAACATGAATCATAATTGTGTAAAAATGTTCTTAAATATAGTTTACATTTAAACAGAGGAAAGAATACATGAGATTTAAAGCAAATACTGTATGTCAATGTAAGAAAATTAGGTTAAAGTCACAGTGTTTACAAACTCCTACTTTAAAGTTATGCTGTATGAATGAAAAATAAAGCCCAGGTTTCATTTAGGAAATGTTTGAAGGTTATCTTTAAAATGATGTACATAAAATATCACCTGATTCTGTTCTGATCATATGCAATGTGATGTTAGAAGCAAAACAAACGGATTCAAGTGGAAAGAATCTGCCTGCAGTGCCACAGCTGTTTGTCAGATGGAAATACATTCATGTCAACAAATACACCGACAGCTTGGCCACAAGGGAGACATTTGTCTGAGGAACATATTTTGGTTAAAATCTGTAATGGTTTTGCTTAAAAATATAGGTAATAGAAAATGTTCAAAGTCATGTTATATTAGTTCTATCCATCCATCCATCCATTATTTAACCCGCTACATCCTAACTACAGGGTCACGGGGTATTAGTTCTACAGTTTTCCACAATTTTTTTTCTGCCCTTTAAATATGGTTTTCAGGAAATAACAAATAAACAATTTAAAGCATCAACTGCTAAAGAAATGTTTTTGTACTTTGCACAGCTTTAAGTTTTGATTGTGCTTCTAAGAACATTGATTTACTCTGGATAAATATAATAATCTATTATTGTAATAATGTGTAGCTTGTACACTTTTTCTTAATAATTGCTATCTTATTGAATATGTCAACGGAATATGTTGGAGGTAAATCACATTTAATACATGTAAAGGCTCAACAAAATGATTTCTTATTTGGCTTGTTTTATATGACTCCTTTTAATTTATTTCTTAGGGAGAAACGTATTGCTGAAGAGGCAGAATATTTTCAGAATTCATTTACATGTTACAGATTTCACAAACAAGTTGACAGTAATGTATGGTAGATAAAAATTTATATGAAGTAGTATGCCACTAATATTACTTTGGCGGGCGATATCTGCAGCTACTGAAAATCCAAGACTGCATAATGAATTAGAAACTTGCAGGCAAGTTTGACTGGCGGCTGTACAGTTTAAGAGAACACAAGAACTGTATGTGAAGGTAAATGTAATTTGCATTTACATTTAAAAATGAGAGCAACAATTTTGTTGATTATATTATTTCTACTTTATAGCATATTTAGCTGGAGCCTTTTGGCTACAGAAACTTACAAGGTCAGAAGGTGTTGAAACTGTTTGTAGCCATTTTTATGTTTGGAGCACAGGCTTGTTACATGACCTACTCAGGGTCACACTCTGAGTCATAGGCAAACAGTGAACCTTCAGCCTTTAAAGTTAGATTTCTTATCTGTCATCCACTTCACCACACTGTTTACCGACAATGTTTGCTATTTTACAAACAAGAAACTTTCAGTGTTCAACTGTATATAATATTTAATTCACACACATTTCTAAAACACAGCATCAATTGAATTACTTCTTTCCAGAAAATGCAAAGTGCTCAAGTTTGCAGATACAAATAATAGTATAGATCAATGTGATCATATTTGGCTTTTCAAAAAAGTGAACGAGATGAAAGAGCGTATTCAACACTAAACTCCTGGATCATCATTACTTTTCTAATCAAAAAAATACACAATTTAAAATTTTATATTTTTCATTAAACATTTCGGTAAAAATTTGAAAGTTGCAGGGTTGCCATTTTTCTTTCATAAATCCAAAAAAAGTAAAAAGTCGTCCTCATTGCAAAAATCAGTTTGAATCAAACATTTTAAAACATAATTAAACAAACACTCAGCTTTGTAGAATGAGCAAAAAATGTCATGGGCTACATTCACAAGTCTGACTTAAAGTGACTCCATTTCAATGTTTAAGTTTTATTGAATTCCTTCATCACTGTTGGCTGCTCTGCCAGTTAACATTGTTTTTACTGTAGGACGCCTGTGAATTCATCATCTCATGATGGCAAGGAAGAAAAACAGAAAATAAAAAATTGTAGCTGCTGCTTCAAGCATAGTTATTACTGCAGTAGCTGTACGTAGAAACTGTGGACATGACAGTGGATGAGCAACATGTGGAACTGTTTAGCAGTTTCAAAATGTTGAGGAGGACATTTGATTCCTTACTGTATGTCAATATCTATCTGCTAGACTGTCTTGGAAAAATAAACACATGAGGTGTGCAGTTTCTTTGAGAAAATGATAGCAATTATATTACACTAGCTGTTGATAGATGCCCTAGGTAATTTTAAGTTTGCCACCTCACCTTCTTTACACTGGCATGCTGAGTCGGCACTGCAAACCATCTTGATTTTCAACACAGAGATATGACATGAAATGACCTAAAACTAGTTTGGGATGGTAAAATTCCAGATAATTCTGATTCAGTTGTTGCTAAGCAGGTCATGTTTAAGTCGCATATGTCTGCATCAGATTTAATACCACATGCAAAACTGTGCTAAGTCCCATTTTAATAGTTCTTATTCTAAGAATTTTAGCTATCTCTTAAAAGATTTTAATTGGGTTACATATGGGTGAAAAAATGTAAATTAAGCCTTAGTAACTAGCACCTTTATTTTATACTGACACATACTCTACATGTCAGCTCTAAAGATAGTGAATGTATGTTCATATTTATTGCTTTAAGGTCAAAAACAAGAGTATTCAGTTTTTAAGTTTTAAATATACGCTTTGGTCTGGGCATCTTCTTCTTCTTTTGGCTGCTCCCGTTAGGGGTGGCCACAGCGGATCATCTTCTTCCATATCTTTCTGTCCTCTGCATCTTATTCTGTTACATCCATCACCTGCATGTGCCCTCTCACCACATCCATAAACCTTCTCTTAGGCCTTCCTCTTTTTCTCTTCCCTGGCAGCTCTATCCTTAGCATCCTTCTCCCAATATACTCAGCATCTCTCCTCTGCACATGTCCACACCAACACACTCTCACCTCTCTGACTTTGTCTCCCAACCGTCCAACTTGAGCTGAACCTCTAATGTACTCATTTCTAATCCTATCCATCCTCGTCACACCCAATGTAAATCTTAGCATCTTTAACTCTGCCACCTCCAGCTCTGTCTACTGCTTTCTGGTCAGTGCCACTGTCTCAAACCCATATAACATAGCTGGTCTCATTACCATCCTATAAACCTTTCCTTTCACTCTTGCTGATACCCGTCTGTCACAAATTACTCCTGACACTCTTCTCCACCCATTCCACCCTGCCTGCACTCTTTTTTTCACCTCTCTTCCACAATCCCCATTACTCTGTACTGTTGATCTAAAGTATTTAAACTCATCCACCTTCCCGCGAACTCTACTCCTCCATCCTCATCATTCCACTGACCTCCCTCTCATTTACACACATGTATTCTGTCTTGTTCCTACTGACCTTCATTCCTCTCCTCTCTAAAGCATATCTCCACCTCTCCAGGATCTCCTCAACCCGCTCCCTACTATCGCTACAGATCACAATGTCATTGGCAAACATCATAGTTCACGGGGACACCTGTCGAATCTCGTCTGTCAACCTGTCCATCAAAATTGCAAATGAGAAAGGGCTTAGAGCCGATCCCTGATGTAATTCCACCTCCAACTTGAATGCATCCATCACTCCTACCGCAGACCTCAGCACAATCACACTTCCCTCATACATACCCTGTACAACATTTATGCACTTATCTGCCACTCCCGACTTCCTCATAAAATACCACAGCTCCTCTCGAGGCACCTTGTCATATGCTTTCTCCAGGTCCACAAAGACGCAATGCAACTCCTTCTGGCCTTCTCTAAACTTCTCTATCAACATCCTCAGAGCAAACATTGCATCTGTGTTGCTCTTTCTTGGCATGAAACCATACTGCTGCTCACTAATCATCACCTCACTTCTTACCCTAGCTTCCACTACTCTTTCCCATAACTTCATGCCGTGGCTCATCAATTTTATTCCCCTGTAGTTACTGCAGTCCTGCACATCCCTGTTATTCTTAAATATCAGCACCAGTACACTTCTTCTCCACTCCTCAGGCATCCTCTCACTTTCCAAGATTCCATTAAACAATCTGGTTAAAAACTCCACTGCCATCTCTACCAAACACCTCCATGCTTCCATAGGTATGTTATCTGGACCAATGGCCTTTCCATTTTTCATCCTCGTCATAGCTGTCCTTACATCCTCCTTGCTAATCCATTGCACTTCCTGATTCACTGTCTCCATCCAACCTCTTCTTTCTTTCGTTATCTTCATTCTTCAGCCTCTCAAAGTACTCTTTCCATCCGCTCAACACACTCTCCTTGCTTGTGAGTATGTTTCCATCTTTATCCTTATCACCCTAACCTTTTGCACATCTTTCCCAGCTCGGCCCCTCTGTCTAGCCAATTGGTACAGGTCCTTTTCTCCCTACTTAGTGTCCAACCTTTCATACAACTCATAATACGCCTTTTCTTTAGCCTACACCACCTTTCTCTTCACCTTGCGCCTTATCTCCTTGTACTTTTGTCTACTTTCTGCATCTCTCTGACTATCCCACTTCTTCTTTGCCATCCTCTTCCTCTGTATACTCTCCTGTACTTCCCCATTCCACCACCAGGTTTCATTTTCCTCCTTCCTCTTTCCAGATGTCATGCCAAGCACCCTTCTTCCTGTCATCCTTATTACATCCGTTGCATTTTCTGATTTACTATCTCCACATCATCCAACCTCTTCTCTCTTTCGTTCTCTTCATTCATCAGCCTCTCAAAGTACTCTTTCCATCTGCTCAACACACTCTTCTCGCTTGTGAGTACATTTCCATCTTTATCCTTTATCACCCTAAACTGCTGCACATCTTTCCCAGCTCGGTCCCTCTGTCTAGCCAATTGGTACAAGTCCTTTTCTCCCTCCTTAGTGTCCAACCTGTCATACAACTCATCATACGCCTTTTCTTTAGCCTTCGCCACCTCACTCTTCACCTTGCACCTTATCTCCTTGTACTCTTGTCTACTTTCTGCATCTCTCTGACTATCCCACTCCTTCTTTGCCATCCTCTTCCTCTGTATACTCTCCTGTATTTCCTCATTCCACCACCAGGTTTCCTTTTCCTCCTTCCTCTTTCCAGATGTCACGCGAAGCACTCTTCTTGCTGTCACCCTTATTACATCTGCTGTAGTTTCCCAGCTGTCTGGTAACTCTTCACGGCCACCCAGTGCCTGTCTCACCTTCTCCCTAAACTCATTCTTCCTTTTTCAACTTCCACCATTTGATCCTCGGCTCTGCCCTCACTCTCTTCCTTTTCTTGATCTCTAGCGTCATCCTACAGACCACCATCCTTTGCTGCTTAACTACACTTTCCCCTGCCACTACTTTGCAGTCTTCAGTCTCCTTCAGATCAGCTCTTCTGCATAGGATGTAATCTACCTGTGTGCATCTTCCTCCACTCTTGTACATAACCCTGTGTTCCTCCCTCTTCTCAAAATACGTATTCACCACAGCCATGTCCATCCTTTTGGCAAAATCCACTATCCTCTGACTTTCGTCATTCCTCTCCTTGACACCATACCTACCCATCACCTCCTCGTCTCCACTGTTCCCTTCACCAACATGCCCATTGAAATCCGCTCTAATCACCACTTTTTGTCCCTTGGGTACACTGTTCATCACTTCATCCAACTCACTCCAAAAATCTTCTTTCTCACCCATTGTACACCCAAGACAGTGGCCTGGGTGAAGATGGGAGCAGAGTTTAATGGGAGGAGCAGCAGGAGGAGGAATGGGAGCATGGAAATGCAACAGAGGATGGAGACTTGGGTTTGATCGCTATGTAACCAACAGTACTTTTATAGGCCACCTACTTACTGCCAGTGTTGTTACAGCCCACCCCTTTATCCCGATGGGTTGTTACAATTTATACGTAGCCATGTGTTTGTTTACCCAATCTGTGTAACAATGAGCAAAACAAAATCTACTGCTATCATTAGAAAATGTATAAATCCTGGCCAGACAGACATTTTTGACCACATAAACAGGACATGTCTAGGAAAAAGATGACACCTGGTAATTCTAGTTTAGACAAACAGTACTATGTATTACCTGTCCATTGTGTGCTATTAAAATAGTACTGTAATTACTTTCATATATACAATATCTTTATATACTGTATATATTTATATATAAAATGAATTGGAGAAAAAACGGCTATCCAGTAGGTAGTACTGCCACATAATTTATTTTCTAGTTTGCCTTTTGGCTCTCTGTGTCACCCTCAACATAAATCCTCTCTCCACCCAAGCATACATATAAACATGAAAGGGAAAAAAACAGGCACGTTGAGCAGATGGCAATAAGGAGGACCTTTGTGAGATGGTCAGTTGCAATGCTTTCTGGGAGGGTGCCATGGTAACAGACAGTAATTTACAGTAAAAAAAAAAAAAAGAGCGTGAAAAGGCTGGAAAAAGAATGATACTGAACCCAGGCTTCATGGTAGAGGATATAAGCGTGGACTGGCTTCACTTACCTCACCAATTTGTAGGTGGCCACCTCGAAGACTTTATCATCCGTTGTTCTACAGAAAGAAACAGATAGGACAGTCAAGAGGGTCAAGATTGGGTGAGCTGAAAACAATCTTTATTGCTATGGGATAGCATGTTCTCTGCAAAAAAAGAGAAAGAAAAAGACACTACAGTTTCATTTAAAAAGTGACAGAAGTGTGTAGACTTTGTGCGGTGTCTGTTGTCAAAGATTTTTTCCTTTGATGTTATTTGCATACTGTGTGTTGGAGTGGTGGGGTGTGCGGTTAAGGATCCGATTCCGGCCATTTATTTTTATGATTTCTGTATAATTGATTTATTACATTTGTTATCCACTTTCTCTGTTGCACTGGGTCTTTCTATTCATTTATTTATCTTATTTAATCCATCAATATCACAGGAAGGGGTTTGATTGGCTGTTTACGGCTGACCTGCTATCCAGATCAAATACATCACCAAAAATGTGACTTATAGTGGTGTTATCTGGGATAGGACGAAGTCTTATAAGTAAATTTTAAGTTAATTTTGTAGATTATCACTAGGTATGTTTTCAAACAACAGATTAACCTGCACTATTTATTGTTAGTGCATTTTTCTTCTTCCATGTAGTACTACATTTCTATATTAAAAGTAAACTAAACACTTCCAGCAGCCATACATTCTGAATTTTATGACTGACTTTTTGTGATAAACCTCCTTAATGTAAGTTTGCATTTAGCAGGAAAATGGTGGCTTAATTTGGCTTCAGAGGTTTCACAACACTGACCACTGGCTTGACTTGACATAATCTCTTATTTGTTCAGTGAGTTTCAATTGCTTTAGCACCCATTTTACTGTTAGACTGCTTGCCTTCAACATTTGGTGTTATTTTAAAATCTCTTTGGCTGAGTTATTTGTTTAGCATATTGAGATCACTTGTATTAAATAAATGCATGTTCTCAGCCAAGCCGTAAGCTGTAACTTCATTGACTTTTCCTTCTGTGTTTGTGGTGGTACATGATGCTAATGTCTTTAGACTGTGTAAAGAAACCCGTGTCCAACATAACTCAGACATAAGCATAAAATACAAACTCCACAGATGGCAATTCAGCCAAAAATTAATTTTACATTAGCTTTGAGGCAGCAATATTATCCCTAGCAGCACCATAGTTGGCATTATTCTCATTTTGAAAAGTGTTCTGCCTCCATAGATAAGAATTGTTTAACAATATTCAGTATCTGTTTATCAATTAGCAACATTTATTTTCAAAGATAACTGTATTCTTAAACTATATAGATCAGTCAGCGCATTAATTGTTTCACATCACAGCCACAAAGTATGTGCCAGCTAAATGTGCAATACAATGAATTATATAGTATAATTCCTGTTTTCTTTATCACTCCGGAAGATGGTTTGTCAGTGGATATTGTATTTAACTTCCTTCCAGATTTTGCATTCAATTTAAAGAGCTCCCAATTCAATTCAGATAATGATAATGCATATGTGGGGTTGACAGTTCTCTAAAATCTTTCAAAAGTGTGATTAGTTTCAATTCAGCCATTATGCCAATGACTCATTTTGTTACTCACAATATTTTATGATAGCCTTGTGTATTTCAAGAGGCTAATGCTTAGAAAATGTGTTGTTACACAGTACTGTGGCTATGATCAGGGTAATTCATCTCACATTTCTTGTTCTTTCCACCAGTGTTTAGATGAATTGTTTGTGAGTTGTGCTGTTGCACCTTATTTGTTGTAGTGACAAGGAGAGCCAAACAGTATTTAGTGTTACTCTGTCAAGCCCTGTCTTAGGGAAAAACTAACAAGTGTCCTACAAAGTGACTCACAAAGAGTATTCTTCATACCTCTAACTCTGTGAACAAAGAAACAGCCTCAATGCACATCCAAAAAATATCCAAACAAAACAAAAACGGGAAGTAGGGAAGAAAAGCAAAATATTAAGTAAATAGTAATTACTAAACAAGCATGATGAACAAACAAGAGAACAGTGTCCTTCCAAGAATATTTAGTAAAGATTATAATAAAGATAGCAACTAACCATTTTGTGATGTTCTACAACAATAAGGAATCTCAAATACAAATTATTAAACAAGCGCCAAAGTCAATAGCCATGCTTTATCATAACTCTTTAAAATGATTTTCAATAGCCATTTGCAAAAATGTTGTTACAGAATCCAAAATCTGCCATTTTATATTACTGCCTAAACAAAGACATCACACTTCAAGTGGTCACTACTGATGATCAGTAAAATTTGTGAATTTCATAGGTTGGCCGGTGGCCATCTTCATCAATTTTTTCTCTGAAAAATCAACATATAGCCAGTTTAGGCAAACTTTTTTTTTCCCAGCACCCCAGGAGGCTTTGCAAGGCCAGTGTGATTTCACAGAGATTTAGCAGCCCATGTTGAATAGAGATGTTACTACCCAATTTGCGCTACCTGCCCAATTTGCATTGTCTATACGCAGAATTTTCACACATGAGCACTGTAAACATACTCTACCTCACACCTCTACCAGCACAGCCAGATCTGCTTCATGCATGTAAGAATGATTTACAGTGTATATCTGCATGCATGATTTCACCACCTGATTGGTACTCTAGCCAGCTTTGCACCCCACAAAGATTACACTTTACGGCATGGCCCAATCTAAACTGCACATGTGGATACAGAACTAGCTGTTTTCATTTGAGGTACATTAGCTCACTATAAAGGGAATAATGACAACACTTTATTGCCCTACATAGACTTATTTTTTATTGTGTCTTCACTACTGGATTAAGCCTATCATGCTTCTCACTATGTAGAACAAATTGGGTAGTGACAGAGACAGCATCCAAGTACATAATGTGGATTTTTTTTATATCAAAGTTTCTTTAGGTTTTAGTTAGCCTTATGAGCTCAGGAGACACTGAGAGAGATAAAGAACTCATAATGTTTTGGATTTGGAGCATAATTTTAGTTCAGAGAGGCACGGTGGCACAGTAATTACCACTTCTGTATCACAGCTCTAGTCACATTTTTAGTCACAATAATAGGCAGATGCTTCCCTAGTCCTCAAAAAACCTAAAATACCATTGCATCATTATAATTCATCCAGACTAGTTCAATTTCTTCTTTCCTACTGATTTCAATGCATTTTGGCAATACTATGAAAAAGTCTTTGAGTGGTACAAGAGGTTTAAGGAGCGAGTGAGAAGAATGACAAAGCCAGAAGTAGATCATCCATCATCAATGCCCCAAGCCAGGATGTGCTCAGTGTTCATGACTTTCTGGATAAGAAATCAATTACCAACTTGGATCATCCACCCTATTCACCTGACTTGTGAACAGCCCCTTGTGATTTCTGGCTCTTCCCAAAAATGAAAAACTTCCATGCAAGGATAAAGACCTACATACATTTCTGACATTCTATCTATCAATACAAAGGAATTCAATTGTATTTCAAAAACAGAGTTCCAGGTATGCTTCCAGCAATGGTAACACCATCTAACTAATTCCATATCTACAGAAGGAGATTAGGTGTCATTATCTATTTAAAGTTTCCAGTAGCCACAAGAGCCTAGATACATGCAAATGATTTTCTACTGGTTCATTCTGGGAAATAAATCGTCATACCTCAAATGTGAAAAACATAGCCCCAATGTGGCAAATGATACAATTGGCTCAGTACATGAGTATGTGTCATATATATAATTAGCTAGCACAACAAAAAGAAACATATGAAAAACAGTAGAACTAAGAATTAGAAGTGAGGGTACCAGGCCTTTATGATTCAGAAGAATTATTATTGAAAACATTTTTCTTAGATGGCACTAAGGAGTGCTGAAAATTAGTTCCAGCGACTTTGGAAATTTTTATTGATTTACTGTCACATTTCTATATGGAGTAACTTTTAATTTTGTTTTCAAGATATAAAGATTTCAATAAAAAATAATGGATGTTAAGGATTAAGTGGCTACTAGAATTCCTTTTTTAAACACGTCACAAACAACTATAAAAAGAGTTTATCAATATCCTCTTTTATCTTGTTTTATTGTTTAATCATTTGAACTTTTTTCCTTTGATCTCCTGTAGGATTATGTCCTTTTAATGTTGTTAACTTTATTCACACTCTCAGTTGTATTGATGAGTTCAGTCCAGTGATGTCAGACTTCTCTCCCAAGATGTTGACCAAAGAAACAAAGGCAACAACACATTTTGAAAGGAATCAAAGTATGTTCTGTACAGTTTAGTTTTTTTATCATAAATTTTTACAGAAATAAAAATCATGCAAAAGGTTTATTCATTTTAAATATTTAAGACCTCGCCTTTTTTCAAATTTGTGTTACAAAAATATATGGAATCCTGCCGGCAGCTTTTTTATTTTAATCTTTCATACATGCTTCTGAGTGGCAAATCCAGTGAATATACACAAGGCCAGGGACATATACTGAGACTTCTATCAGGAGTTAATTGCTGATAACCTTTAATTCACTTCTAGCCTCCTTGTTGCTCACTACAAAGAGAGCACATCCTATTTTCCCCATAAGGCTTATTTGAAATGTTTTCCAAAGTGAAAATGAATCCTCAAACAGTTTCCTGCAAAAGTTAAGAAAAGTGACATGGCTTTCAAGACTGCATGACTTAGCTAATGGAATTTTTAATCGTTAGATTCACCAAAATAAATAGATATGTAGTGTGGCAGTGTACATCGTAAAGCTTTTGGTTCAGTCCCCTCTGCTAACTTGTATGTGCCACGACTAACCTACTTCTGCTCCAAATGCAAAACCTTTTTATGTAGCCAAGTGTCCTGAAGCTTTAATCTATAAAGTGCCTTTTTGTAGAGTTTGGAATAAAAGCCTTCAATTCATTCATTTTCAATGACAAGTTGCAGGGAGGAGGAACTTATCCTGGCATTACTCAAGGACCTTGTAATGATAATAGATGAGTAAAATGAACATGTAGAGTATGATTGGTGATGGCTTTGAGCGAGTGACATGTGGGGTGCAGTCTAGAGAGAGAGAGAGTTAGGGAGGCTGCTGGGTGTTTCAATGTAATGAATATACAAAAGTGTAATGCCTCTAAGTACTGATAAATAAGTTTCAATTATTATACAAGACTAAAACAGGCTGTATTACAAACCACAGATTTAGCAGTGAAAGAACAGAAGTTCATCACAAAACATGAATGCATCCATTGACAGACAGTTTACGGTCACCAATCCGCCTTAAGTTTCAAAGTCCATTGGATGTGGCAAAAAACCAATGTACTTGGGGAGAACAAACAGACACACTGAGGAAACATGAGAGGAAGGGATCTGGCTGTGAGCTGAGTCAGCAATGCAAACTACTGCACTACCAAAGTACTCAGAAGAGACACTACTGTGTAAAAGTGTATAATTATGCAGCTATTCTTGCACTTTTTTAAAATAATTCAACATTATGACAACTGCACAGAGCTAAACTATTAAACTAACATCTTAAAATTATACAATCAGTTGTCTTATGACTTCTAATTAACTAATTTAGAAGCGAAAGCACACTCCAACAATTAGTGAGTCAAACTGATATGTGTATGGTTAAAATGGTAATTAATGCATTAGAGTTTCAGGAAAATCATCTTATTTTAGTTGTCAGCTACACAATAGACAATTCTAATGTATTCACATTAGAAATGCTGTACAAACACAGAGCTGAATTTGCTCAGCCATTAAAAAAAGAGAAGTCATATATAAATACACACGTTTCAAATTTTTTTTTTTTTTTGGCTTTTCAAAATTAACAGTATTTGTGTGTTTTGCCCATTTTTTGTTAGTGCTCTGTAAAATCTTTACTAATAAATGTAAAGTGTGTTGCAAATATTGAAAAATATATTATAAATTTATTTTAAAACAGAAAGTGACCATTCAGTGCAACAGCATAACATGCTTGATAGTTAAGGCCACTTAATGATTCAACCAGCTTTTCACTTTCAGAATTTATGTTTTTGTTGTTACTGCGACTCAGGGAAACAAAAACATGCTCTATAATCTACAGATGCACTTTGTCTGGCCTCTCCTTTTCTTTCCACTTGCTTCTTCTGCTGGAGGTGGACAGCTAGCAATTTGAGAAAGATGTTGGATGTGGACATAATTGAAAAACAAAGTAAAGTTGTGACCAGGAAGACAAAGATACTGTTGCTGTAACAAAAACATGAATCGAAAATTGTAGCCAAAAGATCAGTAACCAGGGAAAAAGAGAGTCGCTAACAAAAGTTAGTTTCTCTCCGCAAAGCTTGAAAAGGAAAAGGATTTCATAGCTGTTGCATAAGCAACATAAAAATCACATCTTCTAAAGCAATACCACTAGGCAAGATGGATTTTCAACTTAATAACAGGACTCACAAAATAGCCATTTCAGCACCTCTGGACCTTCCTAAACAAAGGTTTAAACTGTATTTATTAGGTAGGTTAGCTGGGCCACCTGTGTATCAGAATGGTACTTTTCAAAGTTCGTTCCTGTTCATTCCTTTGCTATCCCCATTCTGTCCTCCCTTACTTTCACCAGTGGAGACCTTGCTTCTTACTCTAATTTCCCACCTTTAACCTAAGTGGGCTTATGGTTAGTAGGAAAACCTTGGACAAAAGAAACTTGTGGAGCATGCCCATAGAATAATTGTGGAATCAGAAATGGACTTTTGGACTCCTACGGCAGAACTAGGTCTCACTTCAGTTCTGAACCACACATAGATAGCGAGGCTATCTCAATGACACTTGGTCATTATAGTAGCAATTAGACAGCTACCTACAGCTTGGGGAACTCCCAACTTGCAAGATCCTCCTCTATTCTTTAATCATATACATGTAATTAATACCTGTGCACCACCCCATTGTATTGGGGCACCTTATCCTTTGTTAGCTACATTGTGACCTCCAGTTCATTTACTACCAGAGCATTTTACAGCCCAGTTGTCTATGTGAGACACTGAAAAGATGGTGGAAATTGACAATTATTTATTAAAAACAAGGTGATATCAAAAATATCAAAAGTTGAAGTATCAAGTGAAATAAAATGACCAAAGCAACTCTATCACAGTTCCCAAGTGCATTAATAAAAATAACACAAAGAAAATCTCAAACTAGAAAAAAGACACAATGATTCCTGTCCTTCTCCCTTCTCCCTTTCTCAGGCTGCTCAAAAACATAGCATACAGACAAAAACGGAAATGTGCATAAACACAAAAAATCCAGATGCATAAATCTGTGCGTACGGCAAATTCCACATTCTTCCACTCCATAAATCCCGGACAGTGTGAAAAGTAACGCTGTAACGGGGCGCCAGCTCATCACTGACGCTGCGGCACCAAGTCCTCGCATATTTAATCATTAACAATATCCATTATTTAAATGAAGTTTAAAATGTATCTGTATAGGCTAATATAATATATATACTTTAATGCATTTCATCTTTAAAATGATATCAAGAGCTCCACGAAGATAGCGCCAGGAAATCTAAATCGACTTAGAAGCTATTGTCATCATATGTAAATGCGTGCTCTCAATTGAATTAAATTCCTTTATTGTTATTGTATGGTAACAACTCATGCACGCACCTGTCGCTTCACCCCGACTCCTCCCAGAATTACACCTATTTCAATATGAAAAATATATTATAAATTTCAGTATGCAATTCAATATGCAAATCAATATAAATATCCCCTTATGCTTTGTGTTCTGTGAAAAGACAATGGCAAAAGCACGGGAAAAAGAAGAATTTCAGTGAATACCAAGTAGAGGCAAGGAAAAACATACTATTTGTTTGTTTAAGCAGTGATATAAACAACAAAAGGAAGTTGATCGAGTGACGGAGTGGTGGAGAAACTCGAAAGTTCAACTTCAGAAAGTCACACAGTGCCTGAAATAAAAAAAAAAAGTGGTCAGATATCAAAGTTGCCATGAAAAGGTGAGTCATAATCCACTATCTGAGTGCCATAAGGAAGGGTATTAGGGTAGAGAGAAAAGAAAAAAACTGGGACTCAGTGGGGAAAAAAAGGTTGAAATTTCCACTTCGTGTAGTTTATTTTGTCATTAAAGTAAAACGTCATAAACTTAATCTTACAATCTTTTAATCTAATAGTTTCTCAAATGCCATCGTAACTAAAGTAGCACATTAAATGCTTCGTATTCTATGTATTCTTATGTGTGCTAATCAGTACATGCTTCTTAAATGGGCTTTCTCTTATGCCGACAGGACTACATTACATTCATGATGTTACATTTCTCTGAACAATTTAAATACTAAGATGTATACTTAATATCATTTTCATGATGACAGAAATTAAAGCATGTATAAAACATTGACGCTTGTTGGTGCAGTGGTAGCAATGAGCTGGCATCCCTTCCAGAGATTGTTCCTGCGTCCCACAAGATGCTTGCTGCCCCATGCATGTCCCTTAATAAAATAATTTATTGCAGCAGTACTGTCTCTTTCAAATGTACTAACCCCCGATTCCTGCCCTTCCTTTTCTTTCTCCAAATAACCAATCACCAAACAATCAGCTCTGTAATAAACGTCAAGCCATCTGTAAGCTTAGAATGCCGATTCTTCAAAACTTTTAAGGAACATTAAAATATCTTCATAGTACATGTTTAATTATTCCATCCATCTATCCATTCAGGATCATGCCAGCCCCAGCAAGCATACAGCGCGAGGCAGGAACAATCCCTGAATGGGGCGCCAGCTCATCACTGACGCTGCGGCACCAAGTCCTCGCATATTTAATCATTAACAATATCCATTATTTAAATGAAGTTTAAAATGTATCTGTATAGGCTAATGTAATATATATACTTTAATGCATTTCATCTTTAAAATGATATCAAGAGCTCCACGAAGATAGCGCCTGGAAATCTAAATCGACTTAGAAGCTAGTCGTCATCATATGTAAATGCGTGCTCTCAATTGAATTAAATTCCTTTATTGTTATTGTATGGTACAATATGCAAATCATTCATAATCTTATCTATACTAATAAAAGGCAAACCCCTCACTGACTGACTGACAGACTCACTCACTCACTCACTGACTCACTCATCACTAATTCTCCAACTTCCCGTGCAGGTAGAAGGCTGAAATTTGGCAGGCTCATTCCTTACAGCTTACTTACAAAAGTTGGGCAGGTTTCATTCAAATTCTACGCGTAACGGTCATAACTGGAACCTACTTTTTCGTCCATATACTGTAATAGCCTGCAGCTCGCTCGCCGTGTGAGGCGGAGTTGCGTCATCACGCCTCCCACGTAATTGAGTGCCTGCCCATATAAGGCCGTCCATCAGCAGCAATCCAATAGAAAAACTCTGCCGCTAAATATTCACGGGTGAAGGGCTGTGCTTATGCAGACGAAGATGAGATGGTCAGGGTGGTGTTTGGCACAAACTCAGCGAAACTGCGAGAGAAACTTTTAAGTGCCGGGTCTTATCTAACATTAAATAAAGCCATGGACATCGCACGAGATGGTACAAGCACAGCTGAGAACCTTCGATGCATGTACACCGAGCGGCTCACATGAACTGACTGTGAACGCAGTACGCAGACAAAAAGCAACAGCTCGTAAGCTCACTCAGTGTTCCTTGTTCTCCCGTAGCGTGAGGATCTATGCGTTTGTGCGCTTGTGATTTCATTGTTTTGCTGTAGCAGTTCGCCGTATAAGCGTATCCAAAAATATCGCGGACATGCAGACGGAGAATAGGAGACAATTGCCCTCAAGAGGAGAGAGAGAGAGAGAGAGAGTGAGGCACGCGCAAGAGCGAGCGAGATAAGGAGAGAGAGAGAGAGAGAGAGAGGCGAGCGAGAGAGATAAGGAGAGAGAGAGAGAGATGCGTGCGCGAGAGAGAGAGATAAGGAGAGAGAGACGTGCATGAGAGAGAAGAACCATCAGCTCAGTTATGAGCACATGACACTCAGCAGGCAAAGTGTATCCATACTACTCGTATTGCAAGATATCGCACGTTTTATCAAGTCAAAATTAATTAAAAAATTTAGCTCGTCTTGCAAAACAATAGTAAACCAAGTTACTCGCAAACCAAGGTTCCACTTGTATATATTATTTATCAGTGTTATTTGTTAGGAAAATTGATTTTTATGTTGATATTTTTGGGGGTGCGGAACGGATTAACTGGATTTCCATTATTTTCAATGGGGAAGTTTGTTCTAGATACGAGAAATTCGCTATACAAGCTCAGTGCTGGAACAAATTAAACTCGTATCTAGAGGTTCCACTGTATATATATATATATATATATATATATATATATATATATACACACACATACACACACATATATATATATACACACACACATACATATATATCAGCGCTTCCCGATTCATTTTACCCTCGCACCCCCTTGGTTTGAGAAGTATGAAAAAATATGAGGTTAACGCAGAAAGACAGATCACCAATTGAAGCTTTATGAATAATGGATACTTTATTCGCCATTAATAATTGTTTTGGTAAAGCCATACTCGGTGTAATCCTCCTTCCATTTACTAATTTTTTTGTGACTTGCCATGGTTAAATGAATGGTCAAAAGTAAGAGCGAAGCGCCGGTGACTTATTGAGGCAGGCAGGCGAGAGCACAATAGCTCACAGGCTCGATGTGCTGCACGTCAAGTCGATCTAAAATGCGCGCTCAGATTCGAAAAAATATATCTTTTCAAGTTCTATTTGGATATAAGTAGGTTCTATTTAGTCGACAGAAATATCTTTGGTAGGAATGTAAGTCGAATTTAGTCTTTATGCAATGATGACTAAATTTAACTTACGTTCCTAACAAAGATATTTCTGTTGACTAAATAAAAATTACTTATATTTAAAATTTAAATAGAACTTCAACACATACGATAGTTCATAATACCCACGCAGCACTAAGTGCACGTAAGAGTGGAAGTCATCCGTTTTTAACAAGCACCGTATTGCCCTGATACGAAATACCCTGCCCATTTAATTATTTAGGAATGGATAGATAAATTAAGATTTTGTACAAATGTTTTTCATTTTTCTTCCTTGATGGATTCTGGCACCCCCAGCAACAGTTGCTTGCACATATGTGGATGTATGTGTATGTATATATATATATGTATATATGTATTTGTGTATATATATAT
>JANRMT010062833.1:19992649-20012695 GCA_026402145.1 Polypterus bichir lapradei | reverse complement strand
TATATATATATATATATATATATATATATATATATATATATATATGTGCAGATATGTATGTATATGTGTATATGTATACATATGTTTATGTGTGTGTGTGTGTGTATGTATATATATGTATTTGTGTATATATATATATATATATATATATATATATATGTGTGTGTGTATGTATGTATGTGTTGTGAGACATACCCGGACACCATCAGACAGACACCGCATCTTTATGACAAGTTCTTTTATTTTTTCCTCCATCACACACTACTCAGTCCCGCACAGTCCATTGGGCCTTCTTGCCCCAATCACCTTGATACTGGGCCTCTCTCACTCTGTCCCTTGGACCGCCTTTCCTCTCTCCACGGGAGCCTCGTCCTGCTCCCACTCCCGACTCTAGCTCCCCGACTGTAGGAAGGCGGACTCTTGTATCTTCACCCAGATGTGCTCCAGGTGCTCCCTCTGACATCACTTACTGGTGTGGCGGAAGAGCACTCAGAAGCACTCCGGGCGACCCTGGAGGGATTCTCCTCCATTTTCCCGGGTGTGGCAGAAGTAAATCCATCCCGGGCCTCATAAGACTCGGGGCGCCTCCTGGCGGTGGCCACAGGTTAAAATAGGCGTAAGCCTCCTTGTTCCTCTCCTGTGGTCCTCCTCTGTTCCAGGGTGGTTGCCCCCTCGTGGCCCGGAGGACATATGTGCCACTTTCCAGTCCCTCCAGGCATCCCGGCCAGGTCGTAGCCCCAGCGACTCGCCACAGTGTGTATATATATATATATATATCAATCAATCAATCAATCAATCAACATTTATTTATATAGCACATTTTCATACAAAAAAATGTAGCTCAAAGTGCTTTACAAAATGAATAGAAAAATAAAAGACACAATTTAAAAAATAAACATAAGTCAACATTAATTAACATAGAATAAGTAAGGTCCGATGGCCAGGGTGGACAGAAAAAACAAAAAAAAACTCCAAAAGCTGGAGAAAAAAAAAATAAAATCTGTAGGGGTTCCAGACCAAGAGACCGCCCAGTCCCCTCTGGGCAATCTACCTAACATAAATCAAACAGTCCTCTTTGTATTTAGGGTACTCATGGAAGGACTTGATGATGATGGTCACGTAGACTTCTGGCTTTCAGTCCACCAATGTTGGTGCATCATGATGCTTTGGGTAGGTGGTGGTGGCGCAGGCCGCCACCACAAAGAAACCGGAAAAAGAAGCAGAAGAGAGAGTAGGGGTCAGTATGGATTTTGGAGCCACTGTGAATAGTTATTATGAAGAATTGAACATACAGAGTATCAGTATTACGTTAAAGTGAAGTTATAAAAAGGCCATGTTAAAGTAATGTGTTTTCAGCAGTATTTTAAAGTGCTCTACTGTATTAGCCTGGCGAATTCCTATTGGCAGGCTATTCCAGATTTTAGGTGCATAACAGCAGAAAGCCGCCTCACCACTTCTTTTAAGTTTAGCTTTTGGAATTATAAGGAGATACTCATTTGAAGATCTAAGGTTACGATTTGGAATATAACGTGTCAGGCATTCCGATATATAAGATGGATATATATATATATATATATATGTATATACATATATATATATATATATGTAGATATTTATGTATATGTATATATATATATGTGTGTGTGTGTGTATATATATATATATATATATATAGTAACAAAGGCGCTATATAGGCGCCTGACCCGACACAGAAAGACACGGAGGCACGTATAAAAAATACAAAAGACTTTTATTTTTCTTCAGCTGTGGGACACGTCTTCCCCGTGCCACACAGCCCAAACACAGTCCTAAAAGCACCAAACACAAACAATTCTCCACCTCGCTCCACCACTCCTCCCAGACAAGTTTCGTCTTCTTCCTCCCAACTCTGGCTCGTCGAGTGGTGGTGGCTGGGCCCTTTTATAGCTCACCCGGAAGTGTTCCAGGTGATTAACCACCTGGTCCTAATTGCACTTTCGGGTGGGGCTGAAGACTCGTCCAGCCGGGCTGTGGGAAGCAGACAGACCCCCTAGTGGCCACCCCGGGCCCCAACCAAGCTGTGGAGGACTCCATCTACCATGGAGCCCTGTGGGCGGTTGGGGAATCACCGTCAGCCAGGGAGGCTGCCACCAAGCGTCCCGGGGGAGGTACTGGACTGCCCATGGCGGCTCTCCCGGAACATAAGCAGCAGAGGCGTCCCTGCCGGGCATGGGACCCGGCTGTCCTTCACACTATATATATATATATATATATATATATATATATATGACAGCAACACTCATAACAGTGACAAAATAATTACATTGACAATCATGTTATGTTATTTTCAAAATGTTTCCTTTTCTTTTTCATTACTTCTTTAACACACTACTTCTCCGCTGCGAAGCGTGGGTATTTTGCTAGTTTTCCAATAAAATGGTAAAATAACAACAACAACAATAATAATAGGATACATAACAGTGATAAATATACAATATGAAAGAGTAAGTGGCTCAGGTTGTGCAATATTACAACTGTAATGCAACTTTACAGTGAGGCAATTGTACTTATAAGTACAAATAGTTCTACTGGGAGCACTTGATGGACTGAGTGCATTTATAGCTCTTGGGATGAAACTGTTTCTGAACCGCGAGGTCCGTACAGGAAAGGCTCTGAAGCATATGCCGAATGGGAGAAGTTCAAACAGACACACAGCTGAGGCAGCATGTACTAGAAGCTCTATCCCGATATTTCTCCCATTCTTGACACAATCTGCGGTAGAGTTTTCCGATCAGCTGCTGTAGAGCTGTGATTCCAAACTCAAATACAGTGGGTTAAACACTCTGAGTGGTGCACTGACAGTGACAGCGCTAAAGTATCTATAGTATTTGGAATTGTTTGGCCATTCTGTGCACCATTATATGGTTATGGGTTGATTACAATCAGATGCCTTAAACTAATAAACGATATGCAGTTAAATGCCAGTGTATTTGATAAGGCCGCGTCAGGGATGTGAATCTAAAAAATAAAGGGAAACCACACAGAAACAGCAGCACTGCTTTGACGCTGGGTGACGCCAGTTTGCAAAACCGAGAGGAGAACTTACGTATGTAAGGGACTGACCTGGCATGAAAATGTGCGTGGCTTTATGGCAAGTTTAGTTTTTATACATCGCGATGTGAGCGTGGGTACGGGTGTACAAAACATCTTTGTGCATACGCACCATTTATACATAAGGCCCAAGGTAATTATAAGAGTAAATTGACCTCCTTCTATCCTTTCTCAGGCTGTTCAGGAGGACCCTGATACTCACTCCATTTAACAATGGTCTCAATACAGAAAGACGACAACCTCGAGCGTCTATCTTCCCATTTTATAGGCCCACAAGATTTTGTGTTTCAATATCAGCGGATACCTCAACCAGCACCTTCTAATCAGGACACATTGTTTCACACACCTTGCTTTACATGTTGTAATCTGGAAGGAACCCAATAAATCTACACTCATGTGTGCTTGTACAGACACAGACACCCCAACTTCCATTACTCTCAGTAAGTAATTTCAGTTCAATTTTCTTTTCTCAGGCCCTTTAACTCACACCAACAGCTCTGCTAACTTTTGCTTTTCCTGTGCAGCTTCCTATGCTTACACCCACGCAGCTGCCCTCACTGGAATTTTCAGAAGTACCACCTTTAAATTTTCAAGATATCTCTTTATAACTATTTAAATAAATAAAAAGATGTATAAATAGTTACACAAAAACACTAAAACCAACTCCATAGCATGATTCACCACAGTTCTGTTATTTTTTTCTCTATAGCGGCAGCTCAAACTTGCCCTTGCCTCACAAGTTATTAACAACATTAAGCTCATTTGTATTATACCTGACACTTTTTGGCTGTGATCTTTGTTTCCAGTTACCAAAACAGACAATTACAGAACAATATTTTAAAAATGCTGCATATCTTTTTTTTTTAATTTTATTGATTTCATTAAAATCAAATAATGTTCCATACGCATAACTCAAGTTTTACAAAAAATAAATAAATAAAATAATAAAAAAAAGTTACTAAACAAATCAACCCCCACGCCTGAAAAAAATGCTGGATATTATATAATCAGCATCTTCACTTATTGTGAAATAAGCACACAAAGCTGCAACCAAATGAATGTAGAAGAAAAAAAAGTGAAAAACTGAATGCTTTGGGTTGGAGGTGCACAGCATGACAGGTTTTTAGAATTTAGTCTTTAGTAGAAGGCTGAAGTGAAAACTGAACAGAATTATATTTGGATTTTTGTAGTTTATCACCACCTCATATTAATTAAAGACACTAAAACCAGTAAGTCAGACTGTCATGTTTTTAATTTTTGGAAAAAAAATAGAAGACAAAAAAGGTAAAACGTTAAAACCAATTTAAACTTCTGCACTATGAGCTTTGAAACTTAAATATTGAAAGGTTTACTTAAAAGCACAGTTTAGTTACACCTTTGACTACTTCAAATAGCTCAGAATTAAATAACCATCTGTTATGCAAAGGAATCATGATCACAATGAAATGGAGTAAAGGCAATGCACAAATATCTTTTTTGTAAAGTAAGACCACTAGAAAGCAGGCACACAGGCAAAGTAGAAAGCTGTACAAAACTAATGAATGAGAACATTCCACATTATTCTGGTGATGAAAAATATCCACTAAAATGCAAAATCCATCCATACACCCGTTTTCCTAATGATCTTATCCGGGACAGAGTCACAGGAAAATGAAATATAATGGGACTTATTATTACTAAACAATATGCTGTCAGTAAAATAAAACAATTACAAAAAAAAATACAACTTTGCTTGTGATATTCTTGACCATAGGAAACCAGTGGCAGCAAAATCCTTTCAGTATGTCAGCAGACAAGTAAAGTCTGGCACCTGAGCAGATATGATAATGAGAACAAATGTGACAGGTTTTATTCATATCTGGTAAAAATGCAGAAAGTCAAAGTAAAAAATAGCAAAAAAATGCACCCACCTTTGATTATGTAGATCATTTGTTCACTTTGAACAACAGCTATAAACTAACTGAAATAAATAAAAACAATCTGTATGAAGTGCAGCACTTCCATGTAAATTTCATTTTAGTGATAAAGCAGGAAATCATTCAATGTACTGTACAATAACATATAATAAATTGCATTCATTTACTGTATATTTATTATGTACACAAAAGTAGAGTAAAATGAACAGAAAGATTGAATCAAATTAACAACTTAACATATATTTTGAAACTGAACTTGTTTGGTCAAATGAAGTAAATGAGTTGCACAGATAGATTGGTACAGAGGTGGTTTAATGCCTTTGTGCAAGTCAGACTTTAAAAATCTAATTATGTGTGTGTGCGCATGTGCACGTGTGCGTGAGTGTGTGTGTGTGTGTGTGTGTGAAGGAAATAGAAATAAGTACTGGACCAAACTGGACCAAAAACAATAGGCTCATAGCCTTTAACAAGTCAAAAATGATGTACCTTGGTTGAAAAAGATTTTTTCTGAAGTTATCATTATACAAAGGTTTCCACAGACACACATAAAGACACCATGATAAAATCAACGTTTTAAAATTTTCAGAATCATAATCTGAACTCAAAATGATAGTGGATTTTTGACACTAGCAGCATACTTCTGTGTATTTATGTGTAAGTAACTAAAAAATGTCAAACACAAATGGGCAAAATAATCAAACTTCATCAGCAGTGTTGCCTGTTGCTTCACTGTACATAAAAGATAACATCAATTGCTAAGCAAAAAATGTTCTTTACTATATAGAGTACATTAGAATAAAAGAATTTTGCAAGTATTGGCTCCAGCAGACCCCCATGACCCTGTAGTTAGGATATAGTGGGTTGGATAATGGATGGATCGATGGATTTTGCAAGTCAGATGTATATATGGTCCTGGAATTGGTATGTCTTATGCAAAAGACACTTGCTGGAAGTAAAAAAAAAAGTGTAACACCTGTTGATTTCAATAGGAAATTCTAATTTTAAACAGCCAACATAAAGGAGGATTGGTGGATTTTAGCCTAGGTGTCTTTGCTAGCCAATTGCATTTCCATTGCAGTAAGTGAGTCTTATGTAGTTTTAATCAACATCCACCTATTTTTTAACCTGAGTGTGCAATTTAGGATCAAAGGGAACAGGGGCCTTCCCTGGCTGTAATGGGCTCAAAGAAAAGTTGTTATCCCATTACATGGTACACTCACACACACCCATGCTCATCCACAATGTTTAGTTTAGTGTCTCCAATGACACAAATGTGCATATTTCTGGAATGTAGATGGAAACCCTAAAATCAGATCTGGAAGAAAGCCAATGTGAAATCCAAGAGAAGAAATAGTCTCCAATTATCTGTAGCCCATATCAGTAGTAGACAGAACCAGGAAGAATCAATGCTTCTTTGAATGTAACAGTAAAGTTCTGATGAACTTCCACAATTGTGTTGTTCTAATGTTCATATAGGAAAGGAATGAGCTTTTAGGAACCAGTTAGATTTTTTCTTTTTACCCACAATGATGACTGGCTTATGAGCCGTTTTAGACTTTCAAGAGCCATTTCCTTGGAAGTACAGTATGTGCCGCGTTGGCCACAGCATTAGAAAGACATAGTGCATGACATCATGCTAGACTTCTTCATATACAAATATTAACAAAGGTTGGCACTCTGGCCAAAATTACCTATTTGAGGGACCTGGCTACATTCTGTTTCCATATCGTTTGTTTGTACATGCCAACATAACAAGGAATTTTGCAACAGTGTTTGTTTTTCCACATGTAACCAATGCAATTAACCAAAAAAAAAAAAGAAACACACCCAGAGAACCATAGACAGGTGGAAGAAGTTACCAAGTAGTGTAGTAGACAATAGAATTTCAGAGACCTTTGAATGTAGAGAAAAGTCAAGCAAAATTACACCTTTTATTGGCTAAATAAATAAAAGGTGTCATTTTGCTTGACTTTTCTCCACATTCATAACGGCTAACACGGTACAACACCCTAGTACTAGAGACCTTTGAAAAAAGACTTGATGTTATTTTGGAAGGATTAAGTGGAAGAAGTGGTGAGTTTTGTTGGGCTAAAAGGTCTTTTCTCTTCTAGATTGTTGTAATTCTTTGCATATTGTTTCCTGATGTGCTTGGACATATTAAACATGCAAATGCTATATTTGTTTCAGGTAGTTCTTTCATAGCGCAGGTTAAAAATGTGCCAATAATTTAACTATGTATAGATGAAATGCTGGAAAGATGGAGCATGCTAAATTTGAGTGCCATTTTCAACTGGACTTTCTTTCTTTCAACAAGAAATGCAAAATTTGCTTAAAAAAGTACAAATAATATATATTGAATTTAAGTAAATGCCCTGCTCTAATGGGCTATCTAAACTCATCCATTTGTCAGAGAGATGATAATGTAACTAGTTTCACAGGGATATAAAACAGAGTTGTGGCTAGAGCTGAACGACTCACATACCTGAGTGTTTCCTCCACAGTCCAGAAGTCACTCACTGAGAGGATATGTGGTGCCTGCCTCTGTTTGCCCAAGAGTACGGCCTTTATAAAGAACGGACCTGCCAGTAAATGTTTTGTCACTCTATCACCATAAACGCATCCATAAATGTGACATTCTGTGGAAAACTCCTCTGTTGGTTCTTTTTCCACTCTGCAGTTTTAAGCAGATTAGATATTCTATACATTAATTTTTATGTAACTCAGAGTATTTGGGAATCAAAGCCTATTATCACACCCTAATCAAGATGAGGTCTACCAAACTGCAAACTCTAATATAGGAAAGTGACATAAACACCAACAGATTAAAGGTATAAGGACTAAGTTGTGATGTTTGGGTGACTTCAAGTTGGGTAAATTAATAGTTGGATTTTTGGAAAAAACTGTCTCAGCATATATTGTACCTGCTTTGTAGTGGGCTAATTCATTAAGCATGCAATGGGATAAAGACGATTCTAATTGAGTGGGAAAGTAATTAAAAAATGATAATAGAAATTAGAGATAGTAAGCATTTAATTTAGGTTATAACAGCAAACCAAAGTTACTTATAGAAGGTCAGAGATGGCAAAAAATGGCAAAGAGAACAGAACATGAACATAATTCTTGAAATGTACATATTCATGAAAAAGTAAATATATTATTAAGAATATGTAAACTTTATCAAGACATAAGCTAGCATGTACAAGGATGGTCTTCAGACAAGACAGACATAATATAAATTTTAGGAATTATTGTGCCATTTTATAATGGCAAATGATAAACAGCGATCGAAACATTATGGCAATGCTTATTGTTTCCTATTGCATCACTGTTCTAATAGCTAATATTGTTTTCACTTCAGCTTTGCTCCCTAATCTTCATTTTATCTCTCAGAATAATTAATATTGTTTCAGATGCCTTGCATGCCTAATACACAGTAGATGAGAGTCAATCATTGCAGGTAAGCCTAATGACATGAACAATTATCCAGAAGTGTTTACACATTATAACCTGAAGAGGGCTGTATTGAAGAAATCCATCCATCCATCCATTATCCAACCCGCTATATCCTAACTACAGGGTCACGGGGGTCTGCTGGAGCCAATCCCAGCCAGCATTGGGCGCAGTTCTCCTAACTGCAAGGCAGCAGCGTTACCCACTGCGCCACCGTGCCACCCTGAAGAAATCCTCTTACTCAAAATAATGACCAATAGGTTCATTTTTTTAATGTATGATTTATTAAAAAAGAAAACACAAGAGTGAGAGACTAAAGGGAACACTCATAGTAGCAAAGATAAAGAAGTAAAACAGCAAAGCTCATAGCTTCCCTGAGTCTACTAGATAGTGTGGTATGTCTAGCTGCTTACCTAAAATTATCAAAAAGCAATGTCAACTCCAGACCCAGTATGGCAATATTAAATCCTGTCCTAAGTTTATTTCTAGCCAACACCTGGAATTACTTCCACTTGCAGTGGTGATTGTAGTGTTGCAACAGAGACACCAGTCTAAGGCTTCTTCTGATGCTCTTTTAATTTGCAAGTGGTCTATGTTTTAAAACAACATGGATATTTGCCACACAGACTTTTTTGTACCTCATCCTGTACTGAGACCAGGCTTAGGGTAGTGTGACTTTCTGGCATCCCATGCTCAAAATCCATTTTTACGATCTTGCACTTTAACAACAAAAAATAAACAATGTCTTATTTTATAATTGAAGCCATATTATAAATTGACTCAATAAACACAGTGTACAGATTTTTTTTTACAAAATTGCATTATTAAATAAAGCATCTTCTAACCCACTTAATTAGGGGTTTTGGGGTTGTTGGAGGGGATGGCACTGTAGCCTATCTCAGCTAGCATAGGAGACAATGCAAGAACAAACCTGGGACAGTCCATCACAGGGTGAATACACACACACACCAAACATGCACTAGGGACAATTTAGTGTCATCAGTTCACCTAACCTGTATGGCTTTGGACAAACGCTGGTCTCCTTACTATGAGGCATCTGCACTACATCTGCAACACCATGTTGTCCTACATGATTAAGTAAGTTTTCAAAAAAATGTATTCTTTTAGACTTCCTATTGATACCCATAAAAGGCAAAAACCAGAATATAATAAATTTGAAGAATTCTTCTGTTAGTCACAACTATTTGAGAAAAGTACAGGTAACCCAGAGATTTGAAATATTACACTTTTAAATGTTTTATATCAAAAGTAATAAAATTTAGTTTAACACTTATTGTCATTCTAATTTAACTGCACATATATGTCATAAATAAATTACTATTAGATATAGCATTAGAGAATACAAAAAAGAAAGAATACTAAAACATAAAGGATGCAAGGGGTAATGTCATATTTCTAGCAAGGCTAGAGATCTGACATAATGAATAATGATTGGTTAACTAGGAAAAATTGGGAAGGAACTTTTAATATTTCAAAATGATCTTTCTCTGCATTCTTTTTGAAAAGTATGAAAACAGAAAGGTTAGTACAAGCATTAGTCACTGTATAGTATCAAAGACTTTTTTTCATGTACTTTTCCATTTTGTTTTTTTTAGATATATAAAACTATAATAGGAAATGTATTATGTGAAAACTGGAAGAATAAATCAGCAGTTGATTTATATAAAAAGGTTTAAAAATAATAGTCATGTTAAAGTGTAGCCATATAAGCAATTAATTATATTCTATTATTTTTAAATATCCATTGCCATGCATGCGTACCGGGGTGGGGGGGGGGGGGGGGTATGGTCATCTAAGGTATGCAGTACCACCCTGGAATGAGAGGGTGTGCTGTTGTTAACGGTCTTGTCTCCTTTTTCCCCTCACAGTGTTGAGAAACTGGCCCTTGAGGGCAACAGCGCCCAAGAAGCCCCAACCCCTCCGGTCCAGATAATATAAAGAGAGCTGTTCTCGGAAGCTGGTGTCATATATGGACCTGAGTTTCCAAATGTCTGTAACTCCTCCTAAGCTTGACCCTACCAGAAAACATTGCTAGAGATCAACACGAGGATATTGTCCATTTTCTATTGAGAAACACCATTATGCACCTGGTACTTTTTTTTGCAAATTAAATGGGGTTTACACGGTTAGAACTATTTTGGGAGTCGCTCCCCCTTCTCACTTGCCCCTACACTGTATATCATTAGAATTCAACAGCGACATTTGGTTTCTATAGTTAATTGAAACTAGGAATGTTTAGGGTGCCCTGGTAAAATGGTGGCTAGGGTTGCTGCCTAACTGATCCACCTTCCTTTGTTTGAATGCTTGTTATCATGTGAAAACTGCATGATCTCCCATACCGTGTAAGGTTTTTCTACTAGGTATTCCAGTTTCCCTCCTGCGAAGTCCCAAAGCTGTGCAGGTGATGTTATTTGATGATATTGCTCTCCACAGGCTGATAATGCATTTCAAAAAGGTTATACTCAACTTGTTTTCATTGATGTGTTAAATTATGATTTGTGAATTCTAGCAAAACATACAGATTTAAGTTTTTAATTAATATATTTGTAATAATTTCTGAAAATATTACATTATGGGTTATTAAGTGTACATCGACGGGCACTATATATATATATATATATCTCATCTATATCTCTAAAATACATATACTTCATTAGAATCAGTAACTACATTTGCCAATTAAGATGAACTGCCAGAAACAGGGTGTAGAAGTGCGTTATTTTTCTGCAGATGATTATGTTGCACTAATTGCTGACATGTTCTGGCAACATAACCAACTTGCAATTATTTTTACTCTTACAGCACACAGGTTTCTTAGCAACAAAGTGCATTGTAACAACAGTTTATGGACTTAAAATTTGTTTGTCATGAGCTTAAAGCAAACAATGATTCTATGTTAATATAAAAAATAAATTACTGTTACACTTATTTATTTGCCTTTTTAAGTGCCAGCCTGAGGTAATGCACTTCTGCCACAACACATCTAGGGTCAACTAACATATGTGGTAACTATAACATCTACAGGATGGATCCTGATTAGATAAAGCACAATTTAAAACTTTTTAAATATATGCAGACGGTTCATTTTGGTTTGATTCAGGTATACAAATACACAAAGGATATGCTTTAGATGATTAACATCTGGTCCAGTTTAACATTGTATGTATCTGATTTTATGTGAGCTTTTCTCTCTTAAGAGCTTATAAAAATGACCTATGAAAATTATTGTATAAACCAGTCTATTTGTGAAAAATGGTCTATTTACAGAGATGAAAATAATGCATTTTTGGTGATTAAGTGACCTAAAGATTCTGAATTTTCAAATTTGTTTCACTGATGAGAACAAACACTTCTCTAAAAGTGCTAGCAATAACTGTCATATTTTTGACTGCATTTTATATTTTTCCTTTTATTTCTTTTTTGCTGAAAAAGCAAACAATATAACAGTTGATTTTGGAAGGATACATGTAAAATCATGTTGCAATATAGCTATTGTACCTTAGACGGCCATTTTGACATAAGGGTTTCTCAAAAATCATTTATTATTTTCTAAATGACAGAGATATGGCTGCAGAATTACTCAGAATGTCCTATTCATTTACATTTCTTGTCTAACAAGGACTAATGGGACAAGGCAAGACTGTAACACCAAGCAAAAATCAGTCACCTAACATTTTATTCACCTTTTAATTGCTTGTCTATGGTGTTTTAAGAACTGGAGGATTGGAATGGTGTGTCTAAATACAACACTAACACTGTTTCAGGGCAGATCAGTATTTCCTATCTTGTATTAAAAATGTATGTTTATTTAACTTTAGTACAGCTTTTGTTCTTGGCTACATTAAAAACTGTACTTTTCAAATATTTGTCCAGTTTTGATAATTGTTCAAATATTTTAAAATTATATTTATATTACATTTTCATCTACCACTGACAAAAAACATATACATTTGAAAAAAACCATCAAGAAAACCTGTGCTCTTACACTTTGTGGAAAAAACACCACCAGTCTGATGTCACTGTCTCACAGCTTTGGTGCGGAAAGACAGGTATGTATGTAGAAACTCCTCTTTTAATATACTGTTTGCTGACTTTGCATTGACCAGCAAACCCTTTTGACACGGTTGTTAGATCTGCTACTGGACATGCATTGTGCAGTTCAAGTCATGTGGTGTGTGCAGTCTGTGCATTTTGTCTGTGTCATTTGGATTGCCATTTTTCACATCGAGTCATTCGATTCAAAATTGAGGAGTTGCTGTATCAATTCAGGCAGTTCACAGCCAGTGGAAGATTGCCGGGAAGTACCTGGAGCACATCCAGGTGGCTATAAAAGTCGGGAGGAGAAGGACAGAGCTTGGTGGAGGTGGCAAGGAGGCGGCCTGAAGAAGTGAGGCACTGTGTTGTGGCCAGGACTTTTGGGGGTTGTTGTGCACTTTTGTAAATATGGACTTTGTAAATAAACATGTTTTGGGTGACATTAACGTGTCCACCTGTCTGTGTCCGGGACAGCTTCCACAATGTGAATATACATCTTTTGCAGAATTTAATAGCATTTAAATCTTTATTGCAGTATTTTTGCTAGTCATTAGCAAAAGACGGACAAACATAATTAGTTCTGTTAATGTTTACATTAGAGACATCTAAAAACATACAGGCAAACTCTGTCATGGGACACCTGACCTTTCATCCCAAAAACTGATCACTGATCTGTATAATATAAAATAATAAATTCTTTACTTATAGAAGATGAAAATATTTTGTGCAAGCAGGGTGCAAAATAACTGTGGGTGTAATGAATGATTCAAGGGCTCACCTGAAGTTTGGGATAGTAAGTCTCTCCAAGTAATTTGAAAAAGAGGAAGTGTGAGTATGAGGAGCAGTAAAGGAGTAGGAGGCACACTGAAAGTTGCCTTCAAAGATGGAAAGTATAAATTCATACAGGAGGCTAGCAAGGCATCTCAAAATCACATGTGAGAAGCAGGCTTTGTGGGAATGCACTCGACAGAGGGAGCACTGGACAAGAGAGATTCAGACATGCAAGGATACTGAGGAAAGGCACTGAAGGTACACATAAGACAAGAAACATCAAATATTTTTCAATTTATTCAGTAACTTGTCTTTAATAGGTAATATGGCTAAACTATTTGTGTATTACAAGAGTCCTTATAACATATATATAAATATACAAAAACGGAGATATAGATATATATGATGTTTGAAATAATTCATTTTATGACCTGTATAGTACATTTCAGAAAACATTGGTGCACTGATGCAACATTATTCTTATTATTTATATTCATTCGCATGCCTTCTTGCGGTTGTAATCAGTGAACACTTTTTTTTTTTTTTACCAATCTTGCCCAATCTCCACATTTTGTTGCATGGTGCTGTTTCTTTTGTACTCAGGACATGCAGAGAAAAGAATAGTACAGAGAGGTCAGTTCCACCCTATATGCAATCATCAAATTCAAATGTTAACAGCTCCCATACACCCAAGGACCGTCCTTCCTACATTTACTACATGTGTACCTGTTGCAATGTACACACTTCTCTATGCTGTGGTTTCTATCACATTGAAGCGGCACCTGACACTGTCTGTGTTTGCTTTCCTGGGGGAAGCGGCGGTCTTGGAACAGAAGCTTGTCGATGTTGCATCCTCTATTTCTTTTTCCATCGCCTTTTCTTGTAAGAAGCAACAACAAAGTTCCTCTGTAAGGTGAGCAAAGAACACTGTTCTTTTCTCAGTGGACCCTGTGCATGTTTTGCACAGTAAATGTGCATTGATCGCCGCCAGGTCAAGCATGTTGTAGTATGCAGCAACCAACCACCTGTGTGTTCCTGCTCGCACTGAATAAGCTCACGCCTTTTGGTGCATGATGTCAACGAAGCACCGGGCAAAAAAGAAAAAGTGACAAATACATGTGACAGTTTGAAGAAATCATTACCAATCAGAAAACATCATTGCACTAATGTAATATTATATGAAAATGAACAGATCGGGTGTAAATTTATGGTGACGATGTTAGTTAGGGTCAGATCAGGGGTGTGGGGGCGAGACTGTGAACGTGACTGAGAGAATAAAACTGAAAAAAAGCTAACTTACAAGTACCATAAATTTACACCTGATAAGTTATGGGAAAAAGTAGGGGAAGCTAGGTTAAGAAGGGAGGTGATGATTAGTGAGCAGCAGTATGGTTTCATGCTAGGAAAGAGCACCACAGATGCAAAGTTTGCTCTGAGGTTATTGATGGAGAATTATAGAGAAGGCCAGAAGGAGTTGCATTGCGTCTTTGTGGACCTGGAGAAAGCATATGACAGGGTGCCTCCAGAATAGTTGTGGTATTGTATCGGGTCGGGAGTGGCAGAGAAGTATGTAAGAGTGGTACAGGATATGTACGAGGGAAGTGTAACAGTGGTGAGGTCTGCGGTAGGAGTGACAGATGCATTCAAAGTGAAGGTGTGACTACATCAGGGATCGGCTCTGAGCCCTTTCTTATTTGCAATGGTGATGGACAGGTTGACAGACGAGATTAGACAGGAGTCCCTGTGGACTATGATGTTTGCTGATGTGTTGGCGAAGGTGGATAAGTTTAAATACTTGGGATCAACAGTACAGAGTAATGGGGATTGTGGAAGAGAGGTGAAATGGAGAGTCCAGGCAGGATGGAATGGGTGGAGAAGAGTTCAGGAATAATTTGTGACAGACGGGTATCAACAAGAGTGAAAGGGAAGATCTACAAGACGATAGTGAGACCAGGTATGTTATATGGGTTGGAGACGGTGGCACTGACCAAAAAACAGGAGACAGAGCTGGAGGTGGCAGAATTAAAGATGCAAAGATTTGTATTGGGTGTAACGAAGATGAATAGGAGTAGAAACAAGTACATTAAAGAGTCAGCTCAGGTTGGACGGTTGGGAGACAAAGTCAGAGAGGTGAGATTGCGTTGGATTGGACATGTACAGAGGAGAGATGCTGAGTATATTGGGAGAAGGATGTTAGAGGAAAGATGGCAAGAGGAAAAGAGGAAGGCCTAAGAGAAGGTTTATGGATGTGGTGAGAGAGGACATGCAGATGATGGGTGTAACAGAGCAAGATGCAGAAGCAGGATATGGAAAAAGATGATCCGCTGTGGCAACTCCTAACGGGAGCAGCCAAAAAAACAAGAAGTATTATAATTTAAACATTTTCTTTTGCTATCACATTTAGGTTTGTCCTGTGTTGCTTGGTTCTACATGGATTAGCTACAGCTCTCTAAAACCTTAACATCCAAATGGAGACATTAAAAAAATGTCTTGATGAATGAATGGGTGCTGGCATAAATATTTTGTTACCTGTCCAAGCTGTCATGCATTTGCACATAGTAGTCATTTCAGAGTGATGCCTATATAAAGAAAGGGAATTTAAATAAAATATCCGCTCTAACATGAAAAATCTGAATCCTGTGGTGTCAGTCTTTTCAGCAGGATAAATATAGCCTAGAACATCTGCTGCACAATACCTGAAATGCAGCTTCTATTAGAGGAGAGCAAGTAGAGATGCATGGGTGTTTAAATACAAAGACAGGAAGAAGAAAGGAGCAGCAGGAATTGTAAAAGGAAATCATGGAGATGCTATCAGCAGGATGCTGAGTGGCCTGTACTGTGACTCAAATAGGACTTGCACTCAGTGTGCGACTCAAGCACAGCTGATGATTGAAGTTTAGCCTGGTTAATGTGGGAGGAAGCATAAACTGCAAAAAAAGAAGATCTCTGTAACTATGGAGGCAAATCTTGGTACAAAATGTTACACTGAGGATAAGTATCAACTTTCCTTCCTAAAGAAATTGCATGCTCCTCTGAAGGTCTCACCAACTTGAGTATAACACCGACAAACATTCTCCTAAAAACATTCTCATAATATAAACAGAATAACATCACTGATGTATTTGCTTAACAGGTAAATATCAGGTAACAATTAGAATTAATGTCTTGAGAGGACAACAGATATCAGAATGTCATAATGGACCACAATGCAATTCTAAATTGCATTAATTAACTTTCTTCAACATCATTTCATAACAAATTGTGACATATAACTGAAAATTTTTAATGGCTAAACTGAAAAATGCCAGATGTAGTTAAGTAGAAAATAAAAAGCAAAAGGAAAAATGCGAAAGAAATAAAAAAGGTAAAACACTCTCCAAATGCATGTTACAGTTATAAAACAAAGCTATGCTAGGATAACCTTTCTTTAAGCTATATGTATGAGACATACATTGTGTGAACATTGCCCCGGACACAGACAGGCAGACACACTCATGTCACCCAGCACATGTTTATTTTTCATTATTTGTCACAGTTCAGTACTCACAAGCCCCCCAATACCCCTCAGTCCAGACCAATCCAATGCCTTCTCTCTCTCTTCTCTTCTTCAGGCCACCTCCTGCCTCCTCCAGAGACCTTGTCCAATCTTCCACCCGACTCTTGTCTCCCTCTGAAGGTAGGCGGCCCCTTTAAATAAGCACCCGGATGTGCTCCAGGTGTGTTCCCGGCAATCTCCCACCGACACGCCCTAGTGTGGCAGAAGTGCCGGCTGTCTCCCTAGAAGCACTCCGGGTGTCCCTGTTCCTCTTCCTCCAGTACTTCCTGGTGTGGTGGAAGTGCTAAGGTCCAGGGTCTTCCAGGTATTGGGGTCCCCCTGGCGGTAACCCCGGGTCCCTACAGGGTCGAGCTTCCCAGCTCTTTACCCCAGGGCAGTTGCCACCTCGAGGTCTGGAGGAGGCACAAGCCATCCTCCTGTCTTCTCGGGCGCCCCAGCTGGGTACCACCTACATCCAGGTACCACAATTGGCATGCAAAAGTTTGGGGACTCTTGCTTAAAATGTCTGTTACTGTGAATAGTTAAGTGAGCAGAAGATGAACTGATCACCAAAAGGCATGAAGTTAAAGATGGCACATTTCTTTAAAATTTTAATCATGATTACATTTTTATTTCCATTATTCACAGGTACAACATACCAAAAAAATGAAAAGGGTCTGAAGCAAAAGTTTGGACACCAGACATAGTCAGTTCTTAGTAACAATCACTTTGACAAGTATATACAGTATATTATAAACACTCTTTGTAGCCAGTTAAGAGTCTTTCAATTCTTACCTTAGGGTATTTTTGCCCAAAAGGCTTCTAATTCTACAAGATTCTGGGGCTGGCTTGGATGCACTGCTCTTTTGAGATCTATCTACAGATTTTCAACAATGTTTAGGTCAGGGGACTGTGGGGGCCATGGCAAAACTGTTAGCTTGTGCCTCTTTAGGGTATCCATTGTAGATTTTGAGATATCTTATTGTAGGATTCATTCTCTTTTTAACTTCAACGTGTTTTTACACGTTTTGTGTGATGTTTGCTTCCAGAATTTGCTTGTATTTATTTAAATTAATTTTCCCCTCTACCAATGACTTGTTCCCTGTGCCACTGGCTGAAACACAAGTTCCAAGTATGTTCAATCCACCCCCATCTTCAACAGATGGAAAGGTGTTCTTTTCCTGGAATTCAGCACCTTTTTTCTCCAAACATACTTTTGCACATTGTGGCCAAACTGTTTTATTTTGACTTCATCATCCTAAAGGACTTGTTTCCAAAATGCATCAGGTTTGTTTAGATGTTCATCAGCAAACGTCAGGCACTGGATTTTGTGGCTAGGAAGCAGGAAAGGTTTTCTTCTGCTCGCTCAAAGATGAAGGTGTTATTTGTTCAGGTGTCCCAGTATAGTAAATGATAAAATTGATATTACTATGGACACTACTATCAGTTATAATTCAGTACATTAGCCCATGTTATACAACAAAGCTGTGTAGTAAAGAAAGCTAAAGAAAAAAACTGACACTGACCACTGTATAGCATTAAAGCATTTTAGGCAGTGTAAGCATTTCAACAGACATGCACATTTATAAAAAAAAAAATCTGCTGTATAAGAGATGCTGCGTCAATTGCCCACTGTTTGGAATGAAAGTTTTTTAGGTTAGTAGTGAATGAATTTCAAACTGTGTGGGAGGCTTAAAATGGCTTAGTATCAAAAGTTAATATGAAAAAGTGGTTACAAAACTATTAAATATACCTACACCCTTTTTTGAATCAGGATTGCTTCTACACCTCTATCACTCACCCTCAAAGATAATCCAAAAGGGTCTAAAAATAGATGGCAGTCTTAAATAAATGATGATTTTAAAGTGCATGTCTCCACCATAGCCTCAATATGATTTACCCCAGCTTAACAGTTGATTAAGGGTGTTCTTGTGCAAGACTATTTCATCTTCTGTTGGGACAGCCCTTCCCAAACTTGTTTAATCCAAGACAGTGTCACTCGACAGGAGTCAGTCTATAATGGGGTCCAATCATATACACCCCCACAATCACTTTGGAGCCAGTTTGGAATCCAGTTCACATAAACTGGGGGTGAAGGAAGAAAACCCAAGTACCAGAGAAAAACATGCAGCTCCACATGGACAACAGCTGGGCCTGAGATTTAAACCTAAGATGCTAGATCTGTAAAGCATCAGCACTAACACGCCACCTGCTATTTTTACACAATAATCATTTACCATTGTAAATATTTGTTTCCTGTCCATTTGTGTGTTTTCTCCTCTAGTGCTAAGAAAAAATAAAATCTGATGACTTCTTTTTGCAGACAAAAAAAGAATTCAAGGAAAGCCTGAACAGTATGATCCGTTCTTTAATTTAAAACCTTTTCCTCTACTGATATGAAAAAAGGAGTAGGGTATGACCCTATATTTGACTAAACTGGAGAATTATTCATAGTTAGAATTGATGAAGTCAGAATAAAAGCACTGTATTTAGGCATATGATAACTGTTTGCATTATGAAATAACCTTTTCAATATTCGGAATATAAATAGTTTTTGCTTTAGAGGCAGACAGGTCTTCTAGACAGAATCTCACGGAGCTATCCCTGTCACAAAACAGCTGGAGGGCACCATTCTTCAAACTTCATTATACCCAGCACCAGTAGTGCATGAGAACTAAGAAGGACAAATGTAAGTACGCCAGTAAGTTTCAAATATCTGTATTACTTTTTATTTTTTTTTTTCTGGTTGATACTAAGGAAAATAAATTTCACTGGCTCTTACAGAATATGTCAAAACATAAGTAAAATGAAGCTATAACAGCATAAAGTGATGTGCTATGCTATAGCTGATGAGGATCCTGCGTAAGCACAACCTATTCATTAGTGCCTCATAGAGGTTCTTTGATGCTATTCTTATTAAAGTTAAAATATTGCAGGTCTGTAAAATCTTAGATGTTGCCATTGTGTTAAAAAAGTTTTGGAACATCTGTCACTAATCCTACTATAACAATAGCAATCATGCAGAAATGTCAATGTTTAGACATGTGTTTAAAAAGTATCGTTTTTGTTCCCTGCAATGTGCCACTTAAAAAGTTTTATGATGTATTGAAGTCTTTCTTCAGTTATGAAATCTTTAGTTTAATAGTGCATTACTGCCAGCTTATCTTTGCTTCGTAGTAAAGCTGAAATCCAACTCAATTAAATATATATATATATATATATATATAT
>JANRMT010062833.1:19952820-19971093 GCA_026402145.1 Polypterus bichir lapradei | reverse complement strand
GCCTGCCAAATTTCAGCCTTCTACCTACACGGGAAGTTGGAGAATTAATGACGTTGGAAAGTTCAATATGGCGGCTGACAGTGGTGTCATACCACCGAAATAAGTATGTACATTGGTTTCGGTTAGCGCAGGGAAGCCACCTACCAAATTTCGTGAAGATGGTGCCATAAATAAGAAAGTTCAACATGGCGGACATTGTTGACCGTTATGACCGTTACGCGTAGAATTTTGAAATGAAACCTGCCCAACTTTTGTAAGTAAGCTGTAAGGAATGAGCCTGCCAAATTTCAGCCTTCTACCTACACGGGAAGTTGGAGAATTAGTGATGTTTGGAAAATTCAATATGGCGGCCGACAGTGGCGTCATATCACCGAAAAAAGTACGTACATCGATTTTGGTTAGCGCAGAGAAGCCACCTACCAAATTTCGTGAAGATGGGGTCAGCCTTCTACCTACACGGGAAGTTGGAAAATTAGTGACGTTGGAAAATTTAATATGGCGGCCGACAATGGCGTCATACCATCGAAATAAGTACATACATCGGTTTTGGTTAGCGCAGGGAAGCCGCCTACCAAATTTCGTGAAGATTGTGCCATAAATAAGAAAGTTCAACATGGCGGACGTTGTCGACCGTTATTGTCCGTTATGACCGTTACGTGTAGAATTTCGAAATGAAACCTGCTTAACTTTTGTAAGTGAGCTGTAAGGAATAAGCCTGCCAAATTTCAGCCTTCTACCTACACGGGAAGTTGGAGAATTAGTGATGAGTCAGTGAGTGAGTGAGTGAGGGCTTTGCCTTTTATTAGTATAGATTAACTAAGCGATTCTAAAGTTCACACACAACAGACTTAGAACGGGATTGAGCTAGTTCCATCCACTACAAAACAAGCTGTTACGCTCTTTTTTAACACGCAGACCAGATCAAGATGAGGTTATACCGATAAAGTTGACTTCTGTGTTAAAATTGCTTCTGTGTAACCTTACATTCTAAGAGATGGACATTGACTTTAGAAGGGAAAAAAATATAGCAGTCTAACTTTCTCAGATAAATGTCGAATTGGTTAAGTGAGTCTGTCTCAAAAAAATACAATTTTTTTCCTTACATAAACAGAATGATTTTACTGTTAACAACAATATTTTTAAAACATTGTATATATCTGTTTTTATAGCATTTTTTCATCTAATCTGAATTTTTGGAAAAAGTAAGAGGTGTTTACTTTTCATTGTAGGCTTTATCGTGCATGTGGGTCAAAGGGTCACCTTCTAGGCTCATTAGAGGTAAGCACTACAACTCCAGGACATGAGGAGTTGCTGATGGTATTATATCTTTTTCCACCCACAACTCAGAGAAACTGCCTGATAAGGGCAATAGGACTCTGCCCTTTCTGATCCAGTGACTATAAACCTGAGGCATTTCCAGAAGGAGTCATCTCACTTTGGGAAAAGCAGACAATTGACAGAGCTCCAACCTCAAACTGTGACCACTTTACAGGGGCCTCATGTATAAACGGTGCGTATGCACAAAAATGTCCATGCTCAGATCACAATGTATATAATCTAAACTTGTCATAAAGCCACGCACATTTTCACGCTAGCTAAAACCCTGGCATACGCAAGTTCTCCGATTAGGTTTGCAAACTGGTGCCACCCAGTGTCAAAACAGTGCTACTGTTCCAGTGTGTTTTCCCTTTCTTTTTTAGATGCACATCCCTGAAGCAGCTTTATAAATACACTGAAATTAACCGCATATTGTTTATTAGTTTAAGGTATCTGATTGTAATTAACCTGTAACAATATAATGGTCCACAGAATGGCCAAACTAAATACCATAGCTGCTTTAGTGTTGTTACTCTCACTGCACCTTCTTCTTCTTTCAGCTGCTCCCGTTAGGGGTTGCCACAGCAGATCATCTTTTTCCATATTATTCTCATTGCACCAATCGGAGTATTTATATCACTGTATCTGAGTGTGGAATCACAGCTCTACAGCAACTGATCGGAAAGAGAATTATCGGCATACAGCATCTAGCACACTTTGCCTCAGCCATGCTGCCTATTTGAACTGCTCTCATGTGACAAATGCTTCAGAGCCTTTCCTCTACTGACCTCGGGGTTCAGAAACAGTTTCATCCCAAGAACTATAAACACAATCAATCAGTCCATGAAGTGCTCCTTGTAGAACAGTTTGTACTTATAAATACAATCACCTCACTTTAAACTTGCGATACAGTTATAATATTGCACAACCTGAGCCACTTTATAAAGCGTGTATTTACGTATGAGGATGATATCATTTTTAAGATGAAATGCAGCAAAATATGTTTATTATATTATACAGATAAAATGTTAACATCATTTAAATAATCTATATTATTAATAATTAAACATGTGAGGGCACGATGGTGCAGCACTAGGTAATTCACGGATTGTTACTGCCTCACTCTGTATTCTTGCTGGGGCTGGCGCGACACTGGATGGAATAATTAAACATGTACTATGATGATATTTCAATGTTCCTTAAAAGCTTTGAAGAATCGCCGTTGTAAGTTTACAGATGGCTTAACATCTATTACAGAGCTGATTGCGTGGTGATTGGTTATTTGGAGAAAGAAAAAGAAGGACAGGAATTGGAGGTTAGTACGTTTGAAAAGACAGTACTGCTGCAATAAATTATTTCATAGAAGGTCGCACACTGTGCAGCAAGCATCTTGCGGGAGGCAGGAAAAATCTCTGGACTGGGCGCCAGCTCATCACTATCACTGCGCCACTGTAATCCCAAGTTTAATAACATGCTTTAACTCCTATCATCATTAAAATTATATAAAGTATACATCTAAATATTTTAATTATTCAGAGAGCTGTAATATCACGAATGTAATGGATTCTGTGTCCAGTCGGAGGAAGAGAAAGCCCGTTTAAGAAGCACGTAGTGATTCACACACATACAGCAGATAGAAGAACACATACAAAACAAAGCATTTAGCGTGATACTATAGTTACAATGGTGTTTGAGAAACTAGTAAATTAAACGATTTAAAGATGTTTATAATGTTCTACTTTAATGACAAAATAAACTACGTGATTAAAGTGGAAATTTCGAAATTAAAGTTGACATTTCGAGCTTTTTTCTCACTGTGTCCCTATTTTTTTTTCTTTTCTCTGTACCCTAATAAGCTTTCATATGACACTCAGACGGTGGGCTACGACTCACCTTTTCACGGCGACTTTGATATCTGACAGCTTCTTTTTTATTTCGGGCACTGTGCAACTTTGTGAACTTGAGCTTTCGAGTTTCTCCAACACTCTATGTCACTCGATCAGCTTCCTTTTGTTGTTTATATCACTGTTTAGACTAAAAAAATGGTACGTTTTTCCATGCCTCCACTTGGTATTCACTGAAATTCTTCTATTTCCCCCTCGTGCTTTTGCCATTGCCTTTTCACAGAACGCTGAGCTTAAGGGCTATTTATATTGATTTGCATATTCAAAGAAGCGCAATTCTGGGAGGAGTTTGGGTGAGACAGCAGGTGCATGCATGTGTGTTACTTTCACGCTGACCGGGATTTATGGAGTGGAAGAACGTGGAAGTTGGCGAATGCAAAGATTTATGCATCTGGATTTTTTTGTGTGTATGCACATTTCTGCTTTTGTCCTTACGCCATGTTTTAATGTGAATTCTACACACGGCATTATGCATGAGGCCCCAGATCTTGATTCCTATTCCTAGACAAGGCACTATAGCCTGTTTGTGTTTTTGCTTTCTGTTTGTGCCACTGTGTTTCTTTTCCCCAAAACCTTAGTCGTTGAAAGGGGCGACCTGGTTGATGCTCCAACATTTCTTTTTTGCTCCCTCAGTCGATGATAGCTTATAATTATTTTTCATTTACCCACAGCTTTTTTCAAAATAAATGTTATTCTCTGCTAATCCAGAAAGGCATTTTTGTGAACAAGTCATAATTACTGTCTTGTTGCTTTTGGTTTCACTTCTGTAGAGTTTAATATAAATATTAGAGTTTATTGTAATATTTTACTGAAATTATGAAGATCATCTTTTTATGGCATGTCACTTTTCAGAATAAGGCTGTTAATTGTCTATGTAATTGTTCTCAAATATTAATTCATTATGTCATTACTACACTCTTTAATGTGGTTAAATGAATTCAAGCAGATGGTGTATTCTTCTGTGGCTTCATCATTCTTGCATTAATTATTTGCCCAGCTATTTTGAACCCAAAGAACAAAGTTATCCTACAGATATTTTAAATGTTAGACTTTGGTTCATACCAAGAGTTTTCTTTCTAATACAGTGGCTAGAAAATGTGCAATATATCATTTTTTTCTTTTGTTTTGTAAGTAGTTGCAGATTTAACCCGTCAAACTGCAGGAGTTTCTTTCTTACTCTTCTTTTGCTGTGTTGAATCAGAAATGCAATAAACAAGGACAAAATCAATTACTCTGGATCACCACTCTTTTTTATTCTGTGGGAAAGTAAAAATGCAATTAAGAAGGCAAAGCTTCTTCTTGTAGAAACATTACTTTGGACTCTCTAATGACTTAATAGCTTCTTCAACAAGCCAAAACCTTGCCTGTCTTTTACTCTTAAATCTAAGCAGTAAACATTTTAGCAACCGCAAACATTTTCGTATTAAAAAAAAAAAAACACTTTACGTCATATAATATTCTAGGTGTTGACAGAATTTTGCAACTGTCATTGAGGTTTTATGCATATAAATATTGAAAATTTCTTTTTACATTTTGCTGCAAGATCTAGCAATATCACAGACTTAGATTTAATTTAATGAAAACATCTATCATTTATGAAACACATCAGCTGATCCAAAGTAATCTGTGTGTTCAAAACTTATCAACCCTTTTTTCTTCTCTCTTTCATTACCCAACCCCAAATCTATCCATTATCAGACTGACTCACAGCATATGTCAGTGGCTACCTCAAAATGGTGCCGTCATCCACTGTACAGTACACTTCTACACACAGAGAACCAAATAGGAGTCAGCATGTTTGTCTTTAGATTGTGGAGTGAAAAAATGGGGAGAACAAGCATATTATGTTCCAAGAGTGAAAGGGCCAAGATTAAAACCCACAAATCTTTAGCCAGAAGGCAGCAGCACTAATCATTGATCTGCCCATTAGTGCTGCTTCTATTGAGTGATTTATTACCTACTAAAGTTAGAAAAAGCTGTTCGATGAAAAAAAAAAAAAAAATACTACAAGCTATTATTATCATTATATGTAACCACCATGTGACAGACAGACAGACATTCCAACCCTCTGTATCCATGCCCAGGATACAAATGCTTACAAAATGTATGGTTTGGTATAATATCTAAATGTATATATATACTGTGAAGATATAAGAAAGAGACAACACTCTCACAAAGTTTTGGGGTTTTGTCTTAACTGTGTAGTGAAAGGTCCAATAGTCTTGTTCAGACTTGTACATTCAAACATTGAATTACAACCAGGACAACATATTAGTGAAATAGTCAGATTTATATAAGGGACAGCAGGAAATTATATACAACGGGTATGATGGGAAAATCCAGGAATGCCGGAAGTGATGTCATCAGAATGGGACAGAAGGGAGGTAGCGGTTGATGTATGCACGGAAGGGACATCGAGTGCGGGTCTTTGTAAAGGTTTGTTTATTCGTTTGTTTTCCTGCTGAATAAAAGAGAGAGGTGTTAGTACTCTGTTCCAAACCCGTTTTCTGTGAATTATCACACTCCATTGAGCCGGTCAGCTGATCCCTACTTGTGTGTGTGACAATACACACACACACACACACACACACGTACTAGTTGGGTTACCTGACAATAGGCCTCAGTTATAGAGTCATTGGTTAATCAGGTGTATCAGAAATACTATGTAACTAAGTGCTTTTCTGTAAAACGTATTTGTGCGTTTTTTTACCAGGCAGAGTCTGGTTAAGGCTTTGAAACTAGAATTTCAGAACCTGAGGTTGTGCGTTCACATCCTTCTACTGACATTGTTGGACCATGAGCAAGCAACTTCACCCATCTGTACTCCAACCTGGAGAAATAAAAAAAACAACCAATTGTGTCTCAAATGTTGTAAGATATCTTGGATAAAGGCCTCAGTCAAATTGTAAGTAATATTATTATGTCCCTGGAGCTGCTTACTTTTGAACATGCTATACACAATTGTCCATGTGTAAAACATTACCTGCTTTTTTCTGCTTTTCCCAGTGACTTGGCTTTTGTTGGTCATTGCAAAAGGAGTATATTATCATTATATGCTTATGATTTTTATTTGTTTATATAATTCACTCAATTACAGTATTTCTTTTTGTGTTTTTTGTCAGTCGCATGTAGTCACCCTTTATAGTCCACAAATGTGAATGTATATGCAAAGCAGTGCTTCAAGTGAATGTACATAAGTGCTGGTATACCCTATGTGTTACACTGATATATTAAAATGAAAATTAAAATAGCTTCAAGAGTCACAATATGATTTCTGTGGCATCCCCGTTAAATTCAAGCACCAATATTTAGGACTGACGTTTGGGTATTACCCGATTTAAAAGTCTCCATTGGAGTTTGGATGGCCAGTTCATAGTGCTATGACTGGGGGCTAGAAGTCAGTGCAGTTGAACGGATAACCAAGATGAAAGTCAGTACGCATCTAAGTGTGAGTAGTCAACAGGAAAGTTCAGCTATTACTTACCATTGAGCTTTGCATCTTCCTTGAGCTTCGCCATACTTTCACTTTGAATTTCAAAAGGTGATCACATCTCTTTTTTTCCTGGATTTTGCCCAGTATCCCTGCCGTCCTTTCACCCGACTGGTCAGTGGTAATTTTCACGTAGCCGTCAATTGCTTCTGCTGCATACTTTATTTGCATAAAGTATAATTGTAGTGCAGCACATAGCATGTATCTTAGCATAATATGAATAAATATCCAAAAAAAAAAAAACATGTGTTAGCTAATTGTTTTTTCTGTAATGTCACCAAATTTCACACAAATACGTAAAAGCATTTTGAGATTTTGGAGTATTTAGTTTTTCCATTGGTGAGTGTCAGCTTTTACCCCTAAATATTACATATCAAAATGGCCTTTCTTGCAAGAATACCTACTGCCCTCAATGTACATCCTGCCAAAAATTGTTGATGAATAAGTGAATCAACATTTTATTTATATACAGATATATGTATAAATATTTTGTTGAATATGAAAGCATAGTGAGTCTCTTATGGACACCATTTTATGGGTACACTAGGGGGGTAGTAGATGAATGGAAGAGTTATTCCCATTTCCATGTCTGGAATAAAGAATATCTGCCTGGAAGAGGACTGGTGTCAGTTCCACTCTGCAACTTCACAGGATGTCATCAGATAAACAGCAGACCTAAGGGAGAGCAGGCGATGTTGCTGCATAACCTGTTTCTATTAAACCCCATGATAGAGTCCATAAGGGCTTTGCAATGCGTTGTCACGCACGCACGCAGAAGGGAGCCGCTTAAAGACCCGATGAGCAGCGTAGCATATCGTGCTAGGGGACAAAGGCGGGGTACTAACCTCTCTTTCTTTATTTCCACAGAAAGACCGAAGCAACGCCGCCTTGAGTTTACCCGGACTCCTTAACCACGCACTACCACTTCCGCATTCCTTCCTTCCCTCTGGTCCACTTTTGATGACGTCATGTCTCCCATCCACCACCTTGGCTCCTTCCCAGCATTCCATCTGCCTGTTTCCGGTCCCACCCCATAAATTGTCCCCTTATGCCATTTCATGTTGTCTGTTGTAACGCTTGCATAGCAATCACTGACCTTCTGAAACTTACAGTATAGGGGCCCAGAAACTCCAAAACTTTGATTGTTTTGTCTCTTTCTTACAGCGTTGTTTCCACCCTTTTATTTTTTCAATATCATTTAAAAGGTGGCACTTTAAAAGAGGTCTCCTGGTTAGAGTCCCAATGTTTCTTTATGCATTGTGTCCTTCCTTTTAGTGTATATATTATGAAAACAGAGCAGATAAAGGTAACATAAAAGGGTTGGGTTCTTCTTGGAGCACATTTAATAGCATGCTAATAAACAATGAAAAATAAGCTAACAAAAAAATGTAAACTAAGGTAAGAAGGGCTATGCTCTTTCAGAAAAACAAAGGCTTCAAATGAATGGCTTCTGCGGGCCAGAGTGGCTTCTATAGTGATGGGTCTAAAGTGAATGGCAAACTTACGACTGGGCCTGATCTTTTAGCTGATGGTGTGGGACCATCCTCCTCTCTTTAAGAGAGGTTAATGGGTTTAATGATTATTTAAAATTGTCATCTATCTTGTTTTTCAGGTTCATTACTCCCTTGCACATTTTTAAAATGTCAATAATTTTATTCTTCACACATACCAGGCATCTCTTCTCCTATTCATGAAGCGCTTTGCTTCTGTGAAGTCTTACACACCCTCCCTCTGTTTTTTTAGTCCTTGGTCTGGCAATCCACTGATTCTAACACTTTTGATAACAAGTAATGTAGTACATAAAATCTGAATAAAAATAACGGGCAAACTGTTATTATTGAGTTAAAGAAATGAAAACAAAATATACTGAAAATTTAAAACTGCAAACCCAACAAATGCTCAGCAGCCTCTTCTCTTATTCCAGAGGTATATCTCACCAACCCAAATGTTCCCAGCAGGAAGTCAGAAAGAAATTTTATTAATAAACAGAAGGCCCAGCAGGCAACACAATAAAAAAAAATTCAATCACTATCACTAAAATATAGAGATTAACATTATATTGAAATTATTTGAAACATAAAATTATTTTTTCTGTGTATATTAAAAATTTTAAACTCATTAAAAAGGAGGCCCATGCAATGATTAATACTGATAAGCTTGCTATAATGAAAATAATATATTGTGGTTATTTGAAAGTGCAATGATTTTTCCTTTTGTTTCTACTATCAGGCAGTAACAGACCAGAGATCAAAACAGAAGTAAAAGGAAATGATAGCAGCCATATTACAGCCAATGGGAAGGGTGAAGAGCTTAGTTAATACCATAACATAATACATCTCCTAATCATGAAGCCACACATTCAGCCATGAGCAAAAAAAGGTCCCCAAAGATAAATGATGAGTGTCTTCATCAATATAGAGATAGCAGCAGCAGCAGCAGTAGAAAAATGACAGGTAAAAAGAAGGTTAAACACATCAGCAAATTATAGTTTATTCTGTCAATTTATTAAAGCAGAGTTAAAAGATAAGAGTATTTAAAATAAGCATTTATATTGGGGGAAAAGACTCCTTTCTCTCTTTACTACTCTCAATTGTTTCACTCTGGCTGTTGGCCTTCTTCTCTTTCTCATGAGTGTGGGCTGATTTGAATTTAGCTTTGTTAAGTTTTGACTTGATTGTATGGAATGTTATATGTTTTTAATAAATTCAATAAAAGATAAAAAAAAAAGATAACAGTAAAATTCCTAAAGCAGTACAATAGTTTGGCAGAAGACTGTAAGGGCAAGCGTGACACCACAATGGCAGATAGCAGGGTAAAGTCTCATGAGGGGCCTCCAGGAGAGAAAGAGCAATAGCCAGAAAGAGATGGGAGGAATGAAGTGAGTGCCTTGGTGTAATACTTTTCAAATTGCCTTTACTTTTTGATTTACCTTCATATATTGGGACTGCTAAAGCACAACCTTATTAATATGGCAACTCATCAAACCAGTTCTCATGATATGCTTGAAGTCACTTACCTCATGATAAGCTGCTGTCACTGCAGCTCACACAAGCACATTGGCTCTTTCTGACTTGATAACACAACTGAAATCACAGAGGACAGCAACAATAGTTTAAAGCGATGGAAAAGTCCCCACAATGTTCCTTGTAATACTGATTAATGTAATTATTGAAGAAAAAAAAACTGTGGCACCTAGTGTAAATCATTCTCAAATAACAGCAAATGCCAAGAGAGCTTTTTTCAATTAAATTTCTAGCTATTATGTCAGTAATGTATATGATTACCTTTTAGAAGGGACTACTTTGCAAGATTTCATCCATTATTCTTTTTCGATAAACACCAGTGTGAAGCACTATATTAAAAAAGAAGACTGTCAACCTATTTAACAAGCAGGTAAACTTCATGTTTGTTTAGGCTAATAGCAAATATGTATTACTACAGTGGCTAACATGTTGCCAACTATGTGCAACAACAACAACAACATTTATTTATATAGCACATTTTCATACAAAAAAATGTAGCTCAAAGTGCCTTACAAAATGAAGAAATAGAAAAATAGAAGACACAATACAAAATAAAAATAAGTCAACATTCATTAACATAGAGAGTGAAAGGGAGAATATTGTTGGGCTAACAGTTTATACTGTAAATTTCCTTTTTTTTTTTTTAGATACCTTCAAGAAAGGCGAGACAAGGGTATTGTTGAGCACTGAATGATACTGGCGGGAGCCCAACCACAGTAATAGGGCACAGAAGCAAATGTGCCAGCCCAAGAGATTTCTCACCCAAGAAAAATGACAGCACTGGAGTATCTACTGGGTGGCTCTTTCAGTGATACAGATCAAGGAATAGGGAATGATTCTGAACAGCTGGAATTATACAACAGTGGATGTAGTATTACTCTCAATAGCAGTCCTCTGGATTGGTGGACAGAGAATGCAGCCAATTTCCCAATACTTGCTTTTCTGGCCAAGTCATACCTCAAAGTTCCTGCTACATCCATACGTGTCTTCAACTGCAGGGGATATCCTCTCAGCAGAAAGGTCTCAGCTACATGCAGAGCACACTGACACATTTTCTTGAAAAGAAATATCATTATAAGTCTGTCATAGATCCAGTCAGAATCCACAGCTCCACATCTAAAAGGTCAATAAGACATTCAGTGAGTAAATATACAGACACTACAGTACATAGTATAGTTCTTATATACAAAGAACTTCTTAATTCAATTAAATGGAAATATGTGACAAATGCTGAAATGCTACAAATAGATTAGCATCAGGCAGTCATTAGTAAGTAAGGAAGAAACAATCCTAAAAACTGAAAAAGCAATATGAAAATGATGATGATGATGAAAAATGAAAAACCAGGTTAAAAACAAAACCCATTAAATTATCCCTTTGTAACATACATAAACATTCTAATTAGCATTTACCAACCTTTGATTTGTATTTTCTACACTGATCCCAAAACACAGAAAGTGGGAAATACCAGCTTGCTGAATTAGGCCAGGGGTCCATACTGGAACCAAAACCTGCACGTGGGGTCCCAAGGAAATTGAGTGTTCTAGAGAGATAGCAAAATTATGGTGTTGATTGCTAGATAATTTACATTCATAAATAGCTTATAGTCAACACACATGAATATTTTGTTTAATGCATCTTTATATAACGTTAATCAATTTGCTTGTAAATGAATAACATTTAACATTAGCTACAGAAAAGTACAGATTGGAAAATATCAAATCACTGGCATCAAAACTCCTTTGATAGAAAGAAGACTCCACTTTAAAATTAAAAATAATAATATAAAATTAATTATTAAAATTTTAATTCAATCAAACTCATAAATCGTATTTTGATATAATTTCCCATTTTACTTCATTAAGTAAATTAAATAGCACTATATTAAAAACAAATTTGATGCCTTTCTTACACTGTCTTTTCCTACCTATGACAAGTAATGTAATCTATATTAATTCAGAAATTACATCTTAATATTATGTAAAAGATTCTCATTGCTGGAGATAATAGCATTTAGAGTGAAGAACATCAAATATCTGAAAACTGAAACAGACGGTTTAAATTTTATAGATTTCCTATTGAGTAGAAGTACTGCTTATACAAGAATAGTTTCTATTTGTACTGTAGATAAAATACAGTCTACCTGCAGAGTTAACTGCTAAGCTGGTGATTGTTTCATGCCAAATTCAGCATTACAGCACGTGGCATAAACATGAATATAAACAAAAGGGATACAAAGGAAACATGCTATGCCCACCGTAACAGAGCCATTTGTTCTCTTAGTTTTTCTTTAAGCATTACAATAAAGAACATACTAAAAAAATGTACATGGCACAGAAGAAATGGGGAATAATAATTTAAAAAGTACCAAACCCTGCATGGACAGATTCCTAAAAAATATCATTCCTCTGGACATCCCAAAGAATCCTTCTGGTTATACAGTAGTTAAATTGCCTTATTTATACTTTCCAAGAGAACACAACAATCATTAATGAATTTTTCAGGATTTCCATGTCAAAGAAATGTTCTTGATTTTTAAAAGTAAACCAAGCAGAAATTGTTCTATTAAATCTAATCCATCCATTCATTCATCCATCCATTTTTAACTTATTTTTTTCTTTTTACGTTTTTAGTGAACTAAAGCAGATGTTAGTATAACAAGGAAGCAAGTCTAAGCAGATCACTATTCTATTGCTGGGAACACTCTTACACTCTCACTAATTTATTACAAATTTAGAAATTTGATTTAATGCAGCAACTATGCCTTTGTAAAGTGGCAGAAAAGTGGAGAACTCAGAAAAAATGAATGTGCAAACATAACAGAAAGAGCCCTAGACAGGTAACTGAACCAAGCCCTTGGAAGCTGTGACAATGCCAACATGCCATTTATTGCTACTATATTTGCATACATCCACACCACATATTTCTCTAAGTAAATGTAAAATATTAAATTTTTTATTAACATAAGTCTATGAAATGAATCTCTTGCTGTACTGTCAGCATTGCCTCAGTTTTTTAAACATTCTTTTCATTCAATTTGTAGTTTATGGGATATTCAGTTTGCTGTAGAATATTTGGTTTGAGAGATTAATCTTTAGAGTTAATTGTCACTCACCACTCTCTTAATTTATTGATTGCTTTAATTTTGCATGATTAAGATTGCATCTCTGAGCAATGTCCACATCATCCTCTGCTTCTGTATTGATTGAAACCACAAAACAGTCGATGATGCAAAAACAAACAATTGAACAGTGTTGATTGAATGTCTTGTTTGTCAATCTTTCACTAATTACATGAAAGTGTTCTGTTTTGTTTGGAAAGCAGAAATGTTTGAACACTGTTGGACAAGGGAAAACATCAAATTATTATGTCTCGTTAGTCTAAACAGAGAGATTGAATGTCTCCTCTGGGTGCATTGCTTGGGCATGACTTGTTCCCATTTGGCTGAAGGTGCCATTTTTAGTGGGTGTGGCAGGAGACTTAGCTGGAAGGAATGTTATTGCCCATAATTTTACCCATAGCAATCATACAGACCTATTTTTAATAAAACTACAACTTTTAATTTTAACATGCCAAGTTTAATTGAAATTCACTCCAATTGCTAGTACTGTATATGATGGTTTAAAGTTTGACATAACACAGTTATGCAAAGTTGCAAAGCTGAAGGCAAAAAATATCTATGATTTTCTGAAAAACTGAGATTTTAAGCCACTCTAAATTTGTTCCTTGGGATGAACAATGAGTGGGCACAACAAACGTGTTAATCTAAAATGACCAAAGTGTGTAGCAGTTGCAAGGATGCTAAGATTCATACCTTACAATGATGGTGATTTATTTATTTTACTATGGGGACCAGAAACACACCCAACTTTGAACCGGGACACACACGCATGCCCCCCGACACAGACACTGATAAAAAGGCTCGATAATAATCAATAATAAAGTTATAATAAATGAAAAAAGTTAAACAAACAACAGCAACAACACAAAAGTCCTCCCCAGTTCCCCTGAACACTACACAAAAGAAGCCTAACAAAACACTAATCACTAGACAATAAACAATCAACACTTACTACATAGTCCAAAACAACAAGTGTGGATGATGGAGAGCATGAGTTGGGATGCCAAGTGAACAGTTTCCTGAATGTCATAAAAGTTTTGCACTACCATGTTCCAGATTGTCTGTGAAGAATCATAGAAGTTGGGAGCACTCCCTGGATTAAGACGTCTACCAACTGAAACAAAAATCACCCAAAAAAGGCACAATTTACTGTAAATACAGAATGACACTGTAATATAAGGCTGATTATAGTTGTAATCCAAGAATGAGTGATGCATAGATACAAATAGTGGATAGTGCTTTCAGTAGTGAGAAAAGCGCTATATAAATGTAATGAATTATTATTATTATTATTATTATTATTAAATATATATGCAGATGATCGCAATCATCTTGAAGTCTTTTTGGCTCCTTCTGAAAGAGATCACTTAATTATACTTTTTCCCAGCAGCCCTTCCACCCTCTGAATATGCCCAATGGCATAATACTGACAGGACCATTAGGAACTTGAATTGGCTTTGATCTATATTTTGTTTTTTGTTTTCTTGAAAGCAGTCACTGGGAAACTTCTTCTTTAATTTTGGGTTTGTGCTGTTGTGGCTGTGCCATTATTGTTGGATTTGTTTTTTCATGTGACCCACCTCACAAAAAAATTTCAAAATGACTTTTGGTGGCAGTAATAATGTTTTTGGATTGAATAAATTAGTTCCTGAAAAATGCAAATCAACACCAGCAGTACACTGCCACCCCAACTTGGGCTGGTCTATGCTTAATATGGACTAAGCAGGTTATGAAAATCAATAGATGCTGGCAAATTGCAAATTATTGTATAAAATTAGAATGTGGCTTTTCATAAAATTTTAATCAAAACAATTTGCAAACAAATGCATGGTCAGCTTGTATTACTCATTTTCTCATAAATCATCACTACAGTTTATAAAGATTGTTTCACAATGTGATGTAGAGGTTATACCATTGGACCTTAAACCACAAAACTCTCAAAGATTTTACTTCCCCAGCTTAAGAGAATAAAAATAAAAAAATCCCTATTACAGTCAATACATACTAGTTAATGTACACAACTGCATCAAGCAGTATTGACCTTAGTAAAGTTATGAGTTTGAGGATTTCAAACTTTTGAACACAAATTTTAATCTATTCTCACACTGCCGTTTTGTTTTTCAACATCAGTGATATTCTTGCTAGTAACTATGTTCCCATACTGTTATATGACAACAGGAAGAGGCGCTGTGCAGCATCATCACTAATTCAGCATGTAAGATGGCAGTGCACTATTCATGGTGTCTGAGTTTGTGGATACATTTCTTTAAATCTTTGTGTCTGTTAACAAGAAACAAAACTCTTTGGTATGTTAGGATTTTGTTTAGAGCTATTGATGGTGCTGCTGAGTTATGTATTGGATACAAGCAAAATGATCTGAATGACTGCCTGTTTTTTTTCGGTTCACTGTTTCATCTCACACTACATTCCACAATTTGTCTTTTAGTTTGTCACATTTCATCTTAGCAAAGCAAGTAATAATTTTTCTCTGCACTGTGTGTTCTCTTTTCCCTACATTTGACCCAAGATGTCACAATAGGGATTATGAGATAGTAAGTGCCATACTATTGCTAATTTAAGTCTCTAAACTGGCTTCCAGTTAAATGTACAGCTGATTTGTTAAAGACATTCATATAATTTTCAAGATAAATAATCTATTAAATGTATTGCAGTCTTTATAACCAAGACACCTTTATTTTAACATGGTCTCTGAAAGAATGTGAGCTTCAGACTAAGTGCTCAAAAAGAGTCCTAATGCCTTAACCATGAGAGATCCATTCCAAATTCTTGTGCATTATACCTACGAATTGTTTTTCAGGGTGCCTAGTTTGATTCACTAAGATATGGCTGTTCAACACATGGAATACCAGCGTCTGTTGGAAAGAAGTGTAGAGACCCAGCAGTCTAATTCCAGAAACAAATGTCTCAGAAACATCCCTATGTAAAATACCTGTTTTTTGTTATTGTATTGGGATTAAGGGGTGCAGGGACAGAAGGGGCTTCCAGAAAGCACTGTGATCTAATGGCGTTATTGTGTAGGGCTGCATTAACTTTGTAGGACTGTTTGCAAAACTAGTCAAATCAAGAGTCAGATGAATGCTAAAGATGTAAGAATGTTCCTTTGGTGTACAAAGTTCAGTGAAACTTTTACTTGCAATGTCCTAACAACTTGTGATCATAATAAAGAAGATTTTATCAAAATACACTATTTTATTTATTTAATAGATAACACAAATAAGCTTTTTAGCAAGCAGCCGGGGCTCTTGCCTGGCTGGGACGCCTCCACACTGGGAGGACTGAGGGAGCATGCGTGGAGATAGCATTACCTCCCCCAGGATGCTAGATGGCAACCCCCCTGGTTTGCAGCAGTGCCTCGGACTCCCGCAGGGCTTCATGAGAGTTAGAGTGTGGTGCAGCCCTGTTGGGATCTGCAGGCGCCTCCAGGGCGTGCTGCAACAGGAGCTGCTGAGCCCTTATGGGTAGTTCTTGTGCCACACCCAGAAGTGCTGCTGGAAACGAGTAATCAAGCACCAGGAGCACTTCCAGGTGCATTATGAAAGGAGCCAGCAGCAACTACTCAGGGAACCAGAGTCGGGACAAGGAGTGACAAAACTTCAACCGAGGAGTGAAGGAGGAGAAGGAAAAGAGTAAAGAAACTAAAGACTAAAGAAAGTAAAGACTAATTGTTTGTGCTATGCTTGTGCCAGGACTGTGTTATACTTGTGAGGAATGGGGAAGGCGTTTCCCATAAGGGAAAAAGAAGATAAAATCAGAGAGTGCATTGAACTTGTGTCCCATGCATGTCTGTGTTGGGTTCAGCTGCGGTGCCATCCTGGTGGGCCACAGCTTACCTGATATATTCTTTGTGCAAGAAACCATTCATTCACATGCAACCTGTTTAATTCAGTTCAGGATTACAGGGCCAGAATCCATTACAAAAGCATGAAGTGAAATGTATGACAAGGGAGGTTGACAAGCTGCCACAGAATTAGGAAAGGGCATCCAATATTAGTATACATAAGCCCCACCAAATGGCCATGCATTTGATATTTTGTTCAGTTTACTTGGAATTTTATTTCTCTCTCTCTGTCAACCTTTCCTTTTATTTTGATGTACAAGATACCTAAAAGCCCTTTATTTTAAACATAGCAGTTTTGACTCTGCTTCTGTCACATTCTGTCACAAATGACAAAGTGTAAAGACACTCCAGGTCTATCTAGAGGCCAGGGCTGTCAGAGGATACAAAATGGACCACTATCGAATAACCTGGAGAAGAAGAGTTATGTTCTTTAAAAAAGTACAAGGCAGGAAAAATATTTTTGAGCCAACCAGCAACAGCTTAAGAAGCAGTAAATGGCCCAAAATAAAGAGATGCAGAAAAGACTCATCTTAGAATCAGTTTCAAAGTAGATAAAAAGCAGCTGTGGACCTGCAGCAGAAGACACAACCCAGATACCTACAGAGTCTGATGATCTGGAGGAGAAGGAGAAGATTTTGGAAACCAGTGCTTATGACAAAGCAGTAGCACCATTTGTAAATATTAAGGAGGAAATGTTGGAAAGCTCTTAATACCTGTCAGCTTGATCAAGAGGAAGATACAAGTAGTCCAAAGTGAAGCTATGCTGGAGATGACAACATTCTTTAGGCTAGTCTGCAACAATCACTTGTGGTATTAGTGCTTTATTGGTGCTGACCTGACATAGACTGACACCAGAGGCATGTATAAAACAAACAAAAACTTTTACTTTCTTCACCTGTGGCACACATCTTCCCCATGAACCCCACAGTCCCAACACAAATAAAGCACCCAAATCTTCTCCTCCACTCCTCTCAGGGCAGCTTCGTCCACCTCCTCACGACTCTGGCACCCTGAGTAGTGGCTGCAGGCTCCTCTTATAGCCCACCCGGAAGTGCTGCGGGTGCTCGTTGACATACTTCTGGCTGCACTGCACTTCTCGGTGTGGCTGCACTCCCACCCTGATGGGCTTGTTACGTTGTGCAGCTCTATGGTGGAGGCCACGGATCCCAACCAAGATGAGCTCTGGTGTTCCATGAAAGTGGCCCCGACACAACCCAGGGGGACTGCCACCAAGTGTTCCGGGGACATAGCGTGCATCCCATGGCTGCTCCCCAGTATCCAGTGTTGAAGGGGCGTCCTGGCCGGGAATGTCCCGGCCATCCACCACACACAATTTAAAAATAATGGTCAGGTCAAATAAGCTACTAATACAGAGATTCACATTAAATTAAATAGCCATTATGACTTTACTTGCAGAACTGGCATGGCATACGGCCCTTTAGAATGTGGCAATTAGAAATCCTTTTTGAATTTCGTTTTTTTTTTGTTTTGTTCCATTTCTTTATGACAAAGAATATATATATATATATATATATATATATATATATATATATATATAT
>JANRMT010062833.1:19895603-19952720 GCA_026402145.1 Polypterus bichir lapradei | reverse complement strand
TATATATATATATATATATATATATATATATATATAGTATTTTAAAATCTAATCTTCAGTCAACAAATAAAGGTGGTACATGAGCCTCTGATGAAACACAGCAACCCAGGTTACTCTGTTGAGGTTGCTACAATGTCTTTTATTGCCATCCAATAACTCTTATTCCGAAAGAAATGCTGCATACTTGACGTGGTGAACGCCCACTAATGTGGTGTAGGATGACTGCACTTCCAACTGTGTGGTTGTGTATGACTTTCAGTCGCACAGTGCGTGCTGCTGTGCTGTTCAAGTCAGCAACAGTACACATTTCTTCCACTGCTTGATATGTGGCATGTGACATCATCACTGCTTACTATGAGAAGGACCTGAAGCCCCCACTGTGTTGTTCCTGCCAGCTATCTAGTATAAACATTTAAATTAAGAGAGCTAGATGGTGCTATGTGTTTTATACTGCTGCAATAGCCCATCTAGAACTTTGTTTGTTTAGAAGTTTATGCTTTCCTTTATCGGTGTTCTGCTGATTATTAATGTTTGGGTTCACCTTGAAAATATATAGTGTCTGCTAATTCTATTCCTGTTTGTATTTCCTGTTTTGACTATTTTGTTTGCAAATTTCTTGATCTGTTGCAGTGGATGGACCTTTGCGGAAGTAGTTTCTTTACATTCCTCACTAACATCCAGTATTTTGGTAACTGTTTCTTCTCAGTATACATATTGAACTGTCTATAACCTTTGTATTTATGACTGAGAACCTATGTCATCCATACCAAACTTGACTCAGTTACAGATGCTGCACCATCCAGGCAGGCAGTGTAATGTAGTGGTTAAGGCTTTGGACAACAAACCCTGAGGTTGTGGGTTCAAATCTCACTACTGATATTGTGTGGCCATGAGCAAGTCATCTGACCTGCCTGTGCTCCAACTGGAAAACCAAAAGAAATTTAACCGATTGTATCATAAATATTGTAAGGTCCATTAGATAAAGGTGTCAGCCAAATAAGTAAATGTATGACATGACTTCCTTCTTCAAACACATGAATAAGATTAAAACCAGCCTTACCCCTGGAAGGATGCTATGTAGTTTTTTATCCAAGAAAAACAAATTGGCTTTAACAAGGTGTACATTTTAAAGAGGAGAAAAAGAACATTACAAAGGAGTTTAGTACAATGCTATCTTTGGTCAACTCACATAATAAGTAGATGAAGAAGATGGACATCTAGATTTCAATCCTGACTTAAAAATTGATATAAAGGACAAAACAGCAAAAATAACATTTGCATTATAGGCACTAGAGAAACTGTGGAGAATGGTAATCTTATTGAATTCCTGAATGTCATTTCCCTTGATGTCATAACTTTTACTTCAGAGTCAAGAGGTGCCGTAGAGTATATCTGCATGATAATTCCTAACGTCTGAGACCATTAATAATAAAGCTTGTCAATTAGACCAACCAGCAAACAGTTCCACGGGAAGACCAATGACTGTGTACATTTATATCCAAATTAGTGAATTAACTGCTCAAAACAGGAAGCTGGGGTTGCAACCATTTCACATTTACTTGCACATCTTAGGCTTTGTCATATCTCTGGATATGTGATTTTGGTAACCTCAACCTGGCTCTGGAAGCAGCTAATAATTTTCAAGCTATGATCACTTTTCAACTTTTTAACTGTTATAATTTCCTGCCACTCACATTCCACTGTGGGTTCACAGCTACTTCTGGTGTGTCTTCACATACTGATTGATTTTTATTCCCTGATGCTTTGTACATATATTTTTGTGTGCTGTTTCAGTACTTTTCTGCTTTAAATGAAACTGTTTATACCTTTCTGCTTGTCTATTCAGGTGAATCTATTTTTACTGCTACTGTCATGATCTGGAGTCTCAGACATGGTAAAAATGGGTAGAGGCCTCCAAAAATATACCAATAAAGCAGGCCTGGGCCTTAATTAGCCAGTTTAGAAGAGGCTAACTCACTCCAGCCTATCCCCAACAACAGCAGGCTTCAACCTGACTAGGCCCAAAAATAGGAAACTGGTTAACAAAATTCAATAGGTACTTAATGCCCCAAAATGCCTTACAAGAGGGAGAAACAAAGCAAAATCTACAGCTTTGACAGAAAAGGTAACTAGGGATCTTTATAAATTAAAAATATTTATTTATAAACACAGAAATAACAAAGCTCAAAAGAGCAAACAGTAGATGCCAAAAGGCAAGCCCAAGGCAAACAAGTCCCAATACACAAATCCAAAAAGCAAAATCCAATGACAGATATAAAATGATCAAAGTATCCAGCAAAAAGTAAAGAACTGACAATACTTATAAAAAAAGTGACAGTGCACAATTTGCTAATGTTAATCAAAAGCAACGTAAATAACATAAATGTAAGAAAAGTAATCATTCAAAACTTATAAAAATAACAGCAAAACATAAAATATGCAACAATTCACAGTATCACAAAACATTGGCAGCACCCCTTTTTTGATTGAATCTGTATTTGTCCACCATTGTTCACCTCTGCATACCCCTATGCCATCTTTGGCTCCATTGTCCTTTTTTAGTTTGACTTTTTCAGTTTCACTTTTGGTTCAGCACTGACAATTTTTAGAATTTACTTGTGTTTAAATTAGCCTTGCTCAACACAACTTAACTGTTCAGTTGAGACGTTCCAGTACATCCTCTTTACTTATGGGCTGCTGAAGGAGGTTTTCAGCCTCCTGCACCTATATGTCCGCCTCCAGATGTTATGTGCTATGATTTTTCCCCACTTCTTGGTCCGGATTACTGTGGATCTTATATTTCAGGGTGCTCCCAGGTGATGCTGATGGAAGAAAGGATGGGCTTGGTTGTCATGCTTGCTTGTAATGGGATCCATTATTTCTGTATGTTACTATTTTTGTGGCTGTGTATTTTATTTTTTTCATTTTCTTCAGTCACTATTTAGCTAAAGTGGGGGATTTTTGGTAGCCCAGTGAATGTGGTGGTCCTGAGAATAGGTTGTGGAGGCATAGTTGGGCTTAAACTTTTATTTCACTTCTTACCTTACTGTTGTCAGATTTCCTGCTTTATGGCTAACTTAACAGCTGCCTTACGAAGTGTTAGTTTTAAGTCAAAAATTAAATGAAATAATTCCTGATTATCTGTGGGGAAAATGAATATTGCATTTTGCAAAATCTACATTACTGGTTGAAAATGCACCCTAATTTAGAAATACAGTAAACATTACTATGAAGCTGTCTCTGCCTCTCCAAGTATGTATAAATATGGCATCATAATAATTATATATCATTTTCTACACTGTATGGTATTTGACTAAAAGTTAGATGACGAGGGTAGTTTGCTAGTTGCCTGCAGAGAGCTCAGGAAGAAAAAAAAATCTCTGAATGCTTGGCCCATTGCCTAATATCATTTCTTGGATTTTGCCACTGCTCTTCCTGTATGTGTTCTTGCGTATGTGTTTCTGCCTGGACAACAGATTATATTAATAAATGAGTGTTTCTTTCGTCCCTTTTGTCATTCCTGTTACTATAGTGACTCATCCTAACCTGTAATTAAACTCTGGAGCCAACTGTGGTATAGGGAGCAGTGCACTGTGCACTATTGCCTACTGCTGCTAGAGGGGCTGTATTGCATGTGCATCCATGTTTGAGAGTGTTACAATTACTTAAAAAGCTAGCAACAATGAGAATCACATGTCTGCTATATGCAAAGTCACATCTGTAACAATACCCTTAGAACTTCAGTGACCGTAAGCTTCATACTAACAATGCAGAACTGTTTAATGTACAACCTCCATCATAATCAGAGAGCTGGATTTCTTGTACTTAAATATTGTATTATGTCAATCTCACCGCAGACTTTAAAGGTCCATTGGAGTTACCTAAGTTTTGAGTAATACAACCAGAGATTCAGATGGGAATTCTCTTTTACCACGTGTTGACCTGCAGGACTAATGCTGGTATCCCTCATATCCTTGAGGAATTCACATTCATTGCACTCCCATAAAAGTCAACTGCCGGTTCATACTGGTGTGCAAAGGTGCACAGTGACTATAAATGTGGATACCTCTCTATCTTTCATTTGTCCTTTTTGGACAATCTTGGTGAAACGCAGAATCATAAAAAATCATTGCCAGATGAGCAAACCCTTCAAACCCACTCTTATTTAATGAAATGCTGATTTAAACAGGTACTTCTGGTCAAAAGGACTTGAAAAATACTACAAAAACTGTACAAGTACTTCCAATCATGTGAAAATGAAAAACTACAGAGATTTTTTCAAGTATTAGGCTGCTGTATTTCATCTAAAATTGCAACGGCTATAAATGCTAGCCTTGGGCCCATTTAAATCATTTACAAGTATTCCTGCCTTTGATTCCTCTAAAGGAGAATCTGTGTCTTGTTTTACTATTTCCTGGACTCAGGCCTGCACATCATTAGCTCTTTACATCCCATGGCTTTTTATGTGGCTACATTTGCCTTTATAGAACCCTTTCTCCACAATAAAAAGACACCTTTTATCTTGCCACACACCATTAGTATGACATCTCTTGCTGCCTGTCAGAATGTGTAAATAATATTTTTGTCTGTTCTTAAAAATATCTTTCACTCTACAAGTGCAAGTACACCACATGACTATAGTTAAGTAAATAAAAGAAACTGTTTAGTGAAGCAAAACTGGGAAAATAATATGTGTTTATGATTCAACTTTCTGGCCAGTATGCTCAGAGATTACACGAATGTTACTGCTTTTTGGAAAAGTAGAAAAATGTTCATGGATATGAAAGAAGCAATAAGTATCCTCTGTTCTTTCTTTTCTAATAACTCTTTGTTATTAATTACTCCAATATAAGTGTTTTCAATATAAAGTGATTGTAGCCAGGACTTGTAGTGAAGGAGAACTACTTAATATAAGTGAATGATTTCATAGTGAACAGCACCTACTCTGAGTGTCAATGGAGTGGTTTGTTCTATTACCTTCTCTGAACTAATTGATTCGCTATCAAGCACCTGCACTCATAAACATGCTTTCAGAAACGTCTGCATTAATGACTCCTTATTTTGATAAGAACATGTGAACAAAATTGAAGAGCCAGATTAAGTGATGGCTTTACCAGCTCACGTTTATGTATACACTAGCAGTTTTCTAAGAATCAGTTAATAGGCCTGTATTATTAAGTAACAGCACTTCACCAAATTAAAGAAAAATCTCAATATCTCTGCCTTCTGATAACACAGAAGAGGCAGAGTCCCTAGCGACAATATCACTGAATCACTTCTAGGAAGAAACAAGCATGCCCAGCTTAATAAGTTCCTCTTATGGCTGAGTTCACATGGCATATATAAAGGCATTATCTCAACTTATACAGTAACCCTCCTCATGGCTCTCACAAATGCAACTTAGTAGCAGTGCATATATTTTAATGAAAAACCTAAATCTGAAGGTAAATTAAAATTAGTTTATAGTGTACTTCATCCTGTTGTAGAAAACGTATTATGGAACTTTAAAAGGAATTCACCCAATATTAGGCGCAGAAGTGTGAAAATCAGTGGCATCTTGTGCACTGAGCAAGTCTCCAGCTTCATATGAAGAAGTCAGGACACAACACAGCACTTTGTTCAGGGATGTTAGAACTAATACTGGTCTGCCTAATTTTGAACTGCACCTGCCAATTTGAAAGATTTACAAGTAATGTTGATCAGTAAAATTCACCAAAGCATTTTGTGCAGCAAATTTGCTGAGCTCGCTGGTGATCTTATTTGTTGAATATTTTCCTAAAATTTCATTGTACAGCTGGATTAAACAAAGTTTTTTTTCCTGGCGCCCCATGATACTTTATGAAGCCAACATGAAATCACAGAACTGTCAATGTCGAATAGAACTGCCACCCGAGTATATAACTCTCATCCTATTAATGGGAAGTATGTCTGATCAATCTCTATACCAGAGGAAATACTTCTTTCAGTATAGATTAGTTAAGAGCTTTTATCAGAAAACTAGTGAAAAGACAAAGAGAAAAAGAAGAGATGCACGAGCATAAAAGCTGCACCTAACCTTTTTCTATATTATAGGACAATTAGTAGCATAATTGAGTCAATCACAGGCCCAGCAAGCTTATTCTAAACTTCTATTAATTCATTTTTGCCATGTTTTAAAAAAGGTTTGGACATATCCTCTTAAGAGAGGAGTTAATTTTTTTTCTAATTTAAGATAATATAGAACATCACTTACCCATTAAGTTATCCATCCATCCATCCATTATCCAACCCGCTATATCCTAACTACAGGGTCACGGGGGTCTGCTGGAGCCAATCCCAGCCAACACAGGGAGCAAGGCAGGAAACAACCCTGGGCAGGGCACCAGCCCACCGCAGGGCGCACACACTAAGGACAATTTAGAATCGCCAATGCACCTAACCTGCATGTCTTTGGACTGTGGGAGGAAACCGGAGCACATTAAGTTATTGAAAGTGAATTGGGATTCTTCCAGTTGGGCAACAAACAACTGTGTGCTAGTAATGTGGTATAGGCAATTACAATCAGTTTCTCTCTATGCACTTTAAACCCACCCAGGAGTATAGTAAATATCACAATGTTTTCAACATTGAGGTTGTCTGAGAAGTATGCAAAGATTTTGTTTAAAATTATGTTAATTTAGTGCATCCCAAAACTACATTTAGCTACATTTTAGACAATTATAAACAAAATAAATGTGATAGATGAAAGATTTTTACTGAATTATAATGCATACTCTATGCATGGCTGAGTTCCACTCCTTTTCTGAGATGCTAATTAAAAGGTCCTTTTTCCACCATTCCCTAGGATCTTTCAATGGTAAGTTCTTTGAAATATTATATATCGTTCAAATGCTGTCTGAGTCTTCTTCATTTGTGGTACCTAGGATGGCAGCCATAGTAATTTGGTGTCTTTGTCTGTCTTTTGTATTAAGTTCATTGTCATTATGCAAAGTCATATAACACTTTCATGGGAAAAGCTTCTGAATATCGATGGTAGTCCACCACCTGATGTCACTCCTGATATTATAACTACATGCGTGGATCTTACAGCTTTGTCACAGGTGCTTACACAGCTTAACAGGTTGCCTGACAGTGGAGGACCAGAGGCAGAAGAGCTGGTATCCTGATTCGATTCAGGAATCGAGGACTATGGCAACCACTGCATGGAATACATCTATCTGACATGCACTTGCTGGCAAACAAAGTCAATGAACTGAAGCTGTTAATACATACTAAAAGACTTTTCTTTTTTATCTGCTCTGTGCTTTACTGAAATGTGGCTAAATGACTCTATTCCTGACTCTGCTTTGGACTTATCCAACTTCACTTTGTACCGAGAAGACCGCGTTACCAAACTTCACAACAAAACAAAGGGCAGAGGAGTGTATTTCTACATTAATCAAGGCTGGTGTAACAATGTGACTGTTCTTTTTAAATGATGCTCTCCCAGCCTAGAATTGCTTATTATAAATCATAAGCCTTTTTATTTACCATGCAAACTCTCTTCAGTGATTCAGTTGTTTTTATTTGCCCTCACACTAATGCTCATGAAGTGCATTGGCAATTCACTGATGTAATCATTGTGATTGAAAAAGACAACCCAGAGTAACAAATCTTTATTATTGGGTGATTTTAAAAATGGCAATTTTATTTAGGCCCTTCCTGAATATCTGCAGCAAAAAAATGCCCTACCCGAGATGGAAGTAATCTAGATCACTGCTATGCACCTATTAAGGATGCTAATCATGCCTTCTTCAGGGTCCTGATTGGTAATTATGATCATTCTATGATTCACCTTATTCCAGCTTACAAACAAAAGCTGAAAAATGTAAAGTAAGTAAAAAGAATAGAAGGAAGTGGACCAGCAAGGCAATAGAGGAGCTTCAGGACTGCTTTGCCTTTACAGTCTGGAGAGCCTTCAAAACTGCCATCTCCAACATAAATGAATACACTGATGGTGTAACTTCATATAGTAGTTTTTGTGAAGATGTTTGCATTCCAACAAAAATAATTCTGAAGTTTAGCAATGACAAGCCTGGTTCACCCCAGAGCTTAGACGACTGCGCCAGAACAAAGAGTGTGCTTCAGATCTGGCAATCACGAGGAATACAGTAAAGCCAAGCATATCTTGGAGAAAGGGATCAAAGGTACAAAAATACAATACTTAGAAATGCTGCAGGAATAATTGTTTGCAAATGACAGTGCATCAGTCTGGAGAGGCCTTAAATAGGTCACTAACTACACAAAATAAACATCAAGTAGCTCTGTTGATCCCAGTCCCGCTAATCAGTTAAATCAGATTTATCGTCACTTTGAAAGACAATGGGACATAAATCTAACCAATGGTCTCACTGTTAATACTCTACACTCCTCTTTTTCACAGATTCCCCCTCCTGTCATCACTTCAAAAGATATTTGCAACTTATTCAAAAAGTAAAATATTAAAAACCAGTAACGGCAGAATGCACAATAACGTGCAGTGAATACTCTTGACTTACAGTTTTCATACTCTTTCTCTGTACGTTTAGCATTCGTAAAACTGATAAAGTCAGTGTTTGTGTTGCAGTTACTTAGTACGTTTTCCTTAATTTTTCACTTAAGCTGGCACTTAAGTCTTCAATCTGCCTCAAGAATGATTTAAGATATGAAGAGGTAGGGGAAGTGACAGCAAAAGTGGTAGGGAAGAGAACGGCACCATGACGCATGCACCACGTGGCCGCCCTGCTGCGCGCTGCTAAGAGTTCATTCTACAATAAAATAAAATAAAAATAAAAAGAGTAATATAAATCATCACCTAAAAGCGGACAGTAGACGTCACGTAGTATATGTGTACCAAATTACAGGTCAATGGGTCAAACGGTTTGCGAGCTACAGGTGATTTAAAATCCTGGATAGATAAACAAACAGCCATGGTAGCGTATTATATAGAAAGATGCTGTAGGCCCGTACCTTATTTCCCATCAGGCAGACCAGTTGTCTACAGTATTTGCAGACATTTTCATCCTCTATCTGGAGCTGTGCACTGTTCCTGCGTGCTTCAAATTAAATCATCATTCCAGTAACAAAAAATCAAATGTCTCTGGTAGAAATGACCATTAAGCAAAAACAGGGAGGAAGAACTTTAAATATACCACAATCTTTATTACACAGCAATGTGATAAAGATACTTCACCATGGTACATGCTCTTCAACTAGGAAGTGTATCGTTTTATACTACATTTCTTTACCTCTATGCAAAATACTCTCCTCCTTCTAGCTCTTCCCACCATTACCTAATGTCCATCACCTGACCGAAATTGGCCATCATTACTTAAAACCATGTGCAGGTGTCCAAAACTTATTTACCAATCAATACTCACCATTATAGTCGAGACTAGGAGGACCCACACGTAAGATACCGTACCACTCAATTAAATAGTTACTTTACAGCCCTCTCTCAAGGTTAAAGGCTTAGCAGCTACATTTCTAAAACGATGGCCTTAAGTTTTCTTATATTACACACTATCCTTGACTTATTATCTCATGCTAGTGTCTGAACAATTAGGCAAATAAGCCTTTAATAATTTACTCTTATATAACCTAAAGCTTGCCAATACAAAATGCTTTGCTTTAACTTGATTAAAAATTCATTGATCTGTAAGTTTCTCCATACAAGCAGCTTATCCAATACTAATACATTTTAATCATCAATACCAAAGCTTAATCAATTAGGCTAATTTCACAGGTCACAGGCCTGTATGACTCCAGACCAGTAAGTTTAACCTCTGTGGTAATAAAGACCTTTGAATGCCTTATTCTGAATTATCTCAGGAATGCTATAAAAGACTTCCTGGTCCCATTTCAGTTTGCTGACAGAGCCAACCAGTCTATGGATGATGCAGTGGATTTAGGTCTGAGCTTTATTTACCAACACCTTGATAGGACAGGGGCATATGTGAGGATCTTGTTTGTGGATTTTCGGGCATCAGTGTGTACAGATACTTATCCAAAATGTGCCTCACATACACAAACTTTGTCAGAGAAATGGGACCACGTAAGAATATTAACTGGCTGCTCCAATACTGTGTGTTGTTTTTTGTGCAAAACAGAATTTGTCAGCTAATAGCAGCAAGGAAGAGAAATAGAAAAAGGGAGAATCATAGGTGCATCTGTTTGTACAATCCTGTGGACACAAGAAAGGAGCCAGGGTTAGTGAGACAAAATTTGGAAGGTTTGGATGCAAAACAGTAATCTGACTATTTAAGAATTTCGAGGGGGATGTTCAATTACTTATGCCAATTTCTAATAATACTACTTCTGGAAAAGCACAGAAACTAAACTGAACTGAAGGCCCATTATGTCCACCACCTCGTCTTTCTTTTACCTTGGTATGCTGAATTGGTTCTATAACCCATTTTCAATGCAGAGATTTCATAATTGTTGTATGAACAGTGAAGCTGGGGAGTTACAATTATTATATAGACAATACGCCTCGATTATTCAAATGCAATTTGTAGATGTCACTATCAAATTTACCACCACACACAAAAGTCATCTAAATCCAAAGAGATGAGATTATCTGTGTTTTTTTTTGTTCACACTTAAAGATAAGATCTGCATCACATACCTCATAAATAAGCCTTCACTTCTCAACAACTTTAATAATACCAATGAAGCACTGCAACACTATAACTTAGTCCCCATCCATCCATACAAAATCTTTTGCTTTGCTCGTGCTCTTCTGTCCTAAGGTGTTCTTTCTTAATTCCACTGACAAACACATTGTCACATTTAAAAAAAAACACTAAACATAGACCAATGGGAATATGCATTTCCTCACAGTAACATAGCCATTTTCTGTTTGCTGTTACTTGCCTAACTTCACTTGAAAATGTCTGTTCTGTAAGGTGGTGGGAAAAATGCTAATGCATCTGGACAGAATCAAGAAATGTAAGAAAGCTGGAGTCTTACTCTTCTTTCACTGTCTTGCACTGAATTACTTTTACATTTCTTACAGTGACAGCCTGTACTGAGCACTTTCACCAGGTGCAGCTGGCTAGTGTTGCATGCTGTCTCAGGAGTACTAGTAAATGCGTAAGTAGGTGCTAAGGTGAATAAGTCAGTTATTTTTGCACATATTGATGTAACTAAGTCCAGATTTTTTTCATGCATTCTTTTTCCAATCCATGTTTTTTATTTTCTTTTATTCAGTCACAGATGAGTACATAAGATTCATGCTTTACAAAGCAGAAAAGCAAAGTAACACTTTTTCAATTGGCTTTTAATATCTTTCCTCCCTCCCCCTTCCCTTTACTTATCAATCAGCATAATATGTTTATCTAAGCATTTCATCTTACATTGTGCTAATCGGCTAACCATTTCTATTTTGTGTACATTGCAGATGGGGCCCTAAAGAATGAAAAGTCATCTTTCCTGTGACTAACCGACAAGTTCCTTAAAAAGGAAGCTGTTCTAGGTCAGCTTACTGTAACCTGCCTTATGACAGACGCCTGTATGAATAATCTGCTGTTATAGCCAAACAGCTTTGTCAGTTGTTTTTAATCCTTAGTAACTTGCAAGCAGTTAATTTTTTCTTTCATACCATACAATACAATACAATTTATTTTTTGTATAGCCCAAAATCACACAAGTGCCACAATGGGCTTTAACAGGCCCTGCCTCTTGACAGCCCCCCAGCCTTGACTCTCTAAGAAGAAGAAAAAATCCCAAAAAAACCCTTGTAGGGGAAAAAATGGAAGAAACCTTGGGAAAGGCAGTTCAAAGAGAGACCCCTTTCCAGGTAGGTTGGGCGTGCAGTGGGTGTCAAAAAGAAGGGGGTCAATATAATACAATATAATGCACAGAACAAATCCTCAATACAGTATAAAAATAAAAATTTTACAAGTACGGAGCAGAATTTAACAGTAGATGATATCACATAATATGATTTGGATTTGTTTAGAATCCTGGAGACCTCATCCATCAAACTACCTCCCCCATTTGGTCATTCCACAGCTGAAATAGCGCTAATCTGATGAAAGGACCCCTCCTTTCCTGCGATCCTCCATCAGGGATGACTTTACCTTAGGCAGGCAAAACAACTTGGCAGGTGGGCCGTGGCACCAAGTGCCACATTTGAGTACTGAGAAGAGAAACAGAATAGGTGAGGGGTAGTATCCAATTATAACTATCATGTTACTTATGTTTTAGTGCTAATGACTAACAACAGAGATGCAGTCTGTACAGTTAATCAGCAGCTCTAGTCAGGATATGCTAAACTGAAGTAGTGAGTCTTCAGTCAGGATTTAAAAGCTGAGACAGAAGGGGCATCTCTTATAGTAGCAGGCAGACCATTCCACAATTTAGGGGCCCTGTAACTAAAAGCTCGACCTCCCACTGTTATTTTATTAATCCTTGAAATAATAAGCAGACCGGCATCTTGAGATCTTAATGTGTGCTCTGATTTGTAAGTCATGATAAGTTCAGACAAGTAAGCTGGACCTTGGCCATTTAATGCTTTATATGTTAAAAGGAGGATTTTCAAATGTACCCTAAACTAAACTGGGAGCCAGTGTAAGGATTTAAGAACTGGGGTTATGTGTTCGTATTTTCTTGTTCTTGTAATAATTCTTGCAGCAGCATTTTGGATTAACTGGAGGCTGTATAAAGAACAGTTTGAACATCCAGTGAACACCGCATTACAGTAGTCAATCCAACTAGAAATAAATTAAATAATTTCTCAGAATCCTGTTTATTTAGAAAGCACCTTAATTTCCCAACATTTTAAGATAGAAGAAACATGATTTGGACAACTTTGTAATACGCGCTTTAAATGACATGCTAGAGTCAAAGATAACTCCTAGATTGCGGGCTGATTCAGTAAAATTAATTGGGATTCCAACTGAGTTAAATGATGACAGAATATTATTGTGATCAGCGTCATTCCCTCCAACAATTAACATCTCTGTTTTATCAGTGTTTAAAGACCAGTAGTTCTCATCCATCCACTCCTTTAATTCACTAACACAACTAATTAAAGACAACATCGAAGAAACTTCATTTGATCTAAATAAAGGTATAACTGGGTGTCATCTGCATATGAGTGAAAATTAACATTATGTTTCCTAATGATAGATTCCAGTGGAAGCATGTAAATTGAAAATAGTAAAGCTCCCAGTACTGAGCCCTGCGGAACACCATATTAAACGTCTGGTTATAATGATGGAGTACTTTCAGCACATTTCTGTACATATTGGAATCGATTTGATAAATAAGAACTAAACCAAGCGAGCATGGTGCCTGTAAGCCCAACATCATTTTCTAGCCTGTGCAGTAAAATAGAATGGTCAATGGTGTCAAATGCTGCACATAAGTCTAACAACATAATTAAAGTGGAGTTTCCTTCATCAAAGGATATCAGAATGTCGTTTACAACCCGCATTAGTGTCGTTTCTGTACTATGACCAGTGCGGAAACCAGACTGGAATTTCTCAAATAAATTGTAATGTGTAAGGTATGACTGAAGCTGATTGGCAACTACTTTTTCTAGTATTTTAGAGAGAAAGGGTACATTTGAAATAGGCCTATAATTATTTAGTATGTGTGGGTCTAGGTCTGACTTTTTAAGTAATGGTTTAATGACTGACACTTTTAGTGCATCAGGTACTGTGCCATGCAATAATGAACTATTGATAATGGTTAGAATAGGCGTTGCAAGACCATTCATTGCACTTTTTACTAGTTTTGTTGGCACTGGATCTAGGGAACAAGTAGTGGACTTCATTTTAGAAATTAAAGTTAAGACTTTACTCAGCTACAGGATTAAAATTACTAAAGTGCTGAATGCAATATGAGACAGGGTCTGCTAAGCTAGTATTTGGTGTGTACTATGATGCTGAGATCTGGTATTTTTAATTTTCTCATTCAAGAAGTTCATAAAGTCTGTACTGCTAATATCTGTGGGTATTTTGCACTGTATATCTGAATTTCCATTTGTTAATTTAGCCACTGTTCTAAACAGCACAGAGGATTTTTATTATTGCTATCTATTATTGTAGAATAGTATTCTGAGCGAGCTTTAGAGAGAGCTTTTTTATATTTTTTAACACTCTTTGTCCATGCAATTTGAAAGATATGTAGCTTTGTTGTTCTCCATCTGCGCTCCAGTTTTCGACACTCTAATTTAAGAGCTTGAGTGTTTTCATTAAACCAGGGAGAGTTTCTATGTGCTTTGATCACTTTTGTTTTAAGGGGAGCCACTTTGTCCAGAGCATCTCTCAAGGTCACATTATAATGTGATGTTAGCTGATCTGACTTGTTTTCCACGTTTACATTTGATATTAACTGATCTAAATGGTTTTCCACAATTACACTCAACTTACTCAAAGTATCTATAAATTTTGAAGCAGAATTACAATCTAGATGTCGCACTGTCTTTGTTTTAATCTGTGAGTACGTTGGCAAGGGCAGGACTAAATCAAATGTAATTAAGTAGTGATCGGAAATAACTTCATTCATTGGAGTAATATTTAAATTTTGAATTTCAACTTTGTAGGTTATAATTAAATCTAATGTGTGGTTATGATTATGAGTTGCACCTTTGACATTCTGACAAAATCCTACTGAATTTAACAAATAAGTAAAACATTTGCTAAAAGTGTCAGTTTCCACATCAATGTGTACATTAAACTCCCCAATCAGTACTATGTGATCATAATTTATAGCCAAATCAGATAAAAGGTTGCTAAATTCAGTCATGAACAATGAATATGGCCCTGGTTATCTGTAGACTAGCACTATAATTATGTTGGCATCTGTTTTAATATTTAAAATGAATGCCTCAAAGGATGTAAATTTCAAGACTTGATTTGCATTTTGTTACAAAGAATTATTCCAAGGCCCCCTCCTCGACCAGAATCTCTAGACTTATGAAGGAACGAGTATCCATCTGGTGACGGCTCAGCTAGGGGAACAGTGTCACATTGAGTAAGCCAGGTTTCAGTGAGAAGACACAGATCAGATTTTATACTTAATATAATATCATTTACCAAAACAGCTTTACTGCCAAGAGAGCGAATGTTCAATAAGCAGCATTTAAAACAGCATGATTCTTTCTAAACTGGTGATATATTTTTGTTTTAATTTGAAGTAAATTTCTGTTACAGATGCCCCTAGTGGAGGGTCTGGTTTTATCCCTTGGTCTAATTATACACACCTTATTTTTTGGTTATCAAGTAATTTAAGGTTTGCATCAAGACTACATTTACTGGATGCCCCACAACAGGGATTATGGGTAACAGATTAAGATCACATGACTGTGGCCTGGATGGTGCTCTAATCAGTCAACCAGGCAGTTTTGCTGCCATATTTTGGGATAATACATAAGATCCCCTTCAGTTATGATGAAGACCATCTCTTTTGAAAAATCCAGGCCTTTCCCAAAAATCATCTAAATTGTTCACAAACGCTATGATTTTATTTGCACACCTGGTTTCTAGCCAGCAGTGAAGGGAATGCAATCTGCTATAAATCATATCCCCTCTATATAATCTTGGTAAGGGGCCAGATACAACTAAATTCTGACATTTTCTTTTAGCTTTGGTGCAGGGAGAGATGAAGTTCCTCTTTAATACCTCAGATTGCTGTAAATAAATATCATTAGTGCCAACATGCAGCAATAAGGTAGATACTTCATCGTCGGCGACACAGTCCAATGCGGCCTCTATGTCAGAAATCTTGGCCCCTGCGAGGCATTTAACATTAACTGCTGGTTTAACATAGGTTGGAATTCTAACATTCTGCACTATGGAATCGCCAGTTATGAGCACTTTCTTATTCTCAGTTTCCACAGGCGCACTGTGGAGTGCTGAGAATCTGTTCTGGGTCTGAATTGGTGACCTGGGTGCCGAGAGACTAAATTTTGGCTTCTTAGACCCCTGTCTTACTGTTACCCACTTGCCCAGTGGTTGAATTGGTGCTGCTGACTTCAGCCACGCACTGACTACAGCGAGACATGGAGAGACTGAGGCCAAATCAGAAGTAGCTGAATTGTCTAAAAAACCGAGTCAATCCAATTTTTGGTTTGCCTAATTGCTATCAGGTTCCTAACGTGGTCCTCCAATTTGCGTATTTTCCCGACCAACTCTAAATTAACTAAACACTTTTGGCAGGTGAAGCTGTCTATACTGTCAGCCGGAAAACCTGAACTGTACATGCTGCAGGACACACAACATATAAACGTGCCCTCAATAGGCAGAGAGCAGACAGAACTTATGTTTAGTGTTGATATCACCTTCTCCGTTTTTGTAGTAACTTCTGTGCTTTCCGCGTTCAGCTGAATCACTAAGAGACCATCGACTTTAAGTTTCCACCACCCGCTGAGCAATTGACTTTAATTTCTCACTGCTGGTTACTTATCCTGGTCAGTTGCCGGCTTTTGTTTGCGAAGGGCTACGTGCCTGTAGGAGACGCCGCTGCTCTGTGCTTCCGCTCACTGCTACTCTGAAGAGGTGTGGCATGAAAGAGAGGAAAGAAAGTGAGGTCACTATATATGGCAGTCATTTTTTTTTTTCTTCATTTCCGTTCTGAACTTCGGTCTGTAAAGACTGATCTCTCTACAACTTATTTTGACTAAACAGGGTGGATCCCCAAAACTTTGACGTTGTGTTGTCAATTATTTTATAGAGTCAAAAAATAGATAAAATGGTCAAAATAACAGAAGTTTACCACTTGCAAACCTCATGATTTTAGAGTTGTGTTGTCAAAAACCTGATCGGATACGTAGCTCTTTAGCCTACACTGTATCTCATACCTGTCAAGCAATCAATAATCCAACAATCTATAGAGGCATTGATCATCAATGATCTTCATTTATCTCCAAGTAGTAAAGACCGAATGCCATCAAAATTGCTAGAAAAAGCAGAGATGCAAGGTCTGTCCAGATGGAGGTAGGTCTTGTATAGCAGACAGATAATGAAGTTGTTTCACCGAATGTGTGCTTAACAGGCAAATGCACATGATCCAAAGATGTTTTTGTTTGGGATCTGAGATAGTTTAGTACAAGATTTTTCTTGGTTTACATGTTGTGAAATGTTAAGACTACAGATATAAGGACAATGAAGTTGCTAGTATTGCCATTCTTTAGCACTCTCTTCCACAGCAAAAGAATCTTTGAAGAATGAATATGTTCTCAAGTGCCCCACCTAACTGGCTCACACCCATTCTGATCATCTTAGAGCTGATACTATTAGCACCTGTAGTCCTTGCAGTATGGTGTTCCCCTAGTTTTTTGATTATCTAAGTAACTGTCATGTAGTCTCTGATTGGGAATGAAGGAGCCATCCATCTCCCTGAAAGTTTATACCAAAGGTACAGAGGAGGGGGTATTGAGAGCAGGCATGATTAGGGCATTAGTGTGGTTGCTTGGATTTGAGGATTGAAGAACTGTGGTGAGTGTGGGTGTATAACAACTTGAGACAACATACAGGTCAGGCTGGATGTGTTTTCTGAGAAGATGATGTGAGGCATAAATTAGACCCTGACTCAAAACTGATGAAGAGCAGGATCAGATCAGCACTGTCAAGATTTCTCTCTGCTACTGATTCACCTGTCTGCTTACAGCCAGAAACCATACCCTACAACTCTACACATCACTAACACTAGTCTGTTTTGCATGACACCCATATCTTGATCTTCTCCTTCATCGCCTTCTGTATGTGTTTCAGCCTGTCCTTATCCACTGTTTTCAAGGATGTCTTTTTGTTGTTCAGGAAAATCTTTAAATCATCAGTGATTTATTATGTCAGAGAATGTCCACAAAATATTATTGGCATTGTCTAAAGCTTTCAATTTTAGTTACTCATTAACAGAAAGAAAATTGACTCTGCAATTTAAAGGAGTTCAGGTTTATTACATCATTTGTCACTGATTTTAATTTATATTCCAAGTTAATGTTTCATACTTTGACTGAATTGTACTGTGTTATTACTGTCACATGCATGCATATATATATATTTAATGTCCCCTTAATCAATAAATTTGTTTAAAAATAAAACCTTTTACAAGAGTTCAATTTACTCCTTTCATGGTTTGCTGATTTATTCTGGATCTCCAAGGCAATTAAAGTAGACTTTTTCACATTAAGATAAAAAATGTCACAAAATGCCACATGTTGTTTATTGGAAAAGAGTTAAAAACACAAAAGTAGCACTACAGTAGATTATCACAAATTTGGAAAAAAGATCCAAAAGTTATACCTGCTCTGGTTTACTTTTAGTAAATCTTTTATGTATAAGGGATAAGGATATCTGTCAGCCTTAATACAATATCTTTAGACCTTTGTGATGTTTCATGGGCAACTACTAAAAATCCATTTATTTTTGATTTAAGAAATAAGAAAAATAAACAATTGTGTTTATGTGACATGGAAAAGACACCATTTGGTTCTCTTAAAGTCCATTGTTTTATATATGGAAACCTGAAAGTTTAGGTTAACTAAATTTAATCTACCCATCATCTTCATGACAAGCACAAAAAATCAGCAGTTGAGTATCCGACTAGAAAAGAGTTCTTTGATGGAGTTTATGGATTCTCTGCAGATTAGTGCTGAGTAATATACTGAACTATAAGAGACAATCTAAAAACCTTTAAGCATTTATATTCATTGGATGCATGCTATTCAGATCAATGTACTGTATATACAGTATGTCTTAATTTATTTAGAAACATTAGGAACATTAGAAAAATGTTTAAAGAGAACAGGTCATTCAACCAAAAAAGCTTATCCAATCCTATCCACCTAATTTCTCCAAAATAAATGAAGTCAAGCTTTGAATATGCCTAGAGTCCTGCTGCCCACCATACTACTTAGTGATTTGTTCCATGTGTTCCATTTTCTGAATAATTGTTGGTAAGTAGAGTAAATGTTAATTCAAACTTAACATAAAAGCAGTACTTATTTTTATTCTAATTTAAAAATATTGTTAATGATTGTATTGGACTCTCAGGCTAATAATTGACTGTTTATTTTATATATTCAAGCGTGAATCTTTATTCCATGAAATACTATATGTCAGGAATCAAGTTTACACAACAGGAGATTAAAAAGACTAAGCAGATATAGATTTTGTTACCAAAACATATTGTTTATACATTGATCGTTTGGAGTGAAGTGGTGCATCAATGTTTATAAATAAATTAATAAAGTTGTCATTCCATACTGAAATTCTGTCTCAAACCTTCTTTTTATTGTTTCAGTGTAAAAGTAAGGTTTACCTATTTTTTTTTTTTTTAAACACATTGATGCTATCCGTGAAACTAGAACAACAGGCAAAATTGTTTCATCATGCACTTGCATGTCACCACATAGCACACTAGCAGTCATTAACCAAATGTAGGCTGTGGAAGTAAAGAGCCTTGTGTTTCGGATTAAACTATTTACAGTGGATGTGTTCATATTTACATGCAGAGCATGACTGGTTCCCGCCTTGTACTTGATGTTACTGGAACAGGCTTGGTCTCCAATTGACAAAGCAGGCTGTGCAATGATCAAAATTGCTTGCAACCTTTTTAGTAAACCTGAGTTATGCTCAAGAAATATACTGTCACACACATGCGCATAGGAGATGGTTTACAGGCTCAAATGGTGTTATTTTTCAGTAGGGCCAGTGGTTGGCACTGTCACCTGATTCTTTCTCCTTTTGTTCCTCTGCAGACCAGTTGAAGACCCTGTCTCTTAATGATATCACCAACAGTATGACCCCTATTGACGTAATTTCTCTCCCTTTGATGACATCATATCCGTACCCAGAACCCATCTTCCTGCTATGTCAATTCCTGTTCAGCCTCCCTAACTCAACCTTTTCCTCCGTTCTGCAATATTTATAGAATAACATTTCATCCTGTTAGTCAGCTCTGTTTTGGACTCCTTTCTGTAAAGACCCATTTATTTTTTTCATTCATTTTTTTCACCTATATCTTTTTGTGACTCTTTTGCGTTATCATTACAATACTTAACAGAAATATGCAGTATCATCGCCCTTTAATGTGCCTCCTGTGGACATTTTGTGTTGAAAGTTTTCAAAATGGGATTATTTAGTTCAAATGTGTGAAATCAGATACAAATAACAAACCTTATGTGGATGCTGTGCTGCATTGTTGATGAAATTCATGCCTGTGCTATTTCAATGCAAGCAATTTGAAGTTTGTACACAAACCAACAGCAATATAATTTCCATTACCTGAACACACTTAGTCCAGTTTTGGGTTACTGGGAGACAGAGCATTTCTTGGCAGCATTTACAGCATAACAGAGACCTCGTTTGAACTGGATTCCAGTTCATCACTGGGTAGCCTAATTACAGCAAAATACTCATTTAACAGCCAGGGAGTGAATTCATTGTTTTGGTCTAAAGAGTAACTACTACGTCCATAATTTAAGATGTTTCATACACAGTAGGTTAATTCTAAATACAGTGGAACCTTGGATTGAGAGTAACTTGGTTTGCGAGTGTATTGCAAGACGAGCTAAAGTTTTTAATAAATTTTGACTTGATAAACAAGCGATGTCTTGCAATACAAGTAGTACATATACGCTTTGTCTGTTAATCTCCACGTGATCACAACAGAGCTGATGGTTCTTCTCTCTCTTGCTTCAGATTGTGGGTAACCGTCTCCCATTCTCCATCTGAGTCAGCATGCCTCACTCATATAGTCAACATCCGTACGAGCGTATACTGTTTACTATAGCATGGTGACCGTGTGTGTGTTGTAACGTGCGAGTCCCTGTCTTGCACCCCAAAACACGAAGCTGAGTCTCAGTACTTTAGCAACGCCAGCTTTATTCAGCTTGAAACAGGAACAGCACGGTTATTTATTGTAGCGGGATCTGCCACTAACTATACACAGGCACAGCAGTCAGGCGGGGTTGGGGTCAAGTAATACTGTGCCCTGCGCATTTATAATGTTCCTGTATTACCCATCAACGGCAGGTGCTTATAGCAGGTCTGCGATCTTTTCGGATTTGCTTTTACGGTGAATTGCTACAGCGCTTGGAGCCTGCGGTTGCTTCGGGACGCTCTTCCACCTGTCGTCCCATTGGGTGGAATCCCAAAAGAGTTTAGAAACTCACTTACACCAGCCATGTTTCTTTTCAACGGTAAAGTGCTGGTTGATTTGTTTAATTATTTTTACTTTATATTTTGTATTAATCATTTTTATATGAATAGCTTTGGGTTGTGGAATGAATCATCTAAGTTTCCATTAATTCTTATAGGGAAATTCACTTTGATATACGAGTGCTTTGGATTGCGAGCACGTTTCTGGAACGAATTATGCTCGCAAACCGAGGTTCCACTGTATACAGATTGATTGCTAGAAATGAAGAAGTATCATAGGAATAAATATAAGTTACAACCCAAAATTAGCCCCTTATGAAGAGTGATTGCAATGAAAGGCTGTAGCCACAGTGCATCTCCAATTCAGTAAGCCTTTCAAAGTTAAAATTTAAAAAAAACACAGAGAAGTACTCAAAAATATTCCAATTATGCTCCCTGGCAACAGAAATGAAGCCAACCTCTGAGACATTCTTTCAGGTTCAAATGATTTACTATAAAAATAACACAAATAAGATGTTCTGTTTTTTAGTTATTTTTGCTACCCTGTAAAAAAGGCATTGTGTTCACATTTTTAAAAAATTCTTAACAGTTATTTAAGAATAAAAATTTAGTGAGTTTTAGCTAACTAATAATAAAACTGGAACATAATTATGACAGACACATCAATTGTCCTGCTATGAGACAATATTTTACAATATCTAGCCCTATCCATCGTCTTGCTCCTAAATATAAGTACAGAAGTGCAATTTCATTGAAATAATTTCAACAGAGTATACATGCAGTCCACAATATTTATGACTGCACTCACAACAAGCTCGATCAAGGGAGTCATTCATGACACACCCATTTCCAGGCATTTGTTGTGTGCTCTAATAAAACGCATTGCATTCTTCATTCCAACAAATGGTCACATGAAGGGAGGTAGCTGATGGTATGATCTCAAACTCAGGTCCTGGGAGGCCAGTGTAGCCTCCTTATAGTTCTTAATGGAATTTGTTATTTATTTATACAATTTTTCAGAGAGTATTCAGACCCTTTCACTGTAATTTATGTTTCAAACTTATGTTAAAATAATTTTAATTCTATTCATTTTTTCCCTCATCAAGCAACACTCAATATTGCAGAATGACAAAGCAAAACTAGGAGAGATTTTGCAAATTTATTAAAAATAAAAAGTAGAACATTAACACAAGTATTTAAAACCTTGCATTCTCTTTTACTGATAATCGTTTAGATGTTTCCACACCTTGTTCAGTGTCCACGTGTGGTCAGTACAATTGATTCAAAATGATCCAGAAAGGAACACATCTGGCATCAGAGCAAAAACCAACCCATGAGATCAAAGGAACTGCCTATAGAGCTTACAGACAGGACTGTGTCGAGGCACAGATCTGGGGAAGGCTACAAAAAATTCTGCAGTACTGAAGGTTCCTAAGAGCACAGTGGCCTCCATAATTCTCAAATTTAAAAAAATCTGGAACAACCATGACTCTTCTAGAGCTGGCTGCCTGATGTAACCAAACAATGGGGGAAGAAGTGCCTTGGTAAAAGGGATGACCAAGAATCTAAATGTCACTCTGGTTGAGCTCCATTGAACCTGTGCGGAGACTGAAGAAATTTCCAGACGGACAACCATTACTGCAGCACTCCACCAATCTTGGCTGTATGGTAGAGGGACCAGAAGGAAACTTTTCCTCAGTGAAAGCTCACTTGGAGTTTGCAAAAAACACACCTAAGGGACTCCAAGGCTGTAAGAAACAACATTCTTAAGGTCTGATAAAACCAAGATTGAAATGTTCGGCATTAATTGTAAGTGCTACCTTTGGATGAAGCCAGGCAGCATTTCTCACCTGTGCAATACCATTTCAGCAGTGAAGCATGGAGGTGTGTGGTAATCCGCCTACCAAGCATTACCACTTTAAAGGAAAAAGTCCAGTGAGTAGGGTAAAGTCGACTTTTCAAAATAAACGTTAAAGCACTTGCCTGTTTAAGTCATCAAGTACAGTGTGCGCTTTCTCAGTCATTTTAACTCTGTCTTTGGCAGGTTCACGCAGCGGGGCGCCGGCGACGGTCGGGCGCGCCTCCTGTTCAGACCTGCTGGAGGACGCTGCGCGTACCCCCGTCATAAAGATGGTCGCCTCTTTAGTCCTGCCGTTGGCAAAGAAAGGTGCGAAGCGTTTTAGTTAAGAACGTGCATCCATGCATTAGTGTGAGGAGGGAACTCCCAAAGAAAAAAAACAAACTTACTTTTGTAGTTGCGTATCGGTTCTTCCGAGGGAACGTATCAGGATGCGCTCCAGTTTGTGCTGACGCGCGCGCACGCGAGGCCGCTAGCCCTATGTATTTCATGCCTTGCAAAGGCTGAGAAGAGCACCTGCGTCTGTTGCGACTGGTGAAAGGGAGCAACATGTCACGGAATTGGGTAAAGATTTGTGTCCCGACTATATGAGGCACTTTCTGACTCTTAAGGGTTGTCTTTTGACTCGGTGGTGTGGTTTGTATAGCTTTTTTCATTCAGTATACCAAACAGTGGCTTGTGCCTTATTTTGTAAATTTCTTGTGTATATTATAGATATCACCTAGTGTAGCTTTATTTTGGTGAAGGTATTAATATTTATATAGATTTTGGGTTTTGATGCACTTTGTTTTTGTTCTTGTACATACACTGGTTTTTTTTTTTCCCTTGTAAATATTTTTGATATTCTTTGGACTTTGTTACGTGTGTAGTTTCATCCTGAGCTCCTTTTCTTCATTTAGGAAGACTTATCAGTTTTTCTGTATATACATTTTTTGTCTTTATTCTTAATTTTTGGGGACTGGAAACTTCACTGCATATATTGTTCACTATTTTTGATTGGGACATTATTTTTGTTGTTTTGTTGCACCTGTAAATAAACCCACTCTTGTTTTGGAAATACCACCTCTTTGTGTCTGTGTCTCCGTGTCTGACTTCTCACAAATCTGATACCAGTCGGTCCTACACTACAAGATGCCCACTGTGTGGTCTGGTGCCAACCTTGCCACTATACGGGGTGACATATGGTGGTGGCAGCATCGTGCTGTGGGGTTGTTGGGGGGTCAGTTGTAGAGATTTCCCTAGACCAGCACAATTTGCATCATTGGAGTGAGAAGGAGGAGAGCCATTTGTAACATGACTGACAGTAGAAAAAGCTTCAAGTAGAGAAAGCTTCAAGATGGCTCAGAAGGTCCACGAGGAGTTGCTGCATAATGCCACTTGAGCACAGGTCATGGCCTGACTAACTGAGGCCCCCGAGTGAGCGTGTCTGATGCTGACAGATCCAACATATGTCATGACCAAGGGGATGTCACAGGGTTTGTTCAAGTGCATCATAAAGATGTATTCTCACAAAAACTTTAAAAATATAATTACACTGTAGAATTTTTCATAATGAAGCAGGTATAATATATTTAAAAAATAGGCAAGATTTGTATCCATTTTCAGCAGTGATTCACAAAGATGGCCTATATAATACCAGAAGCATTAGAACTGAATATAGAATATATGAACTGTAGTAGTGTTGTAATGTTCATATTTAATTATCCATGCAACATAAAACAGAGATGATCAGTAAACTTATTATGTTCTAAAAGCAGTACATATTAACCTGGAGCTGTCACACACTATTTTAAGCAACTGTACATTTACAAAAATTGCTGGTCTGCCAAGCCTGGAAAATGTCACACTGTTAAATCCTATGGCTAATGGTAGAGGTACTGCGCCAATAACAATCACGTTAGAGATTTCTGCATTATGAAACAAACCAAACTGAGTTAATTTGTACTTTGCCTGTTTTCTTATAGTAATGTTTTATTCCCTACAAACAAAACACCTAATATTGCCTTACTTTAGATTTTAAATAGAAGCCTATTGATTTCATTTATTCTTAAATTAGTTTATTTATTTTTTTGGTTAGATTTATACTTTTCATTCATCTTTTTTATTTTTTTCAACCAGTTTATCCCAATTGGAACAGTGAGGCCCCAGCTTATCTCACACAGACCTTCAGCCAGCCTAACTGCATATCTTTGAATATTGCATTCGGGTCCAAATCCAGTTGGTTTGTTTTGTGTTCACATGAGGAGTGAACTCATAGCTACTACAATATTTCTTGTTGTCTATGTAAATAAATACTTTTTAGTGTTATTATGAAATCAACCTTTAGCATGCTTCCATGTGTGATGCATGGTCATTGTAAACAATGTATTGTAAAGTTTCATCAACCATTTGCAACACAAGCTACTGCCATAATTTTGAACACTTCCATTCATGTCACTACTTCATCTTCCTTTGCTTAAAGTGAAAAATTGAGCTTCTTCAATTGGGCTTCATATGTAATTCACAGCCCACAGTCACATAATAAGTCTAGTAGTGCTTCTCTGGACTTTGACTAACACTAACATGTCTCTTTTGTGATATTGCACATGGTATTCTAGATAAGGCCCACACTAATGTCTTGTGCAGCGTAAGTATAATGCCCTTGAAACATATTCAATCCAACATGCTGTACAATTTGATATTTTGTTTGTTGGATGGAAGAGTCAATTCCTTTTAAGGAATTTATCAAACTATCTGTTTAGAAGTATTCCACAACCTTTCTCTAGATGATCATTTTGATGTCTTCCCAGAAGCAATAAAAATCAAATCTTTAGGCTGAGGAGCACTTCTTTATCCAGGAAGAAATTCTTAGCTTCTGCTTCATGCACAGTTAAAGGATTGCACCTACATTTGGCAGAGTCCTACAATAAATTAGAGAAGTATTTAGCAGACTTATGATTTATTTAGTGTCATCATATTTTTGTATTTATTCAAAAGATATCTTCCTTAAATACTCATATAATCTAAGTGGCCAATTTATTAGTTGAACCTACATTGTTGGGCACGAGAGTAGGCCGCCTAAACAATTGACAGCATTGCACAATACTAATCCCCATTTGGAGATCTGCACATGTTTCATGAAAGTGAACCCCCTGCGCTTACGTTCATGCTCGTTTCACCAAGGGAGAACTCCACCCTCCTGCTCTTTACATTCTAAATCATTTCACCATTGGGGAATCCTTTTATTCATTAGTTGTGGGTTATCAATAACCTTAAAAAGAATGTTCTAAATGATGCATTTTAAAGCAGGAAGGCAGGTCCCAATAGAACTGTGTGTGTGTGTTTATGTGTGCAATTCAGAGGAAGTAAGGCTGACTGTGAACTTAGCATCAAATTGGATGCCCTGTTCACTTCTATGAATATAACAGAAAAGCAACTCTGCTGTCCTTTTCACTCATGGCAATATCAAGGGTATGGTGAGAATAATTAATCCAGTCAGGGCAAAAAATCTTTTCTGAAACAAACTAATGATGAAAGGGGATGAAGAAGGCTAGATCAATTTGTGCAGGGTCACAGACAGGCTACAACAGGGGTGGACAAACCTTTTGGCTCAGGGGCCACACTGACTTTTAAAATTTGACAGACAGGCCGGGCCAGCACTAGATGCATACATATCAAATATAAACATAAAAAAGGCATTACAGTGTTAATATTTACAATCACTTTTAGTGGGAACAGTGTTGTTGATCACCCTTTTTTGCCAGTGCATCGAAGTCTGGTGTTAGTTTTGTTGTGGCAGTTCTCAGAACAGATCTGAGGTATTCATCGCTCAACTGGGATCTGTGGGGTGCTTTGTTGGTGTTCATCACACTAAAATTCTGTTCACACACATACGTAGAGCCAAACAAAACCAGCATCCTCTGCGACATCTTCTGGATGTTTGGAAATTTGGCTGCACTTAATAAAGCATAAAACTCATCCAGTTTAAGACAGTTGAACTTCTCCTTTAAGACGGTGTCACATTGGAGATCAATCAGTTCCAACTGCAACTCCCGTGGCGCCGTTTCAGGGTCCTGTGTGAAGGGACACGACACCAGCTGAAGTGACTTGTACATTTTTCCAAAATCAGAGAACTGACAGTAGAATTCTCCATGCAGGTCGTCCAGTGATTTCCTGTATTTTTTCACAAGTTGAGCGGCCTCTTTCAGCGTAGCCAGTGTGAGGAAATGAACGAATGAGTTGTTTAACATTTGCTTTGAGAATAAAGCTAGCTTGGTTTTGAAGGCTCTGACGTTTGTGTACATTTCATGCACAAACTGGTCTTTCCCTTGTAGCTTCACGTTCAGCTCATTCATGTGTGTCAGTATGTCCACAGCAAAAGCTAAATCACAAAGCCAATCTGTGTCACTCTGCTCAGGAAAATCGTCAGCTTTCTCAAGTAGCTCCAAAAATGAGACAATCTCTTGTTTGAGCTCCCACACTCATCAACATACTTTCCCCAAACTTAACCAGCGGACATTGGAGTGGTAAAGCAAGTCCTGGTGATTAGCATCAATTTCTTCAAGAAACTTAATAAACTGACGATGCTGAAGTCCCCTCGCTCAAATAAAGTTAACAAGTTATACAACTGGCTTCACTATAGTCAAGCTGCAATACGGATTTACACAGTGCTTCCTGGTGGATTAGGCATTGTAAGAAAATTACCTCCTGCTCAGGGTTGTCCTCCTTCACCCTCTCCTGCATTCTTTTGCGCAACCCGACGTTTTTTTCAGTCGGATTTGGCACTCCATCTGTGGTAACGTTGGCGAGCATACTCCAAGGTAGCTTGTGCCTATTGATGACCCCTGACACACTGTCATACAAGTCCTCTCCCTGCATTTTCCCCTTTAGGGATTTGTGGTATAGCGGGTCCACAGCGCTCTCAGCAAGGGCCTGTTTTTAAATAAATAATCACCACGCTCGCGGCTTCGTGAGGGGGCGTAGTAGTCGTAGCAAGCCTTGGGGCGATCTGCGGTGTGGGCGTTTCTCACCTAGTGAACAGGTGAGGGACTGCCCACATCCGTGATTGTTCCCGTGGCTAATGTGCTGCAGCAGCTATGGCCCCTCGCTGTATAAAAGAAGCGCAAGTTGGTTGGAAGGGGGAAACGGAGAGATCAGAAAAACGAAAAGAGAAGGAGACGGAGGTTGCAGGAAGCGTGCGCGCAAATCGGTGCAGGAGAGCGAGCAAGCGAGTGGACGAGCGAGCGAGAGTTATGCTCGCAGGCAGCTGGACAGTGAGCCCTAGCGTAGTGTTTGGCCGACACCCGTGGGCTATAGTTAGTGGTTGAGCATGTTTTGAAGAGCAGAAGTGACGGGAAGAATGATGGCTGGCCGCGTAAGGCCGAGAAGGCTGCGGGAGTCGGGAGGCTTGGGCGGTAAACTCCCTGGCGTGAGCATCCTGGTCGTCAGGGAAGCCAAGTCTCGGTCTGGAGGGAGCGGAACCGAAGCCAGGGATCGGGAAGCCACCAGATCAATAGTGGAAAGAAGGTCAGATGGCGGTAGAGTGGCTCCCCTGTTACGAAGCCTGGACAGGGACAAGCAGGGGAGTCACCAGTTAAAAGAAGACACCGGGCTTGTCATTTGTTTTTAAAGACTGCTTCCATATGAACGTTTTAACCTCGTTTTAAAGGATTGTTTTTTCTAGTGTTTTAGCCTCCATGTTTTTCTTTTTTTGGATTATTTATTGAACTTTGAAAGCACTGCACTTTATTTGATCACTGTTTTTGATTGTCTTTTTAATAAAAGCACTTTTGCACCCTTTAAACCATCCCCTTGCTCAGTTGTTGGTTCCACTGTCTAGCTCATCTCGGTGACATTATCGACGGTGTTGGGTTCAAGGGCTTCCAAACAGTGATGGGAGCGTGGAGATGAACCCGCATCGTCACAGGATTCCATGGCCAAAAACACCTCCGTTATCTCAAAATTGTCATTAATCCCTCTGATAAAAATTAAAAGCTGAGCGGTGTCCTTTATGTCATTATTTTTGTCCAGTGCCAAGGAATATAATGTAAATGACTCCGCTTTTTTGTTTAACTTGCTAACTAAGTCTTCGTCAATTAGCTCAACATGGCGAGTCACTGTCCTGCGTGATAAGCTAATTTTTTCAAATTTGTTCTTGCTCTCAGGACACAAGATACCTGCTGTCTCTACCATACAGTCTTTGAGAAACTCCCCTTCGGAGTAAGGCTTGCTGGTCTTTGCTAATTTGAATGCCAGCACATAACTTGCCTTTGTGCTTGATTCTCGGATGGCAGTTTGTTGGATAAAGGTGTTTTGCTGAACCTGCAAACTAGCTGCCAACCTCTGAACGGTAGCCGTCCGTTCGTGCGTTGACTGGTTGTTAGCATAATTAGCATGCTTGGTGGAAAAGTGACGGCTGATGTTGTATTCCTTTAAAACCGCAGCGGTTTCTTGGCAAATAAGACATACAGCCTTTGACTGGACTTCAGTGAAAAAGTATTTAGTTGTCCATTCCTTATTAAACACTCGGCACTCACTGTCGACTTTTCTTTTCTTTGGCCCACTCATTGTTGCAGATGGGTTCAGAGCAGTAGGAGAGTAATAACAGAGAGTAACCCTGGCTCCGCAAAATCAAGTCAATGTATCACTGCGCCTAATTCGCCACCTGGTGGAACGCCCAGCATTACAGGACAAGGTCAAAGGAATGCAGTCATAATTATGATATGATTTGATTTGGGCAATTCTGTACCAATCTTCGGTGGGCCGGATTAAAAAGACCAACGGGCCGGATGTGGCCCGCAGGCCGTAGTTTTCCCACCCCTGGGCTACAATCAACTAACAGAAGACTATGACAATGTTGTTGAAAGACGATAATGTTGTTGAAACTGATATATCAAATCCCAACACAAATTGTACCTTAACCTAGATGGAAAATGACAGCCAATCACACAGCATAGTTGCATGACAACCATTACAAACTAATGAGGTATGATTGCAGAGGGTTAAGGAAAAACTAAAGAGAAACACAAGAAGATTTGAAATTTTAATGTCTTCCCATACTGCAATCCTAGAAACTTCATTTCAGATGCTTGTACTTGTTTTTAGTCAATGCCCAGTCAATGACCACAGGTGAGGACGGAGATGTAGCTAAACAGCTTTGTATAAAGGCTTGGTTTCCAATTTGCAAATTGTCACTATTGTATCGATTCATTGGTCAGACTCATAATTACATCTTTTTTTACTAGTGGACGAGACCCTGAGGTACTAGAACCCTTCTTAATTCCGTTGTATATTGGGCTCTTGATTATTATTTTTATTTTAGTATTTTCTTTTGTGGGAGCTGCTATTTAGAGTGTTTTGTTGTTGGCAACAATACCTCATTGCTCTGCTTTGGCAATGGGAAGTGTGACGTCAAACATGCACTGGCATATAAGATAGTAACATAATATCATCAGTGGTTTGATTTGTGAATGGTAAAAAAAAAATTGTGTGCAGTATCCATTGATAATTTTTCTAGGCAATAGTTAATTTTGTGTTATATTAACTTACAGATTTCATTTACTTGTTATGTTTTGGTGAAATGATCTATTGACCTTCTGGTTTTTACCTCAACTTGCTTTTGGTTTACATCTATTGTCTTTCCTCTCCTGGGGCCTCATGTATAAACGGTGCGTTCGCACAGAAATGTTGTGTAAAAACGTTTCCACGTTCAAATCGCGATGTATAAAACCTACACTTGGTGTAAAGCCACGCACATTTCCACAGTACCTCATACCCTGTCGTACGGAAGTTCTCCGCTCGGTTTTGCAGACTGGCGGCACCCAGCGTCAAAGCAGTGCTACTGTTCCTGTGTGGTTATTCTTTCTTTTCCTGACGCAGCTTTATAAATGCACTGAAATTAACCGCATATTGTTTATTAGTGTAATGCATCTGATTGTAATTAACCTGTAACAATATAATGGTCCAGGGAATAGCCATAGTATTCCAAATACCATAACTGCTTTAGCATTGTTACTCTCAGTGCACCTTCTTCTTCTTTCAACTGCTCCCGTTAGAGGTTGCCACAGCGGATCATCTTTTTCCGTATTACTCTCACTGCACCACTCGGAGTATTTATATCACTGTATCTGAGTGGGGAATCACAGCAGCAGCTGAGGGAAAGAGAATTATCGGTATACATCATCAAACGCACGCTGCCTCAGCCACAGCAAAACGTTTTAAAGCCTTTCCTGTACGGACCTTGCGGTTAAGAAACAGTGTCATCCCAAGAACTATAAACTCACTCAATCAATTGCTCCTTGTAGAACTGTTTGTAGTTATAAGTACAATTACCACACTATAAACTTGCACTACAGTTATAATATTGCACAATCTGCGCCAGTTTATAAAGCGTGTATTTACATATGATGACGATATCATGTGCAGGACACAGTGCCGCAGCGCTAGCTAGTTCACGTATTATTCCTGCCTTGTGCTGTATATTTACTGAGGCTGGCGCGACACTGGAAGGATAGAAGGATAGAATAATTAAACACGTACTATGAAGATATTTCAATGTTCCCTAAATGTTTTGAAGAATCGTCATTGTAAGTTTACAGATGGCTTAACATCTATTACAGAGCTGATTGTGTGGTGATTGGTTACTTGGAGAAAGAAAAGGAAGGACAGGAATTGGAGGTTAGTACGTTTGAAAAGACAGTACTGCTGCAATAAATTATTTCATCAAAGGTCGCACACTGCGCAGCAAGCATCTTGCTGGAGGCAGGAAAAATCTCTGGACTGGGCGCCAGCTCATCACTATCACTGCGCCATCGTGTTCCCATGTTTAATAACATGCTTTCATTCCAATCATCATGAAAATTATATCACGTATACATCTCAGTATTTTAATTATTCAGAGAGCTGTAATATCACAAATGTAATGGATTCTGTGTCCTGTTGGAGAAAGGAAGAACGGAAGCACGTACTCATTCACACACATAGAGCACATTGAAGATCAAATACAATACAAAGCATTTAATGTGCTACTTTAGTTACAATGGGATTTGAGAAACTAGTAAATTAAATGATTTTAAGATGAAGTTTATGATGTTCTACTTTAATGACAAAATAAACTACGTGATTAAAGTGGAAAGTTCGAGATTAAATTTGACATTTCGTGTTTTTTTCCCTGCTGTGTGCCTATTTTTTTTTGTCTGTACCCTAATAAGCTTTCATATGACACTCAGATGGTGGGCTATGACTCACCTTTTCACGGCAACTTTGATATGTGACTTCTTTTTTATTTTGGCACTGTGCGGCTTTGTGAACTTGAGCTTTCGAGTTTCTCAGACACGCTATGTCACTTGATCAACTTCCTTTTGTTGATTATACCACTGTTTAAATCAACAAATAGCATGTTTTTCCTTTGCCTCCACTTGGTATTCGCTGAAATTCTTCCATTTTCCCTCTTGCTTTTCCCATTGTCTTCTCACAGAACGCTGAGCTTAAGGGCTATTTATATTGATTTGCATATTCAAAGAGGCGTAATTCTGGGAGGAGTTGGGGCGGGACAGCACGCGCGTGCACGAGCGTTACTTTTCATGCTGACAGGGATTTATGTAGCAGAAGAATGCGGAAGTTGGCAAACGCACAGATTCCTGCATCTGGATTTTTCTGTGCGCAAGCACATTTCGGCTTTTGTGCTTACATTATGTTATAGTGCGAATTCTACGCACAGTGTTATGCATGAGGCCCCTGGTCCTTTTTCTTGTGTTTTAGTAGTTTGGAATTCCCCTCTGCCTTGGAAAAACATTGGGAGCTGGTCCCCTCAACCCACAGAGAATTAAACATTGTTTTTCAAATATAGGAGTTAAATTCCCATATTATGACTACAATAAAATGTTTATTGCAGTGATTTTTTACTCGAAAGGAGGAAGACTAACTCAATTTATTTTACATGCAGAACTCAAAACATAGTAGAAGTAGTGAAATATGAAACTGATAGATGAAGTGCATGCAATAGCCATATTGAACCAAGTACAGGTGTGGATATTAATGGTATCAGTAGGCACAATGCATTATGGTTTGCCAAATCGATTTTCTCATATAAATGTCTTCAATTCTAGGTCCAACTCTTCACTTAAAGAAATATGGAAGAATTCTAAAGCATCTACAGGACTCTATTGAGCCAACAATATGGCAGAGTGTATAGCACTGTAGTGAGTCATGTTATGGCATCAGTTTTATTTATAGACTTTTCATTTTAGTTAAATAGTTATGAGGTGCACTTACCTTGGGTAAAAGTGGGGCTGTGAAGGAAATGGCTGGGTAGCTGCACAGTTGTGCATGTTCAAGGTAGTGCAGGATGAACGTGGCCTACAGACCTCATCCAAGCCTGGACTGGAGGAGGCATCCCGGCGTGAAGTACCAAGCTGCATGAAAGAGAATTAATGTTATAAAAGCCATTACAGTTTGAGTTAAAGAGTCTTACGGAGAGAAGAGAGATCACTTACCAGAGAGTAATCAAAGTTGGAATGTTCGTGGCTGAACACACGTGAGTGTGGGTGTGGATTTATGGAGTTCCTTCTGAATTACGGCACGTAGAGAGGGCTGGTTGAGATGTCAATTGGGATTGGAGGAAAAATCCTATAGACATATAAAAAAAAAGGCAAGATGTATGTCAGAGGTGATCTTTCGTCTTCATTGTCGGCACTGAGTTCGACTTTAACAACGTGGTACTCCTGAGCTTCATGAACAAGGTTAGGAGGAGGTGCATGTTACTCTTTGATTATCCTTAAAGCATGAGAATTGGGAATAATGCAATGAGCTTGGACTTCAGATGAGTATGATTTAATTTTCATTTCATTCCCTTGAACAGCCTGGAAGTGGGAGAAAGGATAAGGGCTGAGATCATTGTAGTGTTTTATTTTCTGATTTAGAAAGTCCTTGGTTCCCTTTGAGGAGACTGGAAAAGGGAGAAAGAGAAAGGGCTGGAGTCATTGTGTTTTTTCTCTGATTTGGAATGTATTCTTCATTTCATAATTTTTTATTCAAGCACATGGGAGTAGTGATTTGATGGACTTGTTTGTGTGATAACTCACTTCAGTTTTGATATTTATATTTTTGATGTCACCTTTTTTTTAATAAAGAACTGTCTACTTTTACTATTACTATCCTGTCTGTCTCTCCCTCATTCTTTTTTATTTTTAATTTTATTAATTTTATGGTAATCATTCCATACAAATCAATCAATTTTTACAAAAAGTAGGATTGAGAACAAATCGACCCCCACCCCTGAGAGAGAGAAATCATGGCCAAAGGAGTAACACTTAAGGCTTGTAAACATACCTAAATTGATAAGTTTGATAAGCCAATAGAGATGAATGGAGAAGAAAAAGAAATACAGAAATAATTGCTTCCTCTGTGCTTTAAGAGCTTATTCTAAAATATTACTGATTAGATCCTGCCATGTTTTGAAAAAAATCTGTACAGATCCTCTAACTGAGTATTTGATTTTTTTCAATTTCAAATAGTATAAAACATCGGTTTCCCACTGACTTAAAAGAGGAGAGTTTGGATTCTTCCTGTTTAGCAAAATAAGTCTGTGTGCCAAACGTGTAGTGAATGCAATCACAGTTTGTTTGTCCTTCTCCACTTTAAACCCATCTGGAAGATGTCTCTCCCTAATTCAAATTGTTTAATCGTCGGTATGACTACTATATGCCCCATGGTCAGACAGTTTGCAAGGCATTTGGTGGATACAGGGCATCACCAGAATTGTTTCCTTACACCTCCAGAATCTTGCAAAGTCTTTGGTTTGAATTCGAGGCAAAGCTTTGTTGGTGTGGCATTTTCATATTTCACCCATATATGGATTGTATTGTCTCTGGGTAGTCCAGTTTTCCTCCTTTATCCCAAACAAGTAAATGCTAAGTGGTGATTCTGAGCTGGTGGGCATTTTCAAGAGGCTCTGGAAATGGACCAACTTTCTGTTCAGGGTTGGTTCCTACTGTATTTTGTGTCCAGTGCTGACACAATAGGCTCTCACCGCTGCAAACCTGAACTGGACTAAATGTGAGCAGCTGATGATTTAAAACAAAGAATCTGGTGCAGCTTTATTTTGATTGAGTATTGACTTGGATGCTGTTGTTTCAAATTTGTAATCTAATTTTACTTTAAACTTTAACTTTAAATTTTCATTGTATCAATTCATTTTGTAATCAGTTATTTTTAGATGTTGGAGGACTCCACAAAGACACTTAGTGAGTTAGTTATTGACACCATGTTGGGAGAACTGTTAAGACAGCTAAACTAATTGTTCTGCCTCAAATTTTATTTTCATAATAATTATTTTCTCGGATGTGTCAGTTATAGATGAACTAAACTCAATCTCAGAGCCTGAGATGTTATTCATTCATAAGTTTAAAGACAAATACACTGTATTTAATTGGTAAAGTCAATAGTGGGTTTTCTCATCGGTAATTTAATTTATTGTAAATGGCAGACTAGGAGGGTCTTCAAAGTTAAGAGCTTCATAAGCAAGCATATCTATTATCATTACTGTTACTAACCAAGAGACAACAGAATTAAATTAAAGAAGCAATGGTTTACAGTTGTTTTGCTTGTTTTTTTTTTAATGAAGACAATGGACAGAAGAAAATGAACAGACATGATTTTACTCTTTAATAGAGAGTGGAGAGAGGTTAGGAGCTTGTGCTGATGCAGCACATTGCCACATCCAGCTTAAAACTAACCAACTCAGGATCCAGATTAGGACCTGAGTGCAGCCATGCAATGGGTGACACCTCAGCATCATACTAGTTCAGATGGAGTGGAACAGTGTGAGGTTTTTTTTGGTGGCTGAAGTGCCAATTCTGCCACCAACCCCCAAGTTTTACCCTGCAGGTTTGAGGGCTTACATGCAGGGATGGATGCAGATTAACGTCATACCCAGGAGGGAGCAATTGCAGGTTAAGGGCCTTGCTCAAGGGCCCAACAGAGCAGAGTCCCTTTTGTCATTTACAGGTATCGAACTGATCCCTAGCCTCAGAACCACCACTCCGCCCAGTATTTAATAGCTGTCCAATAAATAGAAAAAAACTTGTAGTAGTAAAAAGTTACTCATTCTCGAGTAATACATACTGCTTTAGGAAAGAAACTTGAGAATGGTATTTAATAATCTGAAAATTAGAAGTAAAAATTGTATCATACTCCTATTCTGAAAGGCTTAGTCTTGTGATTTTACTATTTTACTATTTTATGGCCAAAATATATTTGAATATGTGTAAGAGATAATAAATGCCAAAAAACAAAAAACATTATATTCAGACACAACATTGTAGCTAATTACCGTAAGTGATTATTCAAATAATAATCTAATTTTCAAGATTTCTTATTTACTCCATACAACACATTATTTTTTTCACCAACATATCATCTTAGGATGAAAACAAAGCCAAAGAAGGCAAAACCAAGAACATCATTTACTTTTCTTCCACTATGGACAGTAATAAACTCATAGTGCTTACATCCCTTTTTGTGGTTTCCAGCTAATATTTACAGTATATAAAACTAGGGGGCTCTGCCCCCTGCTCGCTTCACTCACCCACCCCCGGGTTTGGTTTACTGTGTATACAATTTAAAGAGATTGTTATTTTCATGGGAATTGTTACATATGCATTATTTTCACTTTTACTTTAAAAGTAAAAGGTAACGGTAAGTACTGTACTTACCTTTTATTTCTGGCCCCAGGCATGGTGAAATCTCTTTCTCGCAGGACGTATAACGCTGCTCGCATTGTGAAGGGGGGGCTTAACGTAAGCTAAGGAGAAGCGGTCGGGTCATCTGCTGGCTTGCCGCTGCTGCTGACAAGCTGCGTATTCTGCTTGTCGCGCTGCGCGTCGATCATTTAAAAGCCTATACAGCAGCTGTCCTTTTGCCACTTCGTGTCTCTGCCACTCGTATTGTGAAGTGGAGGTGGAGATTGGGTTTTGCTGAACACATGCTAAGGAGAAGCAGTCGGATCATCTGCTGGCTTGCTGCTGCTGCCGAGCTGCGTGTTCTGCTTGTCGCTTGTTGTTGTTTTAATTCCTGGGAGCACATGAAGCATGTCTGTCAAAAGCATTCCAACAACTGCTAGGTTAGATGTCTGTGAACTTGTTTTAAATGTTGTCTCACTGCCTTGTCTCATGTGACATTAAAGTGTCTCTCATGGGACGTCAAATTGTCTTCTGAGAAGATCATGTCTCGTCTCCCTAGTCTCCATTCCAAGATTTTTTTTTATAATAGAGAGATATACAAATATATTTTAAAGAAAATTATGACAATGAATCTGCATCTTTGCCTGATTCCTTGCTTGGTTGAGACTGCAGTGCATACTGTGTCTTATTCACATCCATCTAACTTCTTTAGTCCAATTTTTTCACTAAGGAAAAAGGAGTAAGACATCCTGTCATTCAGTTGTGAAGTAACCAGTTAAGAAATGAAGTAACCAGTTAAGAAAATGTATAAATATAATACAAATATGAATATCAACGCTATTTATAACAGGAGTTAAATGACTGCAGGTCTGTTGAAAACAACAAATCCATACATAATCATTCATTCAAATGATTGTCAATTGTCGCCCACTTTTCCATTTCAGAGATGTGGGAGCTGGTGCTTATCTCATTGGCATTAAGCATAAGGTGAGAACCAATTCTGGGAACAGTACTGGTCCATCACAGAGCCGACACTTACATAAAGTGTAAAAAATTTAATTCCCTGGCTACCCAGTGTCAAACAACATGACTCTAAGCCATAGGGTATGTCACACTTATTGACTACCAGTGCTGGATCTTGAGGACACCAGATTACATGACTAGGAATCACAGGGGATGTCAGATTACATGACTCCCTCATGACTTCTCAGTACAGTTTCAGAATTACTATTGGACTACGAATGTATCAGATGTTTGATACATATTGGCAGCCAATTAACATGAAGCATCTTATACTTCTGCCTTCAATGTTCCATAAGCCTCTTCTCTGTTTGCTTGTTCTGGGTGACTCATTTTACTTCATTTATTGAGGCCACTGTTGCTTCTCCATTCTTTTTTTTATTTGTTTGGTATCTTTGCTGTTTGTGGGCATGTTGTGCATTGTACTTTTAGCAGAGCACTCATTAGTTGTCAGTTGTCACACGCAAAGGAGACAAAGTCATATTAAGTCACAGAGGGCTATGAATGAGTTGCTAGGCATGTAACAATACAAAACTGAAAGCCACTAGCACATACTGAAATGTTGTACAACTTTCAGAGATTATGTAAATAATGGCTGCGAATGAAAATTGATGAAAAAGTCATATATTGTGATGGGAGCTTAAAACGAGTGTCTCTGAAATGAGGAAGAAAAACAGATTATCAGATGAAATGCTACACAGACGAAATGCTACACAGACAGATAGATTACATGCAAAAGCAACATGATCACTGATCAGAGTGGGAATTAAACCAACTCACTTCTGCATCACTGTACTGCCCATGTACGGATTCATTGAGTCCCTCATTTTCAAACTTTCTTAAAACACATGTTAATATTACTATTTATTCTATAAAACCAGTTAACAGATTACATTAATTTGTAACACATGATGACTGCAATTATTTTATAATAGAAAACTTATGCACAAGATTTGGAATTTATTTGTAATAGTATAAATGAGTCCAGCAGCAAATTACTGCCTTATTTAAACTGGCAGTTGGACATTCATGTTGAGGTGAGACTAACCAGAGGATGATGGTAATTTCAGACAACTAGAGTTTGATTAATCAGTGAAGAAAGATTGAAGGAGTTGAATCTTTAATCTTTAATGTACGATTAAAGTGTAACATTATAGATGTGCTTTGAATTAGGAAGGGAATTAAAAGGGTGGATGACATCTGTTACTTTTAAACACAGGCACACAGATGGAAGCTGTTTCATAGTAAATTTCACAGAACATCACAATGTTTTTTTCTCACAGAAAACCTCATAGCACATGGAATAAGTTGCAAAGTGGTTTAGTTGATTGTAGTACTTTTAGGACCTTCACATCTTGCAAAAGTTAGTTTGCCATGGATGGTTTATCTATGTTGCACTGAGAGGTCTGATGTGGTCTAAATTGTTCTGAACAGAAATGTACACAAAGTAACAAAAAGTTTTTTTTTTTTAATGATGATGATGATATCAGTTACTGAAATGGAAAATAATATGACCAGTTGATATTACCAAAGTCCTACAGATCTTCATTTTAAGAATAAGGTGAGTTATGGCTGGTTTATAGAAAAATATGAACATGCTTGAATGAAGTAAAATAAATTGCAATTAATATGCAGTTAATTTTAATTAAAAATATTAATCGCACAATTAACCACAAAAGCAAATACAATAAGTTGCAATTAATATGCAGTTTGTTTCGATGAAAATTTCTAATCGCGTGATTTACAGCTTACTGAATGATACCTAACTATGCACTTCAGTAGTACTGTATATAGGATCATGGGAACAAAACATCAAGTTTGTTTATCTTGGTAGTAAACATACTCCTTTGCCCAGTGCCTGACACATATATGGGACAGATTGATGTAAGTAAGTTATTATAATTTACTGTAAGTTAAAAAAAGGAGTCAAGGAGAAGAATCCATGTGAGTACCAACTATTATGTCCTAGGTGTCATAAAAGAGACTACATTCAAAAGTGTAGCTGAACAACAAACAATGCAATCAGAGGCCCAGCCTCAATGTACAGGTCACAGACAGAACTATGTTATTGCCTCAACTGTCTAGCTCATCGGTGACATTACCGATGGTGTTGGGTTCAAGGGCTCCCGAACAGCGATGGGAGCTTGGAGCAGAACCCACATCATCACATTTGGTGGCAGCGGTGGGATCCACTAGCGGTGGGATGAGCTAGCAGTGAGGCCAGAAGAGGAGACAGAGCAGCAAGCAGGATTGGTACCAGACTTTGTGGAACCCACGTACCCAAGCCGGAGGAGGACATTTTAATGGACAGAGCTTTTTAAGGACATTTATTTATTGCTGTGGTTTTTAATTGTCTTTTAGAAAGTTCTTATTCTTTTAATGTCTTGTTTTTATGAAGGGGGCTTGGGTTTGTTTTATTGTGGGATTGTTTTAGTGCTTTTATCATTTTAGTGCAGTGTAGAGTGGCCGAGCTGTGGACCTGAGCTCCAGTTGCACTGGGTTGGCAGTGGCGTGGAGCCTTCCCGTGCAACTGGAGTCTTATGGGGGGTGGAATGTGGTGTTATGGGTCCACAGTTCGCTGAGCAAAGGCCATTTAAATAAATAATCACCGCTCCCGCGGCTTTGTGAGGGGGACGTAGTAGTCGTAGCAAGCTACGGGGCGACCTGCGGTGTGGGCGTTTCTCACCGAGTGCACAGGTGAGGGACTGCCCACATCCGTGATTGTTCCCGTGGCTAATGTGCTGCAGCTGCTATGGCCCCTCACTGTATAAAAGAAGCGCGAGTCGGTTGGAAGGGGAGAAAAGATCAGAGATGAAAAATGAAACGAAAAGGACGGAGGTTACATGGTGCGAGAGAGGAAGCAAGTCGGTGTGAGAGAGAGACACACGGAGTGTGTGGATGAGCGAGCGAACGAGCGCTCGTGGGCAGCTTCGAGGAAGTTGGGTGTTAGGCCGACACCCAGGCGTTAGAGTTGATGTCGCTCCCGCTGAGCGATCAGGTAGCAGGAGTGACCAGGGAAAGACGACTGGCTGCGGAAGTCCGGAAAGGCAGCAGGAGTCGTGAGGCTTGGTCGGGGATTACCCAATGTGAGCGTCCTGGCCGTTGGTGTGAACCAAGTCTTGGGACTGGGATGAGTGTCAGACCGAAGCCAGGGATCGGGAGGTCTCCAGTCTCATGTAGATGGATGTAGGAGAAAAGGGCAGCTGCAGAGAGAGAGCGTCTCGACTGTTGAAGGGCTCGTATAGGAGAAGCAGGGGAGACGCTAATGTTAACAAGAAAGAAGCACTGAGCTTGTTATTGGTTTTTAAAGACTGCTTCCGCATGAAACGTTTTAATCTTGTTTTAAAAGAATTGTTCTATTTATTGGTTTTAACCTCCACGTTTTTCTTTATTGGATTATTTATTTAAAGAACAGTTTTGAAGCACTGCACTATTTATTGAACACTGTTTTTGTTGACTATTTTAATAAAAGCACTATGCACCTTTTTGAACCATCCCCTTGCTCAAATGTTGTCTTACTGTCTAGCTCACCTCGGTTATATCTACCGACGGTGTTGGGTTCAAGGGCTCCCGAACAGCGATGGAAGCATGGAGTCAAACCCACATCGTCACACAGACACACAACTGTGTACAGCAGCAGCATAATGGGACACATGACTGACACATACAGGACATTTCAAAATAATAGTTCAATCTACAGAGCATTTGAAAGTAAGAGTTGCTTCTATTGACAAGACCATGAAGAGCTGGAGGTTAAAACTGCAGATTTTGGCACAAGAAAACAACTGGATAGGATGCCAATCCATTTCCCAGTACACCCATACTGTGCCAGTATAAATTACTGTTGAATCTGGCTCCTGTTGCTTCGGGATATGTAAGCAAACCAGAATAATATATGGTACCACCCCAACAGTGATTATTCCACCCTTCTGAATTCTTCTTCTTCGGCTGCTTCCGTTAGGGGTAGCCATAGCGGATCATCTTCTTCCATATCTTTCTGTTCTCTGCATCTTGTTTTGTTACACCCATCACCTGCATGTGCTCTCTCACCACATCCATAAACCTTCGCTTAGGCCTTCCTCTTTTCCTCTTCCCTGGCAGCTCTATCCTTAGCATCCTTCTCCCAATATACCTAGCATCTCTCCTCTGCACATGTCCAAACCAACCCAGTCTCGCCTCTCTGACTTTGTCTCCCAACCATCCAACTTGAGCTGACCCTCTAATGACTCATTTCTAATCCTATCCATCCTCGTCACACCCAATGCAAATCTTAGCATCTTTAACTCTGCCACCTCCAGCTCTGTCTCCTGCTTTCTGGTCAGTGCCACCATCTCCAACCTATATAACAAATCTGGTCTCACTACCATCCTGTAGACCTTCCCTTTCACTCTTGCTGATACCCGTCTGTCACAAATTACTCCTGACACTCTTCTCCACCCATTCCACCCAGCCTGCATTCTCTTTTTCACCTCTCTTCAACAATCCCCATTACTCTGTACTGTTGATCCCAAGTATTTAAACTCATCCACCTTCGCCAACTCTGCTCTCTGCATCCTCACCATTCCACTGACCTCCCTCTCATTTACACACATGTATTCTGTCTTGTTCCTACTGACCTTCATTCCTCTATTCTCTAGAGCATATCTCCACCTCTCCAGGATCTCCTCAACCTGCTCCCTACTATCGCTACAGATCACAATGTCATCAGCAAACATCATAGTCCACAGGGACTCCTGTCTAATCTCATCTGTCAACCTGTCCATCACCATTGCAAATAAGAAATGGCTCAGAGCCGATCCCTGATGTAATCCCACCTCCAACTTGAATGCATCCGTCACTCCTACCTCAGACCTCAACACTGTCACACTTCCCTCATACATATCCTGTACAACTCTTACGTACTTCTCTGCACTTTCTCATACAATACCGCAGCTCCTCTCGAGGCACCCTGTCATTTGCTTTCTCCAGGTCCACAAAGACACAATGCAACTCCTTCTGGCCTTCTCTAAACTTCTCCATCAACATCCTCAGAGCAAACATTGCATCTGTGGTGCTCTTTCTTGGCATGAAACCATACTGCTGCTCACTAATCATCACCTCACTTCTTTCCCTAGCTTCCACTACTCTTTCCCATAACTTCATGCTGTGGCTCATCAATTTTATCCCCCTGTAGTTACTACAGTCCTGCACATCCCCCTTATTCTTAAATATTGGCACCAGTACACTTCTTCACCACTCCTCAAGCATCCTCTCACTTTCAATTCCATTAAACAATCTGGTTAAAAACTCCACTGCAATCTCTCCTAAACACCTCCATGCTTCCACAGGTATGTCATCAGGACCAACGGCTTTTCCATTCTTCGTCCTCTTCATAGCTGTCCTTACTTCCTCCTTGCTAATCCGTTGCACTTCCTGATTCACTGTCTCCACACCATCCAACCTCTTCTCTCTCTCATTCTCTTCATTCATCAGCCTCTCAAGGTACTCTTTTCATCTGCTCAACACACTCTCCTTGCTTGTGAGTACGTTTCCATCTTTATCCTTTATCACCCTAACCTGCTGCACATCTTTCCCTGCTCGATCCCTCTATCTAGCCAATCGGTACAGGTCCTTTTCTCCCTCCTTAGTGTTCAGCCTCTCATACAACTCATAATACGCCTTTTCTTTAGCCTTCGCCACCTCTCTCTTCACATTGCGCCTTATCTCCTTGCACTCTTGTCTACTTTCTGTATCTCTCTGACTATCCCACTTCTTTGCCATCCTCTTCCTCTATATACTTTCCTGTATTTCCTCATTCCACCACCAGGTTTCCTTTTCCAAACACCCTTCTTGCTGTCACCCTTACTACCCTTACTGTAGTTTCCCAGCTGTCTGGTAACTCTTCACTGCTGCCCAGTGCCTGTCTCACCTCCTCCCTAAACTCAACCTTGCAGTCTTCCTTTTTCAACTTCCACCATTTGATCCTACAGACTACCATCCTATGCTGCTTTACTACACTTTCCCCTGCCTCCCCTTTGCAGTTCTCAATCTCTTTCAGATCAAATCTTCTGCATAGGATGTAATCCACCTCTGTGCATCTTCCTCCACTCTTGTACGTAACTCTATGTTCCTCCCTCTTCTTAAAATACTTATTCACCACAGCCATGCCCATCCTTTTGGCAAAATCCACTATCCTCTGACCTTCGTCATTCCTCTCCTTGACACCATACCTACCCATCACCTCCTCGTCTCCACTGTTCCCTTCACCAACATGCCCATTGAAATCCACTCCAATCACCACTTTCTGTCCCTTGGGTGCAGTGTTCATCACTTCATCCAACTCACTCCAAAATCTTCTTTCTCACCCATTGCACAACCAACTTGCGGTGCATATGCACTAATAACATTCATCATCACACCTCCAATTTCCAGCTTTTCAGTCAAATCTAACCTACATATTCAAAAACCATAACATAACTTAATTTAATCAAATTTGGGGTTATGGTGGCTGGAACCAATCCTGCCAAACCTGGTTGAAAAGCAAGAGTCAATGCAGTCCATCACAGAGGCCACTCATGGACATACCCACACTGAGGTTAGTTTGAAAATGCTAATTAGCCTAACCTGCACATCTTGTAGATAACCAGAGTACCCAGGGAGAAAACTTGCATACTCTAGAGAGACAAAAACAGGACACAGCAGCATTAACCACTGCACTACCATACATATGAATCTTGTTAAAAAAAACCTTGCTCAATGTAGTTTAAGTTTTAGTCTTCTAACAAATATTTAAAAAGACTTCTCTTGAAGCATTCCCACTTGGTTCTCTGGTCTGTTCACTTTTTCAGTGTTTCTATACAGCAGACAACATCTAATCAGTCAATACTGGTCTAATTGATAATTCTAATTGAATTCAGTTTTTACCTGTCATTCCACATGCTGCCTGTTCATTACAATTAACTGGTGCTTTAGCAAATAAAGTAATCTCTGAAGGAGCAAATTCGTTCATGTGGGCTCAATATCTTTGTTCATATTTTGTTGAAAGACAAAATACCTTATTTTTAATTTGCAGGAACAATTGCAAAAGCAGTAGAAATAGCAAAGTAAAAACTGACATAGGAATGAAAATGTGTAGCTATGTCCTTCCTCCTGAACCCATATATGAAATACATCTATTTATGTAGCTAAGTCAGATTGAGACCCCCACAGGCTCCAGGGTGATAAAACTGAAAAAGGCCCTGCTCACCTCACCTCACTACTCCACTAAACACATGCATATACTTGCATTCTAAGAACACCACAGATGTCAACAACAAATCAGATAAAAGGTGTAACAAAAATGAGTCTTCAGACATTATAAAGGTTTGGGGCAGCCACCCGTATATTATATCCCAGCTGCAAAAGTTTGAAATAATTGAACAGAGATGTTCACAAGACTAAGTCCAAAACAGAACTGAATACTTGGAGGTAAGATGGCGGTTTTAAGGGTTGGGGAAGGAAATGATGTCATCAGAGGTGCCGGAGCCGGAAGTGACGTCATCAGAGGTGCCGGAACCTGGTGAGATTTCCCGGGAATGGTGTGCAAGAAACTGGGAGAGACAGTCAGCACACTCTGCCACCCCCTGGTATGGTGTAGTATTACATTTACTCAGGCCCTTTAGCTGTCTCCTACTCGCACGTGTGTGACAAGGGATTAAGGAAGTTTAGATGCTTTGAGCATGTTGATATACATATGTTATTAGAAAGAGTGATGGGGTGTAGAACCCCTTTTAGTTTAGAGTGCACATTAAAATATGCAAATTATATCAAGGAGTGTTGGGGGGTGGTGCATTGAAGACATGAGTGGTGTTGGTAAGTCCCCATGGAGGGCAGAACATGAGGTGCTACTAAAACAGAAAAAAGGCAGCATTTTTATTTTCTCAAATAATCTAAGGCCCCTTGGTGACCAGGGCCCCAAGGTACACACCCAGGTCACCATAATGGTAGATCCAGCCATGTTATCAGTCAGTTTGTTTCATGTGGCATTTTGGATAATGCTCTTCATCCAAAACAGTATCTGAGAGCATATCACAATGCAATGCAAAGTGAATCACATGGGGGCTTCTGTGGTGTGTCTTACATGCCACGCATGTCCTTCCATTTTATAACCCACTTATTCAGTTCAGCTAGAGTCTAAATGGCTCAAAATGAGAAACAACTCCAAAGAAAGAGCCATTCTACATCACTGGGTGCTTCACTTAGACGAGGGCAATTTAGAAAATTTGAAATGTGGAAGAAAGCTGACATGGAGGAATAAAAAATGAAAGACTACAGAACTGTGAATCCATTGAGCCACCATTCTGCCCTCGCCACACATGTATGATGCAGGTACAGTTTTCCCTGGCTTTTTGGGTTCCTTTGAATATTCAAACAAACTGAATCATCCAATAAAGAAACTTTTTTTTACTGTAACATTAAGTGTGCATTTTCTTTTCAAACCGTCCAGAAGGATCTGCAGTTCAGCAGGAACTGCTTTAGTTGATGTATGTTTTGTCTTTGGCATGTCAGCTATGTCAACTGGAAACTCTCAAATGACATAAAAAGTGTTTCAGCCTCTAGGTAATCACATGGCTCCTCTCAATGGTGCTACATAGCACAGCATCCCACGGCAAATCAAGCAAATTGCCTTTCTGATGAAAGGTAAGACTAGACCTACAAACTGTTCCCAGTGTGCTGCTTGTGTAACACTAATAACTTTGTAGATGGAATCGGAATTAGGGAATTGGCAGGCTGAGGAATCGAATCACAAGTGCTAAGTCCACAAGCAAGACACTCTGGATTCTTTCAAAGTTTATGTCTTTGAAACATGGCTTTCTGCAACGTCTGCTATATTTTATTAGATTGTTACACAATTACATAGAGATTCATAATTACATCTGAGCGACCTCTTTTTAGGGTTTATTAGACTCACATGTTTTATAAATGTTGCTTTTTATGAATTTCTATCTTTATATAAAAAAAAAATATCTATACATGCTAGGAGAGTCTGCTTGAATATCTGTAATATTAATAAAACCCAAAACTGGACCCACACATCAAGTGAAAAGTTGACTAGAAATATGACAGGTTTTGCTTTTTTACTTTGACTGTATCAATTTGACTGATGGCAGTGATACATCAGGGGACTTTCGGATAAGAATCATTATGCCCTGAATGAATCACATAACCTTCACTAAAACAATTGGTGCAATCTGAAACACAGGAGAAAACACATTAAATGAAACCTGTGGATGGCCATACATTAGGAATCACTCAGTGGCAAAATATTATAAGAAAAGAAAAACTAAACTAAAGTCTCACTTCACTACATCCTGGAGGAGAGTCTGACCTCCTAAATAGTTGCCACAAAAAAGCTTTTATTCCTGTAAAATGTAATTATCTTTCCATGCAACTAATGGCATATAATTTTATTACAGTCTTACTTGCTCTTTAAATGCATCTTTGATAGTACTCACTAAATAGAGACTGTCTGATAAATGTAAGGGTGGTACTGGGCATCATGGTCAGTGCTGCTGTCTCACAGCTTTAGGAATAAAATTTTAATTTATGCTATTCACTCTCTGCACTGAGTTCATTTTCTTCCTGTGTGCATGTGTGTTTGAGAGAGTTTTCCCTTTGGTGATTTCCTCAGAGTGTCCTGACCATGGTTGGATGCAGGTTTGTCTGCAGAGGTGCAAAGACAGGCTACAGCTTTCCATGAGCCTGTAATGGAAAAAAAATGAAATGCATGGACAGATGATATACAATTTCAAAGATGGCAGAGTATGGATATGTATTGCAGGGGTTATCAGCAATACAGGAGTTGAATTGTACCACTGAATCCACCAGGAGCCCAAGGAGTCATCTGGGTATGGGAGGAAGTCCTGCCCAGAAATAGTTCGTAGTCATAGCCTGAGGTGTACTAGGGGGCATCTTTTAGCCCTCCAGACACCTTTGGAGTCATAGAATGCTGTGGTTGTTTGAGAGCAAAGCTGCAGGTCTCTTATGGGTTTAGTGAATATCCACTGGCCATTCAAATGGACTTCTCGGACCACTCTTTAAAAACTACCTCCTACCCATACTAGGAAGGAAGTAAGAATAATGGAGAGATAGAAAAGAAGCCAAGTGAATGGTTTGGGCAAGCCATAAAAAAACGTTTTGTTACATCATTTCTCTTCCCCAATTTTTGCCCACCCTATGTTAATTTAGATTTAGATATTACCGTAATCCCAAGGGGATTTTTTTTTTTGTTCTTTATTTCGCCTTATACAATTTCTTGTATTAGGAATTTCTTAGTTTTCACATACCCCTTGGGGTCAGAGCACAGGGTCAGCCATTGTACAGCGCCCCTGGAGCAATTGCAGGTTAAGGGCCTTGCTCAAGGGCCCAGCAGAGTAGGATCTCTTTTGAAATTTAGATGCATTCAGTTTCAGAAAGATAAAAACAAATAATATGATCAATCAATGAATCAATAAATGTAATTTATATTGTGCTGGAATTGCAAAATGAACTTAGAGTATTACAATTTTGTTTGGGATTTCTTAAATTTAGGTAGAAAACACCCCAGATGCACTTCTTAGCACACTGTGGTAGAATGAGGCTGTGGCTAAAAGTGATCCCAGAGGGCACCTCCTTCAAGGGATGGAGGGAAGTCTGCCACTCTCCTCCTTTCCACAACAGCTTCTATTGTGTACCCTGGGTTAGTCCTGTGATGCAGTAGGTTTTTACTGATTTCCCTCCCATCCTTACTAAATCCCTTGTATTTTGAATGTATTTTTTGTTTTGTGGATTTTTTTAGTTTTGGGGCTATCTCAGAAGTGCCCTCTGTAGATGATAATGGAAACACTGAGAAATGCATAAATTGTGTTAAAAAGACTTCTGCTGTGATAAAACTGCCTGCTATGATAACACAAGCTAGAAATGTGAAGAACTGCAGGGACTTTCTGAACTATAACTATCTTTTTACACTGGCAGCTGGATCATAAATGGTTAATCATTATAGATATAATTTTCTCAACTTGACTGTCTGAAATCAAATCAAATTTTATTTGTCACATACAAATTATACATATAGTACAATATGTAGTGAAATTATGTCTCCATTATAGATAAAGATATGTACCGTATATTTAAAATAACATCTTTAATTATTTCTTGAAAAATACTGAATGGATGTAAAAAATACATTTAAAAGATTAAGATGTAAATTTTCTTAGATTTTTGTAAAACAACAATGTGTTCATAATTTGTTTCACATAATACAGGCATGGAAAACATAATATGATTTAAACATAAAGAAAAAATTCAATAGTTAAGTACGTCTGAATTTGGCTCTACTTTGATTAGATGACCTTATTCTATTGGCAGAGACTAATACAATCTCGAGATGTTCTCAGTCAATTGAGATGAATAGATCAGGTGATTTTTTTTTTTAACGATTCTTCATGTTCTCTATAATTATAATGATATAAATAATAATAATGAACAGTTATGGAAGAGCAGGGTATGACAGAGGTGTCCCTACCAGGGATCCCATACACACCAAGGAGAGTGTAGTGGAAGACGGAGGGACAGCTCGGAGTTTTCTGGCAGACTCTAAAGAAGAAAGCTGACTCGAGAGCTGGAAGTTGAAACCGCAAGACTAGGAATGGTGAGCCAGGGGGACAAAATGAAGAAGATGCAATGGAACTTGAGAGAGAAAGACAGAAAGAAAGGTCCTGATGACTGCATGGTTTTATTCTGGTTTTACGTTTTGAATGATTTAGTGGATTTTTGTTTTTAGAATAACACCTGTTTTTAAGGGGTTTATTTACTCATTTACTGAAGGAGCACTGTACCACTGTTTGAACACTTGTCTCTTGAAAATAAAAAGCACTAATGCACTTAACACCTACCTGTTGACTGTGAGTGTCCTCATTCGCCCAGCTCATCCTTGGTTATGACTATATAGCTATTGATGGCTCCAGGTTCAAGCTGCCAAAAAGAAGTGGAGCCAACCTAGAACACCACACAATCCTAAAGGCCACCTCTAGTTAATAACTTTCTCTAGAGTACCAAACAATGATTGCGTATTTAAAATTACACACAGCCCTTTACATTTACCAAAGCAAGAAAATAAACAGGAGACAAAGAATACAAAATTTAAACAAATCATATTTTACATTAACCTTTAATAAGTAAAATTAAATAAATCAATATACTTAATTACATTAACTTCCAGAGTCCATTAACATAGTGTACTTTTCTATTAGAAAGGGAAAAGCTTGTTATTCCAGAATTGAAGCGTGTAAGTTCTCAATTCCATGCCATCACTCCAACGTGAGTTAATAATAAAGCAAAATCAGATAAAGATCCCTCTGAACTCTTCCACCGAGCACATTATTACTGGAAGGTATTTGGGACTCCAGTCTCTACTTACAGAAAAGCTACCAGTCTCTCCTTTAAAGCAGACAAGAACAATAGTCAGATAACAGACCAGACCTCTAATTGTATCTCAGATGGGCCCTAATTGCAAAATTCTTTTGTAACTATTAAAATATCACTCTAACTGGTTGACACTGACTATAAGCCTTATCTGTTCATAAAGAGCTGAGCCACTTCGTTTGTTAAGAGTCTGTACACATCATCACATATAAAAGCACATACACATACATGGGATAACAAACAAGATATTAAAGCAATTAGTTTACCTGACAAAATTGATAAAACTTGTTACAATCTTATGAACTTACCTATTTTATAAATGTTTAGTTTTCAATATGGATGTTCTCCTGAGTGTTAAAGTTTTGTCATTTTGACTTTTCCAGCGATTTTCATTTATAGCCATCATTTACACAAACTTAGTGAGTTGGAGGCAGTCAGTGGCACACTCCTGTGAAGCCACTGGTGTATTATGACATAGCCAGCAACTCAGTTCAACTAGTCCACAACACACTCCAACAAGTCTTTAGCCATAGAGGTGGGATATGTGCCCATGAGAGCTAACATAATTGTTCATTAAGAAATACGAACCATGGGTGTTCTGAACCTCACAAACAATAGAGAGACTCTTCTGTCTGATTTCACATGCTTTATGTACTACAACAAAGTAGGTATTTCATTTCCGGCGCCGCATCCAAGTGGCAGCCTTTTCCAGCAGCTCCGTATATGACTTTATCTTTTTACCTTTTTATCTCTATTTTTATCTATTTCACTGATCACTTCTACCACTTTCTTTTATGTGGAATTGCTCCCTGGACACTTTTTACTATTTTTACTACTTGACGTGGATTTTTACACTCCGAGAATCGCCTATTCAAGTAGTCAGCTTAAAGCACTGAGAAGAAATGCACATGCCGGTGTGGTTGCTTATTTACCTGACGAGGTAAGAAGACGATATCGGGGCAGCCGAGCCGGCGCAAAGATAAAAGATAAGATTAAATCGAGACAACTTGAGAGAAAATGGCGTTATAAACCGTCGGTGCCTTCTGTGATCCTGGGAAATGTGAACTCACTACCAAATAAGATTGACAAACTGGCTGTGCTGGTGAAAACTGTCAGAACCTACAGAGAATGCAGCTTGCTGTGTTTTAGTGAAACGTGGCTAACAACTACCATCCCAGATGCTAATGTGGAGCTACCCGGGTTTAGCACAGTTAGAGCGGACAGAGACGCAAATACCTGCGGGAAGAAGAAAGGAGGAGGACTCGCTCTCTATGTCAATACAAAGTGGTGCAACTCAGGACATGTAAACGTTAAAATCTCCAATTGCTGCAGGGACATTGAACTGTTGGCCGTAAGTCTGCGTCCGTATTACTTGCCCAGAGAGTTTGGACACGTGATTGTTGTCATTGTTTACATCCCCCCTCAAGCGAACGCGGAGATAGCGAGTGACGTCATCCATTCCGCAGTTGCTAAGTTACAAACGCAGCACCCTGAGGCACTTGTGCTAATCGCTGGAGACTTTAACCATGTAACGCTGGACAAAACATTACCTGCCTTCTCCCAGTATGTGGATTGTAACACCAGGGGAAACAGGACTATCGACCTACTGTATGCAAATGTTAAAGACGCATACAGCGCCACCCCGCTGCCTGCGCTTGGGAAAGCCGATCATAACCTGGTTCTGCTACAGCCTCAATACAAACCAAGAGTGAGGGCGCTACCTACAACCACACGCTCATTCAGGAAGTGGTCCCCTGAGGCAGAGCAGGCTCTGAGAGACTGCTTTGGAACTACAGACTGGGATATATTCCTGGGGTCACATAGTGAGAACATTGAAGAGGCTGTTGAATGCACAACTGATTACATCAACTTCTGTATGGACATTGTAGTTCCAGTAAGAACAGTACGCTGCTATGCTAACAACAAGCCATGGGTTACAAGTGACATCAAGGGCCTTTTGAACCAGAAGAAAAGGGCTTTTAAAGGTGGTGATCAGCATGAGCTCAAGCGCGTGCAGAAGGAACTCCAAGTCCAACTCAGGGCGGCGAAAGAGCAGTACAGGAGAAAGCTGGAGCAGAAGTTGCAGAACAACAGCATGAAGGAAGTGTGGGATGGAATGAAGATCATCACTGGCTGCAGCTTGAAGCGGGGTGCCGCCATCGAGACAGACGTGGAGAGAGCAAACCAAATGAACAACTTCTTTAATAGGTTTGATCACCCTAACCCACTATCACCTCGAAGTACTGCATCCTCCAACCATCCTTCTGCTGGTACCAGCATAGGTGAGACATCCCCACCCACAATTACAGCAGCCCATGTGAGCAGAGAGTTGAAAAGACTTCGTGCCAGCAAAGCAGCGGGTCCAGATGGTGTATCGCCACGACTGCTGAAGGCCTGTGCGTTGGAACTGGGGAGTCCTCTACAGCGCATCTTCAACCTGAGCCTGGATCAGGGGAGAGTCCCAAGGCTTTGGAAAACATCTTGTATCACCCCTGTCCCAAAGGTATCACGACCTAGTGAGCTGAATGACTTCCGGCCTGTTGCTCTGACGTCACATCTGATGAAGACCATGGAGCGGCTGCTGCTTCACCACCTGAGGCCACAGGTCCGCCACGCCCTCGACCCTCTGCAGTTCGCATACCAGGAGAAGGTGGGAGCGGAGGATGCCATCATCTATATGCTACACCGATCCCTCTCCCACCTGGACAGAGGCAGTGGTGCTGTAAGAATTATGTTTTTGGACTTCTCTAGCGCCTTCAACACCATCCAACCTCTGCTCCTTAGAGACAAGCTGACTGAGATGGGAGTAGACTCACACCTGGTGGCATGGATTGTGGACTATCTTACAGACAGACCTCAATATGTGCGTCTTGGGAACTGCAGGTCTGACATTGTGTTCAGCAATACAGGGGCACCGCAGGGGACTGTACTTTCTCCGGTCCTGTTCAATCTATATACATCAGACTTCCAATATGACTCAGAGTCCTGTCACGTGCAAAAGTTCGCTGATGACACTGCTATTGTGGGCTGCATCAGGAGTGGGCAGGAGGAGGAGTACAGGAAGCTAATCAAAGACTTTGTTAAATGGTGCGAATCAAACCACTTACATCTTAACACCAGCAAAACCAAGGAACTGGTGGTGGATTTTAGGAGGCCCAGGCCCCTCATGGACCCTGTGATCATCAGAGGTGACTGTGTGCAGAGGGTGCAGACCTATAAATACCTGGGAGTGCAGCTGGATGACAAATTGGACTGGACTGCCAATACTGATGCTCTATGTAAGAAAGGTCAGAGCAGACTATACTTTCTGAGAAGGTTGGCATCGTTCAACATCTGCAGTAAGATGCTGCAGATGTTCTACCAGACGGTTGTGGCGAGTGCCCTCTTCTACGCGGTGGTGTGCTGGGGTGGCAGCATAAAGATGAAAGACGCCTCACGCCTGGACAAACTTGTTAAGAAGGCAGGCTCTATTGTAGGAGTAAAGTTGGACAGTTTAACATCTGTGGCAGAGCAACGGGCACTAAGCAAACTCCTGTCAATCATGAATAATCCACTGCATCCACTGAACAGTGTCATCTCCAGGCAGAGGAGTAGCTTCAGTGACAGACTTTTGTCACTGTCCTGCTCCACTGACAGACTGAGGAGATCGTTCCTCCCCCACACTATGCGACTCTTCAATTCCACCCGGGGGGGTAAATGCTAACTTTTTTTTTTCATTTTTATTACTATTTAATTTAATATTGTTTCTTTGTATCAGTATACTGCTGCTGGATTATGTGAATTTCCCCTTGGGATTAATAAAGTATCTATCTATCTATCTATCTATCTAAAATGGAAAAAAGAATAAAAAGGGCTGAGATTGCGGGTAAATACAATGTACATGTTAACTCTTTGTACAGCATGAGCAGCATGGTATTGGCTGTTACCAAACTGGGGAGCGAAATGGTGCTGGAAGGTTAGCACAAAGTTGTTAAATGTGACATGTCCAGAGATTTTCAGATTGTCATCCAACAAGATCAGCAGCTGTAGATGGCAAGTCTGACATACCCAATGACTAGAAGTCACATAATGTGAAATTGGTATGAAAATTAAGTACACCTTATGAGAAGGATTTAGGATCATAGTGGACTCTAAGCTATTAACTTCCAGACAGTGTTCAGAAGCCATTCAGAAGGCAAACTGAGTGTTAGGTTATACAGTTAGGTCCATAAATATTTGGACAGAGACAACTTTTTTCTAATTTTGGTTCTGTACATTACCACAATGAATTTTAAATGAATCAACTCAGATGCAGTTGAAGTGCAGACTTTCAGCTTTAATTCAGTGGGTTAAACAAAATAATTGCATAAAAATGTGAGGCAACTCAAGCATTTTTTTAACATAATCCCTTCATTTCAAGGGCTCAAAAGTAATTCGACAATTGACTCAAAAGCTATTTCATGGGCAGGTGTGGGCAAGTCCGTCATTATGTCATTATCAATTAAGCAGATAAAAGGACTGGAGTTGATTTTTTAGGTGTGGTGCTTCCATGTGGAAGATTTTGCTGTGAACAGACAACATGCGGTCAAAGGAGCTCTCCATGCAGGTGAAAGAAGCCATCCTTAAGCTGCGAAAAGAGAAAAAACCCATCCGAGAAACTGCTACAATATTACGAGTGGCAAAATCTACAGTTTGGTGCATCCTGAGAAAGAATGCAAGCACTGGTGAACTCAGCAACTCAAAAAGACCTGGACATCCACAGAAGACAACAGTGGTGGATGATCACAGAATCATTTCCATGGTGAAGAGAAACCCCTTCACAACAGCCAGCCAAGTGAAAAACACTCTAAAGGGGGTAGGCGTATCGATATCCAAGACTACCATAAAGAGAAAACTGCATGAAAGTAAATACAGAGGGTGCACTGCAAGGTGCAAGCCACTCATAAGCCTCAAGAATAGAAAGACTAGATTGGACTTTGCTAAAGAACATCTAAAAAAGCCAGCATAGTTCTGGAAAAACATTCATTGGACAGATGGCTTGGGCATGCATGGCTGCCAGTGGCACTGGGACACTAGTGTTTATTGATGTTGTGACACAGGACAGAAGCAGCCAAATGAATTCTGAGGTGTTCAGAGACATATTGTCTGCTCAAATCCAGCTAAATGCAGTCAAATTGATTGGGCGGCGTTTCATGATACAGATGGACAATGACCCAAAACATACAGCCAAAGCAACCCAGGAGTTTATTAAAGCAAAGAAGTGGAAAATTCTTGAATGGCCAAGTCAGTCACCTGATCTTAACCCAATTGAGCATGCATTTCTCTTGGTGAAGACTAAACTTTGGACAGAAAGGTCCAGAAACAAACAGCAACTGAAAGCCGCTGCAGTAAAGGCCTGGCAGAGCATTAAAAAGGAGGGAACCCAGCATCTGGTGATGTCCATGAGTTCAAGACTTCAGGCTGTCATTGCCAGCAAAGGGTTTTCAACCAAGTATTAGAAATGAACATTTTATTTTCAGTTATTTAATTTGTCCAATTACTTTTGAGCTCCTGAAATAAAGGGATTGTGTTAACAAAATGCTTTAGTTGCCTCACATTTTTATGCAATCTTTATGTTCAACCCACTGAATTAAAGCTGAAAGTCTGCACTTCAACTGCATCTGAGTTTTTCTATTTAAAATTCATTGTGGTAATGCACAGAACCAAAATTAGAGAAAAGTTGTCTCTGTCCAAATATTTATGGACCTAACTGTATAGCACGATGTGTGGAGTACAAGTCCAAGGAGGTTATGATCAACCTTTATAATGCACTGGTGAGGCCTCATCTTGAGTACTGTGTGCAGTTTTGGTCTCCAGGCTACAAAAAGGACATAGGAGCGCTAGAAAAGGTCCAGAGAAGAGTGACTAGGCTGATTCTAGGGCTGCAGGGGATGAATTATTAAGAAAGATTAAAAGAGCTGAGCCTTAAGCATAAGAAGATTAAGAGGTGACATGACTGAAGTGTTTAAAATTATGAAGGGAATTAGTATATTGGATCGAGACTGTTATTTTTAAAAAAAGTTGGACACTTGTTAAAGATAAAAATTTCTTACAAACAATAGGAAGTTTTTCTTTACACAGAGAGCCATATACACTTGGAATAAGCTAGCATGGTAGTCAGTAAGACTTTAGGAACTTTTTAAACTATATTTGATGTTTTTTTTTGAAGAATTAAGTGGATAGGACTGGCGAGCTTTCTTTGTCTGAATGGCCTCTTCTCGTGTAGATTGCTCTAATGTTCTAAAAGGTGTTTTATAATCCTCCCCAGTCACTTTACTCAATTCTCTGTGGTGGCCAATATTACAAGGCTATTTTGACACTTGTATCACCTGATTCAAGGAAAGTTTTTATCCACGAAATAATAAGGCTACATAACAGCCTCTTACATGGACAACTGTTTCTTATATACATCATTTGAGGTTGTTTTTAATGTGTGGTGTTGTATTCATTGTCTGTCTTTGCATTTATTGTCATTTGGCTACCAAATACTGCCCATAGGCCTATCTGTGTTGGTGTTTTCCTCCTATTTCTCTAAAGATGCATAGGTTCGGTTAACTGGTAATTAACCAGTTAACTGTCCCAGTGTAGGTATGTACATGTACAGTACATCTCCAAAAACATGAAGGCTAGGTGTTTAGGTTAGGCTCTAAATTGGACTAAGCATGTTTAGAAATTAATTTTAATCTATACTAATAAACGGCAAAGCCCTCACTCACTCACTCACTGACTGACTGACTGACTGACTGACTCATCACTAATTCTCCAACTTCCCGTGTAGGTAGAAGGCTGAAATTTGGCAGGCTTATTCCTTACAGCTTCCTTACAAAAGTTGGGCAGGTTTCATTTCGAAATTCTATGCGTAATGGTCATAACTGGAAGCTGTTTTTCTCCATTTACTGTAATGGAGATGAGCGTGAAACCCGTGGGGGCGGAGTTTCGTGTGACATCATCACGCCTCCCACGTAATCACGCAGTAGGTAGAAAACCAGGAAGAGGCCCAAAAAGCGCTGAAGAAAACATGCATTATATAATT